>OW386291.2:60875961-61204089 GCA_936432065.2 Rutpela maculata | reverse complement strand
TGAAGCTTATAAAATTCTGTACAAAAAGTGTTATATGCATTTCATCGACACGTTTCAACAATTGTGAATATCACTCGTATATAATAAAAATATATCATTGTATTGTCATAAAATACGGGACAACTTTCAAAATGTCTTTTCTGTCAGTCCGTCTGCCTCTCCGTCCGTCATGTCTCTTTTAAGCTAAATAAATAACTTAAAAAAAAAAAGGTCTGCTTTTATTGAAATTTGGACAATAAATTAGTGTTAGCTATAAGAACCCCAGCGTTAAAAAAAAATCGATCAGTAAGTATGTTATGATTGTAGGTTTAAGTGACATACTTGCAATTTTAATGATCTCCCGATGATACCATCTTGATTGTCGAAACGTTGGTCAGTATACTGTGCAGTATCTCTGTATTTTTAGCATCTTGTCAAAGGTGTTACAACACTCTTCACATGCCTTTTTTTCATAAAATGTTTTATAACCTTTTTATTTACTAATCGATTTTTTCCAAATCAATATATTTCTTCCTCTAGCTAACACTAACTTTCTGTTCAAATTTCAATAAAATCGGACTTTTCTCTTTTAAATTATCAAACTCACAAAAAGTGTCGTACAGAGAGACAGATGGACAAACTGGCAGACTGACAAACAGATATACGACGGATATTTTAAAGTTATTGGGAATTCTAGAATTAACATAATAATATAAATTTTATTTTTTTTATGAGTGATTTCCGGTTTAGAAATGTGTTGATCAAATGTAATTTTCCCATTTTAGAAGATGATAATAATAGATACGGGAAAAAATTATATTACATTTTTTGTAGAGAATTTTATAAGCTTTACTTTTTATTGGAGACTTAATTTCGATATCTCTAATGGTTAGCGAGATATACCTAAGCAAAAATCTTAATCTAAGTACCATTTGTTCAAGATGGTGGCGCAAGCGCAAGAGATAGAGTTGACGACTTTAAGTATGTTTAAACAGTGGGCCTTAATGAACATTTCTGCCAAGTTTTAATACTTTATCAGTTTTTTCCCTCTAATCCTCCCTATTTAACTGGAATAATTTAGGTACTTATAATTTTTTTTTCTATTTTAGAACGTGATAATAAAAAAAACTATGTTCGTTCATGGGGCTTCTGGCAGTGGCAGTATAATGAGAGAGAAGGTGGTAAGTTTATATAAGTTCTAAATCTTAGACATTTTGCATTTGAATTTTGTGCGAAGTGCTGTTTTTACCAATTTTTTCTGTAGCTATAAGGCTCTATAAGAAAAAAATTATTCTTTATTATTTCATATTGAAATACTCGTTTCGGTAATGAGAAACTTCACCTTCAGTTTTTTTTTTGCTTAATTTTTAATTTAGTGTATACTTAGTGTCTTATTTTAAGTCTTATCGAAAATTTATTATTTTGCTAGAGATGGAATTCAAATTATGTCTTATAAGACCACGAATCCAGAGTGATCCAAAGTTCAAATAATTATAGAACCGTATTCTGCATTCGTATTTTTATTGCTAATTCATGTTTTACAAAATAGTTTATTTTCAATCGTAGTAGCCTCATCCTTTTTTTTATTTTTTCGATAGTGTCAATGAAGGTGTTCTAAAGATGTAAGCTATTAAAATTTAATTTAATTACTTCCACATCCAGTGGAAGTATAGCAACGACAAAAAAAATTTTGAAACAAAACTATTTGTTTTACTTGAATTATTTATTTATTTGCGCATATATGAATAAAATTTTCTTGATTCGAAACAGTATTTTTAAGCGTGTACCGTGTGGGATATCGTTTTATATTGGTTTTTGGGGTAGACGATTTCAAGTATTATATTATTAAAGTTCTATAAACAATTATTTCCACATACAAAATTTTTTCGTTATGAGAGATTTGGATAGAAAATCTGGATGTGGAAGTAGTGATTCCTTGGGCAGCGGTTTTTTACTTTAATAACAAAACGAGTGTGTGGTTGAACTTGAAATTACCACTGCCAATACTCAACTTTTAACATTATTTTTACCGACATAAATGACACCAAATCTTATTAAACATTTTTAAACTGTGATAATTAATTTTTTATACATTTTTAGTTGTGGTATGAAAAATAGTTCCAGCCACAGCAGATTTTGACTATGAAGTAATCCGTTATAGGATTATAGAAGGGATCAAAGAAGATCAAGAAAGAAATAACTAGGTGAATTTTTATTATAAGGCATACCTGTAATCATATCTTGAATATATATAGTTTCAGAAATGTTTGTTTCATTGATCACTTTAAATTTATTTAATACTTTTTAAATTTTAAATCTAATTTCTATTATTTTACTTAGAGACATTTTCTGGGACCGCAATTTAATGATTAATATAAATATGTGCTATAAAACGATTAAAATATCTAGGGATATGTGCAAGATTTATAAGCAAATATCAAAACAATTATGTTTGAACAGCTGCCTTTTTATATATTTTCCGAAATCTCAAGAAAAATTTAAGGAAAAGATAAGTAAAGCGAATGTGAAATATTACTTTTTTGTGTAAAATTTCAGCAATATCAGGCTACTTTGATGAAATTTTTTGTCTGAAGTAAGCCATTAAAATAAAAATGAATTGTGAATAAATTATGTTGGTTTATAATGTATATTATAACAACTTGAATGTTACCACTGAATTACTTTTAAAATAAATGAAAAGAATCTATTTTGCAACAAATAAATCTTCTTTTATATTACGAAAAAATAAGTCAATGAATAATGAAACTTAAAAAATCACCGATGAAAGCTTTATATTTATACCCGGCTCCAATATAAAATGATTAATTTTGAATAAATTATGTTTCCTCATATTGAATTTTTTATTGTTTTAATCGAAAAAATTATTTCATCAAAGCCGGCTGACGTTTTATACTTAGTGTGTGATTTTACATCTGAACAACTTTTCTCTTTATTTTTTTTTTCATTTTGAAAAATAAAGGTGTACTTATTTCTTAAATATTTGTTTACAATCACCCTCTATATCTAAAATTATATTCTCATATACAGCTAATTATATATGTAACTATGTATATTATGCAACGACAATAATTTTAGGTACGCAGAGGGATTTTGCAACAAATATTTAAGAAATGATAAAGTTCACCTTTATTTTTCAAAATGAAAAAAAAATGAGAAAAGTTGTTCAGAATGTAAAATCACACACAAGGTATAAAATGTCAGCCGACTTTAATGAAATAATTTTTTTCGATAAAAAAAACAATCAAAAATTCAATGAGGAAACATAATTTATTCAAAAATTCATCATTTTTTATTGGAGTCGGATATAAAATATTAATCTTTAATCGGTGATTTTAAGTTTCAATGGAGCTATTTTACTTCCACATCCAGTGGAAGTATAGTAACGACAAAAATTTTTTTTAAATTTTTATTGTTTAAATAGGCTTAGAATGTCATGAAACGTCGAGATTTCAAGTTTGAGCGAAAAAAAAATTTCTGTCTGTCTGTCGGTCTGTAACTTTTTTTGTGCGCACGTTTACTCTGGAACCGTTTGAGACATTGACTTGAAATTTGGTACACATATGTACTTTAACGAGATCTAGAACTAGATTATATTTTCATCTTGTTCCGTCGAAGGGTTGGGGGGTAAATTGGGGTAAATTTGGAGTAAATAGGTAAATCAAGCAGGTAAGAGTTCATAAAATTGATATTTAGTATAGATAAGAGAAGCTAAGGTCTCAAAAAAAATTTTGGCATTAGCCACCCCCATTACCACCCGCACCTCATTATTAAAGGGGATGAAAAAAAATGTGATTTAGTGTGTGTACAAGAACCAGAAACCTCAAAATATTTTTTTACTTTATCCACCCCCCACTCCCACCCCTGTCACCACCCCCACCCCACTACCGATGTGGGGTATCGTTTTATGGGTTTTTGGGGTAGAGGATTTCAAATATTATATTATTAAAGTTCTATAAACAATTATTTCCAGATACAAATTTTTTTCGTTATGTGACTTGGATAGAAAATCCGGATGTGGAAGTAGTGATTCCTTGGGCAGCGGTTTTTTCGTAATATAAAAGTGGATTATTTGTTGCAATATAGATTCTTTTTATTTATTTTAAAATTAATTGGGCGGTAACATTCAAGTTGTTATAATATATATTTTTTTGTACACAATATGATCATATCTATATCACAAATGAGTGGTACTGATGTGGCTGAAAAGTGGAAAATAAGTAAGTCACTTTTGACGACGTGGCTGAGTGCCGCCGTTTAGCGTCACTGTGACGGCATTTCCACGTGGTTGCAAACAAGAATGACGACGTCACTGTTGCAAAAATCACATCATTATGATGTGGTTTGGTTTGCTGGGTATATATTATTTTTATTTCGTGTTGAGTACATCTGAATTACACAGCCCCACAAAAAAAAAATAAAATTTCAAAGCAGTGAACCAGACCCATATATCCCTATGTATTTTCGGTCGCTGAATCCGAATACGAGGTCAAAAAAAATCGTACACCCCCAAAATCATTAGCTAGAAAAAACACCCCTGAAATGGGATAAAAAGAAAATTAAGCTACCAGAATAGTTGTTACTTCTTAATCAATCGAATTATGCAAATTAAGGTTAAACAGCAGCGTACATACAATAGATATGAAACACACCCCCAGGGAGGGGCGAAAACTAGCCCCCATATATAAAAAAATCGATCCAAACAGCAATGCCTGCTAAAAAAGCTCGAAATGTCTAAGGTTTGTTAAAGTGTTAAGAAACTACATCAGATCCGACGTAATCTTCATAAGCTGCCCCTATAGGGTTAAGAACAACCACCTTCAAGTTCAAAGGACACGAGAAAAACAAGAAAAAACGTAAAATCCAACAAGATTTCTATTTTCATGGATGCTATGATTGGCTGAAATTGCGTAGTACTCTAAAATAGAACCAGAAACTTACGTACCATCAACATCCTACACTGTCAACCCTCAGAGGGTGTGAAAACTATCCCCTATGTAAGATTTGACTACAAAAAGTTATAGTGACTTCTATAAAAATTCGAAACACCTGCGTTGTGTGGAAGAGAGAAGAAAGTACACTATGTTCGACGATGTGCTTGAAAACCACCCCCACGGTGTGGAAAAACAGAGAGAAACTAACCGGATTTACATTTTTATGGATGCTATGATTGGCAAAAATCGCGTTGCACACTTAGAGTTTGAAACTCATGTCCTATAAATGTTATTAAGTAACACCCCTAGAAAGGATGTAAACTACCGTAATTCAACATGTTAACGAAAAAGCTATACTGTTGCTTTTTCGTTTCATTTCCATAGTTTTTTTTTATAGGGGTGGCGTCTCTCAACCGTGGGGGTGGTTTTCAAGCACAGCGTCGAACATAGTCTAGTTTCTTCTCTCTTCCACACAACACAGATGTTTCGAATTTTTATAGAAGTCACTGTAATTTTTTATAGTCAAACCTTACATGGGGGTAGTTTTCACCCTCTGAGGGTTGACACTGTAGAATGTTCTAATTCTATTTAAATTACTACGCAATTTCAGCCAATCATAGCATCCATGAAAATAGAAATCCTGTTGCATTTTACGTTTCTGATCACTTTAACAAAACTTAGACATTTTGAGTTTTTTCAGCAGTTTTCAGCTGTTTTGGATCGATTTTTTTATATATGGGGGCTAATTTTCGTCCCTCCCTGGGGGTGTGTTTCATATCTATTGTATGTACGCTGCTGTTTAACCTTGATTTGTATAATTCGATTGATTACAATGTAGTAACTATTTTCGTAGCTTAATATTCTTTTTACCCCATTTCAGGGGTGTTTTTTGGCTCTAGCTAATGATTTTGGGGGTGTACGATTTTTTTTTGATCCCGGATTCGGATTCAGCGACCGAAAATACATAGGAATACATGGGTCTGATTCGCTGCTTTGAACTTTTTTTTGTGGGGCTGTGTTATGTTTTTTTACAGTTGCTAATATTTTGATGAATATATACCAGTAGTTTTAAAATGTAAATACATGCAAGAGTTAATATTTTTGTATTAATAAAAATTTCCCCACAGGACTGTTTGTGTGATTCCAAATATTAAATGTATTATACGTTTCTGAATAATGAATACCCTTGAGAATTCGGTTGTCTGTCCCCAGGATGTTATGTTATATGACAGAGTAGAGTACGCACAAGCATAATAAAAGTTTGGCAAAGGGTTTTCATTCAAAGTATTTTTTAAAGTTTTTAGAGCAAAGAATGATTTATTTAATTTGGAACATACGTGATTTATTTGCTCACTCTAACTCACTGAGCTGTCTACGAAAGTATCTAGGAACTTGGTGGATATATTCATTTTAATATCGTCTGAGCTGTTGCCATTACTAATCTGTAGGTCTAAAGATTTTTTATATAAACCAGTAAATTCAATGTACACTGTTTTGTCTAAATTGTTTATTAGATGATTGGCTGAACACCACTCTGTAAATTGCCGTGTTACCTGTTCAACTTTGTAGGTTATTTCCTCTTTAGTTTTACCCAAGACTAGGATAGTGGTATCGTCAGCATATATAAATACTCTTCCGTCGTGTACATAGTTTGGTAAGTCATTTGTATATAATATGAATAGTAGTAGCCCTAGAATACTACCTTGGGGAGTGCTTAATTCGACATCGTATAGTATAGAAATAGAATCTTCTACCTTAACTGCCAACTGTCGATTTGTAGTGTAGGATATTATCCAGTCATTTATGTTTCCCCTTATACCTAAGTAGCCTTCTGAGCTAGGAATGCAGAATCTAGGGTGACAAATGCCCGTGACAGGTCAAAGAATACACCAATCACAGTTTCCCCTTTGCCTATACTACATAATACATGTTGTACAAGTTCCGTGGTGGCGGTCTCGGTTGAGTAACCACTTCTGACATATTTGCTTATTTGGTTATGTTTTAATAAAAATTCTACTAAACGAATGTAAACTTTTTCAATAATTTTTTAAAAGGGACTTAGTGTAACAATAGCTCAGTAATTTCCGACCATTTGAGGGTCCCTTTTTAAATATAGGTGTAGTTATTGCTACTTTTAACTTTTTTGGAAATTTACAACTAGTGACCGACTTATTTATTATATCTGTTATATAAGGACTTAATTCTTTGTTACATTCCTTTATTCGGCGCGTGAGTACCTCGTCAAGTCCTATTGATGGTTTATTATTTAACTGGGAAATTATTTTTTGAGTAACATAAAAAAACATAGTGTAATTATTTCTTACCGGTAAAGTACAATATACACTACTTTCGGAGAACATTTTCGGTCACCGAGCTGGCGAAATATTTTCCGAAGTGATATACAACATCACTGGTATCTGTAATAAGGTCATCATTAATTTTAATATTTATTTTGTTCGTATGAGTGTTTTTTTCGATTTGATTTCATATTTACTAGCTCCCATAGCTTTTTTTTTTCGGAATTATTTATTACAGAATTATAATACAGTTCTTTTGCTTAGTTGCCTCTTAAGGTTTTTATAGTTTTCATGCACGAAATTACTTTTAGTGGTTTTTCTGAACCAGTTTAATTCTCTGACTTGACGAGATTCATTTTTCAGGTTATCTGAAACTTTAAATGTGTCTTTTTTTACTGAAAATATTTTTTTTTTGTGTTCTTATAGGATGAGATAATTTAAAGCACCAGTCAAAATTATTCCAGAATCGTTCGAAAGTTTCATCTATATCTATGTTATCATCTATATTAATATCTATTGACTCCTTATTGAATAATGTAATAAACGCATTGATTGTTTGATTGTTTACTAAGCGCCTTTGTCGTTGATGTACTGTTGAAGCACAGAAGTTAGTGTTTCCCATTTAAAATTTAATGCAGATTCTGTACCTCCGAACTACTATTTTCAATGTTAGTTACCAAGTAGTCGATAATTATAGAAGTTATGACATTCTTAGAATTTATGGCGACTCTAGTGGTTTCGTTTACTAGACACTTAAGTTGGAATGAGCAAATCAGATCCTGCAGTTCCTTTACTGCAGGTTGAAATAGTTAGTTTGTCTACATTAAAGTCTGCACACATTATGATATACTGATATTTATTTGTTACAAAATTAAATAACTTTTCCAAACTGGTCAAAAAGTTATCAAAGTTATTTTGATTTGGAGGCCTATATATTGTATTTATACATAAATTATTACTATCGATACTTACTGCAGAACATTCTATGCATTCTTCCCGGGAAATATTTTTTATAACAATATCCACTCTTGCATATATTATTGATCCTCCATGTATTGCATTTCTTCTACAAAATTTGGAAAAGATTTTATAGCCCTGTAAGTATGCATTCTCTAATTCAGTGTCACTAGTGTACCAGTGTTCTGTTAAAACATAGAAAATAAGGTTGTTCTTTCCTCAGTCAAAATATCAATAAAATTAATTTTATTTGAGAGACTCTGTACATTCAAGTAGATCATACTCCATTTCTTTGCACTATCACCTTTTTCAATTATTACTCTTGCGTAGCTTAAGAGATTTCTGTCAAACCTGCTGCAAACTGTAGGCTATGGTACGGCGGTGGTCCCACACTAAATGTAAGGTGAACAAAATTGGAAACAATTTTTTATATTACGAGCATATTCGGAGATTTGGCGGATTCGCCGGTGATATCAATTAAAAATTTAGTTGTCCATTTATAATAATGACAATTTTTCACAAACAAGAGAGCATTATTATAACTTCTTATCATGTCATATACCATTTCGCAACGAAAGTCTTGCATGGAGGCGAATCAGCCGAAGATGTTTTCTATGACAACAGTATGAACCGATACTTTTATTAAGAAATGCTCCCGTTGAAAAATTTGCTTTTACAAACAAATCTTGCAGCATGCTCTCGCTCATGTCATTATTTTCAATGCTATTAATGATAACGATTTCATTGCAATATGGTTTTTAATTGAGATGCGATAATGCCAGCAAATGTTTTGTAGATTTACGTGAAACCTGGTACAATGGCGAAAACGTAAACGACTATTTGATATTATGTATTGTGGACTAAAAATATATTATTATAAGGAACTAAAGTGAGGTTATGATGTATTATTTGTTTATCCCCCAGGCAAAGACCTTGAAATATGTGAAGCTACTAAAAATATTGAAAAAAAAATGATTTTAAAAAATCGAACGCCTTCAAAAAGTAAGAAATAAAATTTCTCTCAGTTTTACAAATACCTGTCTACCTATTAGTGAACAGTAGCAAGGAACTGTTCCTTATTACCGAATATCAATTTGAAGTCGGTGCAAAACGTATTTTTGAAACAGTAATTTTTTTGCACCAACTTCAAATTGATATTTGGTAATAACGCACAGTTCCTTGCTACTTTCCACTAATAGGTAAACAGATATTTGTAAAACTGAGTGAAATTTTTGTTACTTTTTAGAGATATTTTTTGAAGGCGGTTCGATTTTTTTTTAAAGATTTTTTTACACATTATTTTATTTATAGCTTTCTCACATAACATAAGTTTCCATATTCTCATAATTTAACAACTAGAATATAAGAATTGATTTCCTTTAATAGGATATTTAGTAATAAGATTTTAATATATCTATTGTAATTATTATTGGCCTCATTATCTAATGAAAAACAAAATGCATTCTAACTTTTGTGTGACAAGAATTAATACCTGAAAAAAAATGCTCAGCTAAATTATAATACTTGTTATTTGGGTGTGCCACGTCTTCCCGTTATTTCATTGATTCCAAATTTTACAGAAATTTTCTCAGAAACAGGAATAAATTTAGAGGAAGGCATAACAAAAATATCTAAGTAGTAGATACTTGTTCTTATTCACGTCTTGCTAGAGGTTTTGTGACACATGAGTTATTCTAGTTAACCTCCGCTTGCTATATAGCACGTCTGGTAGCATCACGCCATATCTATCACGGTTGCCTGTCAGGCGCACAGTCTCATTAAAACTTTTTCTCATGAATTCTTTGGTGACATCAGCCCAACGTTTCGGAGGGCGTTTTCTTCGCCTCTTGCCATCTGGTTGTCCATGAGCTATATTGTCATCTCTCCGGCTGATGTGGCCAAAAAATGAAAAGATTTGATGCCGCAGAATCAATTTTGTGGACGTATTTCTTGGGGGATCGAGGTATTAGTGCGATGGACTGGCCGCAGAGAAGTCTGATCATTGTGCATTTTGTGATATTTCTCTCACGCCAAATTTTGCTCATCTGTATTCTTCGCTGAATTTTATATTCACAGTCACCAGTATTTTACAAGGTAAGGTCCACCTAATGTACATACAATATATGTGTATGTATGTGTAGACCGTTTCTTCTGTTAGATTTAAAATTTTTATTTCAAATTTAGTATATAGGTAAAATTGCATTTTACTGAGCTATTTTTTTACGCTTTTAAACTGGGCCATATCCGTCACACACGGTGATTGTTAGAGGAGTATAAACTTTCACGTTTTATATAAATTATGTTCCATTATAATTTTAAACCAAAATGCTGCTAAAGTTTTTGATTAAACAAAAATATAAGGTGGTACAAGTCGAAACTGTAATATAATATACAGTGCAGAAAATTGCAAACAGGAATTGCCGACTGCAAATATCTAGTTGAGCAATAAAAATAAACATGTATTGGATGTGTACACTAGTAAAAGTCAATCATGCCGTATTCTAACAAAATGTAAATCAAACAGATATTCGCAATGGGTGACGCCCTACTGCAACTTCTACTCGTTATAAATTTTTGATATAAACTCAAAATATATTTAATTTATTACATCATTGATCATAAAACAATACTTAACATGAATAATTGTAGCTATATTATTTACATTGTATATTTTTTAGGTCACTGTCAAGATTTTGGTTATGATGGAACTGTTGGTAAGTTTCTTATTAATAGATTAGGTAAACGAGATTAAAAGTACGTTTTATTCCAATAGTGTTGCAATTGGTTTGTGTTTAGAAAAAATGTGTTACACTTGGACGACGTCCACTCAACTTTCGCATATTTGAAGATATTGTGCAAAACAACAACACTTGTCCATAGAAATATTTATACTCACTATAATCTAGTAAATAAATACGTCCTAAATAAATATCTTGAGAATAAATGTAATACACAGTTTCGAATGAAATTATTCAAATAGTAATATTTGGATGAGTGTATTCGATTAATTTTATTCAGATATATTGTCTAAATGTTTCCCTCGCCCGAACCCAGCCTTCGGTCTGCCTAAAAGTCTTATTCAATCAAAGCTGCAAGACTGGGATATGCCAGAGTTTAATAACTATTCGGCTTAGATCCCTCCGGAATGAGGCAGTCGAGACTCCATCTAAAGAGGTTTTCGACTTACTCTACCGTAAAATGACTGCTTGGGTTCGATAGAGAACGATTCAGATGGATAGTAGGCCTGATAACAGGACACTGTCCTCTGAACAAGCACCTGCAAACAATTCGTTTGAAATATAATCCTATTGGTAGGATGTGTGAAGTGAAGGATGAAATCATCGCTCATATTATATGCCATTGTGCACGAATAGGAGCGTATAAGTATTTCGGAAAGCAGTTTCTACAGCCGGAAGAGCTACGGGATCTATCCTGGAAAGGACTGTTCTTCTTCGTGGAAAGCATTGGTGTTTTCTAGGGGATCCTAAATGTCGCGAATGTACAATGGGCCGATAGGCTTGAGTGCAGCGGATCTTCAGATCTGCTCGCGTTTCTAATAATAAAGAATTGTCTAAATGATGGTTGTGGCATTTTCTTAATTTTTCTTTTATTGTTGGGATCTTCTGCCAATTCTATTTTCCTCTAAAACAATGTCCGTTAAATCTACAAAATAAAACAATTATCCAGTATTTTACTGGAAAATAACCTCTACGCCTGTGACTTTTACGTCAAAGGAGCAGTTAGAGGACGTCTTCTTGACAAATGATGAATAAGAATAAAAATAATGTATTTTTATGACGGTTTGAATTAGAATTTTATCAAACCAACACTGTAAGTAACAAAAGCGTTCTGCCCGAAATGATTATTTTAACAATAAAAAAAACATATCCAAATTAAAAAGTTAATTAAAAGTTAGTAAATGTTCAAAGTATATCCTGTCGCCGTCTTTTTGACATTTTCTGGCTCGGTGAAACGCAATTCGCATATTTCGCAGCATAACATGAATATTACACTTACACAAACTTCGCGGATAAAATTTTGTAATATTTCAAATATCTCACGGGTGTATAAAAAACTTCGTTCAAATAACCCCACATGCAAAAATCTGAAATACATGGATCTGGTGAACGGCCAGGTCAAGGTGCAGAGCCATTTGTTGCAATTTTTCTTCTTCTTCTTATTTACAATGTCTTGAAGGCGTGATTCCTACATAAAATATTTTGTACAATATGAAAATGTACCTTCCATATACACTTCCGATATTAGTAATATCTGTTGTTGTAATCGTTTCTGGCACTTCTTTAGCCAGCTGACGACGTACAATTTTTGCTGATTTTTCGGAAATATCATCAACGGCTTTACGCTTTCATGCACTTGAAATCACTTTTCGGTTTAACTTACTCTCATTCTGTTCATGATTATGTTTTAGCTGGCTTCTGCTCACTAAATTTTCAGCACCAAGCGTAAACACTTTTACACCACACCGCAATCCTTAAAACCCAAATTTGCAGTTTATTAGTTTATTACTCAAAGGATACAAGGTGCCTAGATTACATGTAGGATTTAGGGACCCTTTTTGTAAGGCAAGTAAACTCATAAATTTGGTGCCCAGTTTACACCCGCCACAACAGGTGTTTGAGCTTATCCACTCTTTCTGCAACTAAGGTGGTATTGTAGAAGAACGCACTACCGGGCGTAAAAATGACGCGACACCAATTTATTTCTCAGGGGGCGCCAGTCGCGTATTACCCCGTTCTTCTACCTCCCAAGCGGGTTCGAGATAAGATGCACTTCGGTAGCCGAGTGGACCAAGGCTGCACTACCACAGATCGGAAACGACGCTCTCTCTGGACCCGAATTCCCTCGTTAAGGGTTTAGGCACCTCTTAATTTCCTGAATTTTTGCATAAAAAAATCCCAACCGAAGAATTTCTCTGCGGAGGGATTAGTTTTGGTACGCGGAAATCACGTTTTGGTCTATTAATAACGGAATTTATTTCTCAAAAAACGCATAAAAAAATCCCTATCAAACCTCCGTAAAGCAACCAGAAGGTCGAACGTTAAAGCGAATTAACTCGACACATCCGGTTTTCTATACGAAAGTTCCAGGGATTATAGACCGTCAACAGGCCTCAAGATCAATTAAGAAACAATAGTTCAAAGAATCCGTTTATTTAACAGAATTGGTTATACAAAATTCTCAAGATAAGAATCGTGCCTTCCCCAATCAAGGCAGTCACTTTCAGACCATACAAGCGAGAGCGCTCACGCTAACGATCGATTAGGTAGAAAAGATTCATACATACCTTCTCAGAATCAAAATGCGAGCTTTTAGAATCATTTCAGACTCTGGGTAAATGAATAATTAAGGCTGACTGAAATTAACTTAAGTTAATAAGTTTTACTAAATGAATTTAGTTTCGCTAGAGACTACTTAGCTTTAAAGTTCTTGTATCGTGGAGATTCACGTACTCAAACACATTCAGAGGACTTATTACTGCGTAAGTTGAGTGGCGTTCGATCAGTCTACGACTTACTAACCCTTATCACAGTCGTTCAATATTATCGATTTGGCAGCGACTCACCTTCGAGCGACTTTTAGGCAAAATTGAATTTTTGGTTTTTTATGCACAAGGCGTTTTCCTCTATGACTTTGTCATTAGAAAAGCCCTGTTATTGGCTTTTCTACCATTGCTTTGTCTGGACTACTCAACGCGCTCGACCAAATTGCGAGCCGCTGAGTCAATCCAAACTCTTTCCATGCGAGAAACCGGCCTTGTACATGTGCATTGATTTTTATCAATTTTTGCTTATCGGCACTACGCCGGCTTTGTCAAAATCTTCTATTTTTCCTTTCGGATGCAGTGCATCGCTAAAATTTTATGCTCATACTTTAGAATTGGGCTTTCAATGACCGTACCTCAAAGGTCAATGTCTTTGGTGGAGGAATAAAAAATAAAAAAATATTTTAAAGTATATTTTCGTGGTACTTTTTAAACTGACTGACTTTGTGGTACTTTTGAAAAATCTATTTTAAGACCAATTTTAGCGTACTTTTGAAAAATCGATTTTCGAGCCAAATTTCAAGGTACTTTTGAAAAACTAATCTGCGGGTGAAATTTTGGCGTACTTTTGAAAAATCGATTTTCAAGCCAAATTTCAAGGTACTTTTGAAAAGTTAATCCGCGGGTGAAATTTTGGCGTACTTTTGAAAAATCGATTTTCAAGCCAAATTTCAAGGTACTTTTGAAAAGTTAATCTGCGGGTGAAATTTTGGCGTACTTTTGAAAAATCGATTTTCAAGCCAAACTTCAACGCAGTTTTGAAAAATTAGTCTGCAAGTGAAATTTTGGCGTACTTTCGATAAATCGATTCTTGAGCCAAACTTTGACGCCCTTTCAAAAATATTATTTTTCAAAGTCCAATTTGTGGTACCTTTGAAAAAGTATATTATTCGTAAATCTTTGTCATTATATACTTCTGCTCTCATATCCTGAACCAAAAACATTTTTCCTAAGTGAAAATTCGGTGTTTCTTCGAATTTTCACCTGGTCATTTCCAACGCCTTGTAGAACCCAAAACGGTCCTTATGGACTGATCTGTGCCTCTGCAGACTCTTAAAAATGTCTTTAAATGAAATTTTTGCCTAAGTCGAATTTTGATTATGTCTTCAACTTAGGACGATTTTGGAGAGTTCTACAACAGTATCATCTGCAAATCTTAAGTTTCTAACTTAAGTTTGCAGATAATGATCTTGATTCCGCCTATAGCTATTCCATCGTGCCAGGCCTTCACTATAGATGTTAAAAAAGATTGTTGCAAATACTCGTCCATTAAACTGTTACATAACTCCAGCTGCATTATAAGGTGAAAGACCATCTTGTTGAAAATACATGTTTCGCCAGTTGACAGCAAAATACGAATTTTGCTAACTAATGTCAATCAGCAAAGTACTCACTTTGCTCCCTAGACAGAAAAATGATTGGTAGTCATGGCAACTAAATACTTGGCACTTTTTGGCAAGTCATATTTATTAAGAAACATAATTACAGAAAATTTTCGCCCCCTATCGTTTATTTTGGCAAAAAGGCCGGAGTATGAAAAATTTGTTGATTTTCATTTGTGAGTGGAAAAATTAAATGTTTGTTCGCTTGCGGCGGCGCATTTTTCATGGTTGTGCCTCCCTCTTCCTCTGTTAATTTATTCTGGATCCGCCACTGATTAGTTGGTTGGTTGGTTGACATTTGTCAATAGTAACCAACACACAACAACTGCGATTTTCAATTAATTTTTATTGAATTTATCACAACAAAAATAAAGAAATCATGGGGATTGTAATAATTACTTCCACA
Source organism: Rutpela maculata (assembly GCA_936432065.2). Lineage (NCBI taxonomy): Eukaryota > Metazoa > Arthropoda > Insecta > Coleoptera > Cerambycidae > Rutpela > Rutpela maculata. The sequence continues at coordinate 61,188,553 of OW386291.2, read as the reverse complement.
TCCAGTGGAAGTGTGGTAAAGCAGAAAAAAAATTTTGAAATTTTTTATTGTTCAAATAGGCTTAGAATGTCACGAAACGTTGAGTTTAAGCAAAAAAGAATTCTGTATGTCGGTCTGTAACTTTTTTGAGCACGATAACTCTAGAAACGTTGTATTTTAACGAGATCAGGAAGTAGATTATATTTTAATCTTATCCCGTAAGGGTTGGCTGGAAAACTGGTATTTAGTACATATAAGAGAAGCTAAGGTCTTTTTTTACTTCATCACTACCATCCCCCTTCTCCCACCCCCACTACCGATGTGGCATATCGTTTTATGGGTTTTTGGGGTAGACGATTTCAAATATTACATTATTAAAGTTCCATAAACAATTATTTCCACATATAACTTTTTTCGTTGTGTGAGACTTGGATAGAAAATCTGTATGTGGAAGTAGTGATTCCTTAGGCAGCAGTTTTTAAATTAGCTGATCCCATCGAAATTTGTCGGGGGGATGTTGAAAAATGTATCCTAGAAATTATTCTTTAGAGTCACACCTTTGAACTACCAGCACTCACATTTTCGAGAAATTCGCGACCCTGTTTCAACGTAATGATCTCGCTTTTTCCTAGAGTAGTTCATAAAAATAAAAGAGTCTACTACTCTAGACATCCTCCGTCAACTGTTGACATGTTTAGTACAGTTAATTATTTTGTTATTTTAGTAACCACCCCGTATATCTTTTTCACTAAAAATCAAATAGGTTTCTTCCTTAGCAATTGTGTGAAATATTATTGTTCTCCGTATCATTTTATCCTTAATTATTTTTTTGGTAAAAATATACCAGATTTTTTTTCCATGGCAATAAGCATTTACCTGCCGAATATTATTTTTCTCAGCGGAGCTGGGCAGAGTACCGCACTAAAGTACTCACGAGTACTTCACAACAAGTACCTGTAAAAAGTACTCGTTAAAACTTGAGTACGAGTACTTGTTTTTGAAGTACTCTAGAAAATGAGTACTTTTGCAAAATCTGGAGAGTACTCTTCTGAAAATTAGTAACGAGCACCAGTACTTCGAAAGATACCAAATTGAAATAGGTAATGAACAAAAAATTAAAATACCACGTATAGTACAGTACCTATCTAGATATAAAAAATATGCAAAATTTCGGAATAATTTCTTATGTAATGATAATTACTTTCACGTCCAGTGGAAGTATAGTAACGACAAAAAATTTTAAAAATTTTTATTGTCCAAATAGGCTTAGAATATCATGAAACGTCGAGATTTTAAGTTTGAGCGAAAAAAAAATGTCTGTCTGTCTGTCGGTCTGTCTGTCTCTCGGTCTATCTGTCTGTCGGTCTGTCTGTCTGTAACTTTTTTTTGTGCGCACGTTTACTCTGGAACCGTTTAAGATATTGACTTGAAATTTGGTACACATATGTACGTTAACGAGATCTAGAACTAGATTATATTTTCATCTTGTTCCGTCGAAGGGTTGGGGTGTAAATATAGGGTAAATTTGGGGTAAATGGGGGTAAATCAAGCAGGTAAGAGTCCACGAAATTGGTATTTAGTATATACAAGAGAAGCTAAGGTCTCAAAAAAAAATTTTGGCATTAGCCACCCCCATTACCACCCCCACCCCCTTATTAAAGGGGATGAAGAAAAATGTGATTTAGTGTATGTACAGGAACCAGAAACCTCAAAATATTTTTTTACTTCATCCACCGCCCCCCCCCTACCACCCCCACCCCACTACCGATGTGGGGTATCGTTTTATGGGTTTTTGGGGTAGAAGATTTCAAATATTATATTATTAAAGTTCCATAAACAATTATTTTCACATACAAAGTTTTTTCGTTGTGAGTGACTTGGATAGAGAATCTGGATGTGGAAGTAGTGATTCCTTGGGCAGCGGTTTTTTAGTTCCACGTCCAGTGGAAGTATAGTAACGACAAAAAAATTTTTAAAAATTTTTATTTTCCAAATAGGCTTAAAATGTCATGAAACGTCGAGATTTTAAGTTTGAGCGAAAAAAAAAATTCTGTCTGTCGGTCTGTCTGTCGGTCTGTCTGTCGGTCTGTCTGGCTGTCTGTCTGTAACTTTTTTTTGTGCGCACGTTTACTCTGGAACCGTTTAAGATATTGACTTGAAATTTGGTACACATATGTACTTTGATGAGATCTAGAACTAGATTATATTTTCATCTTGTTCCGTCGAAGGGTTAGGGGGTAAATGAGGTAAATTTGGGGTAGATGGGTAAATCAAGCAGGTAAGAGTCCATGAAATTGGTATTTGGTATATACATGTTTATTTGCCAATATGAAGAGAGATCTTCCTAATAAACAAGTTTTAGCTAAAAATGTTCTTCAATAGAAGTGTAGTATTCATTTACTTACAAGAATATCTTTTTTTTCAGTTTAAAAGCTCCAGACGTTTGGCTAAAAACTGCTTTTTCCCAGTCAAGATTTTTAGTACAGTGCTTTTAATAGATGGTGCCACCTACAGCCATACTGGCTCCAAGCAAATATTTAAAAATTCACATAATATTGTTGATTAATAAAAATAGACTGCTGATTACAGATTAGATTTCCAACCTACAAAGAGAGCCTTATTTTATTAGGACAAAGTATTTAGAACTTCATAAACATTACACTGAACTAGATTTTAGTTGAAAATACGGGAACCAGGCAGAAATTTTCATAACAGCTGCGTAATACTCTTAAATCTTAAGAAACACATAATTTTGAGGTTAGCTGTGACGTCACGTGCAGATGCCCTATAATAGCCACACTGCCTACTCGTCACCCCACTTCAGCTTTAGCTTTACCTATGAAACTTTGTGATTGGCGTTGTCCCCTCTTAATAAGCGTGCGGTGCGTGTTATTGTATTTCTCTATGGAAACAGCGTTTTATTGTTAAATTATATCTTTTTACAAGCTTTTATTTAACTTGCCTTGTTAGTATGGGTAGAATCTTGGAACTGAATTTTAAAACAGTTATCCCAGTTATCCAGATTGAGCTGAAATTTTGCATACACGTTCAGTTTGGATGACAATACATGGTTAGGTAAGTGACGTCATTCTAAATCCAATATGGGGGACTCCCAATTTAGTACAACTGAAATATTGAATAAAACCTTGTTTTTAAAAAGTTTTTTTTTAATTAATATTTTTTTACCTTCTTGCTGTGCAGTTTGATGCAGCATCGGTACGTTTATTACGATGGCGCTGAAAGACCACGCTTGAAAATAAAAGTATGTAGTTGAAGCATAATACTATAAAACGGGAGAGTACCAGCTTTTTACCTGCTGTGCGCATAGTGCCACCCACCAGACACTTTCAAATCGAACCCGCGCCCGCGGCAGTGCGTGTCCAATGTCTACGAAAACCGTAATATAAGACCTAGAAAGCTAAAATCTGCGAGCAGATATTTTACCTACTTTTTAGCATCATAGAATTCAAAGACTGCATTTATCACCATTTTTCCATTTTGCAATAACGTTGTGGGTTTAAATGTTGATGATTTTTCAACGGGTTATAAGCTATTTATTTTGTTTTTATTTAATATCAAATTTAAATTAATTTAATTAAACACAATAAATAGTAGTAGTAAATAATATACTTCTTTAATTAGTTTAATTAGTTAACAGTGCATTTATCTAACGTTATTCAGGAAAATAGACCAACAGTCAAGAATGAAAAATATTTATTGAGTAATTTTAACATTTTTTTATTTAATTGCCGGATTCTTTAATATTTCTATTATGAATATATACATTTTGCATCTGCAAAATAGCGTTTTCGCAGTATGATTTGATTTGCTCAAAAATTTCATTCATTTTTTACCCTGCAAGAAAATTTGGATTCGATTTCACTAAACCACACTCTAAGGATAGTAGAAGCAATCGCATTTGTGAGCGACGTCGAGAGTCAAGGAGTGCAGAACGCAGAGCCGGATTTAACTACATTGTTCGCTCATTTACTTTTTCAATGTATGTATTATGAAATTTAGATTGGTAGTAACTTAGTGGGACCTAAGCCATATTTTGTGACATGACTAATAAGATAAAATAAAGCAGTTTTGCGAAAAAATAATTATATCGAAATTTGGGAAAGAAAGTTTTAAAAATGATGTTTTCGTAAAAAAACTCATTTAAATTTTATTGTTTTTTTTTTCGGAAAAAGGAGGAAAACAATATTTAATAGAATTTAAATAAGTCTTTTTACAAAAACCCATAGTGTTCAATTCTTAAAACTTTCTTTGCAAAATTCGATGATTTTTTTTGCAAAACTGCTTCATTTTATCATGGTAGTGGTGCCATAAAGTATGACTTGGGTCTTTATGAGTCAATACTAAGATATGACCAATCTAAATTTCACAAGTCGCCGCTGGATTTGTGCTCAGTTTCGCTAGCAACAATGTACAAAAAACCTGAAATTAAATTAGTGACTACACCTATGTTGTAGTTACAGTATATACAGTTCGCTTAATGTAAATCTACCCATCAAGAACCGCGAGGAGGTATGAGCATTTCTCACCAGGAAAGGATGGGTATGAAATATTAATAAACCGCTACCCAAGGAGTCACTTCTTTCACATCCAGATTTTCTCTCCAAATCTCTCACAACGAAAAAATTTTGTATGTGGAAATAATTGTTTATGGAACTTTAATAATATATAATATTTGAAATCGTCTACCCCAAAAATCCATAAAACGATATTACACATGGGTAGTGGAGTGAAATTGATGGTAGTGGGGATGGATGAAGTAAAAAAATATTTTGAGGCCTTTGGTTCTTGTACACACACTGAATCAATCGCCCCCTTTTAATAATGGGGTGGAAGTAGTAATGGGGGTGACTAATACCAACAATTTTTTTGGACATTAGCTTCTCTTGTATATACTAAATGTCAATTTTACCCCCCAACCCTTCAACGGAATAAGATGAAAATATAATCTAGTTCCAGATCTCGTTAAAATACATACTGTACCAAATTTCAAGTCAATATCTTAAACGGTTCCAGAGTAATGGTGCGCACAAAAAAAGTTACAGACAAACAGACCGACAGACAGACCGACAGGCAGACCGACAGACAGACCGACAGACAGTCTGGCAGAAAGAATTTTTTTGCTCAAACTTAAAATCTCGACGTTTTATGACATTCTAAGCCTATTTGAACAATAAAAATTCGACCTGCGAACATTTAGTGGCTCTGCTAATGTTCCGACTTTCGGACCTCGAACAATGGCATTTTTAGGATTACATCATCCCACGGATGATATAAGAATCTACACAAAATACAACAGGTTTAAGAAAGTTGATATCGTAAAATACTACACAAAGGACACCGCACGTTTTATAGGTAAATTGGTGGCCTGTCAAATTTGATGAATTTTTGATATGTTGTAGTTCAACTGATTCTGAACAAGTTTCTTTGGCAAAACTTCAAATTATGGACAGTTTCTCAGATAGATGGCTCCAAAGACTGGACCTACCCATCGATACTGTATCCATGATTTCTCAAAACGTACTGCAGGTATTGAAATGATAACTGTTGGAAATGAATAACCAGATTATTTACCATTATTTGGTCTTAGATTGATGTTCCTGAACTTCCGGTTTTTCCGGAAATGACGTCACATCATAATCTTGATACAAAGTTGATTTTATTTTTCAAGATATAAAATTGCAGTTGTGTTTAGTCAATGAAAACTAATTATTTGTGAGACCATTAAGTGGAATAGGCAGTTTTTGTTTATTTATAATACATTAAAGTTTATTATTTTTAGCAAAAATTGCATAGCTGATTATTTTTATGTTTTTAAATATTTACTTATTTCAATCATTCATTAATAGAAATCACCCAAAGAAAAACTTTATAGGAGTTCAAAAGGACAGAAATGATTAAGAGTATAAGTTTCGTATAACTATAAGTAAAATTAAATCTAGTCTAGTCACTAAACTTCGACAACGTCCATTGCGTCACGGTCTCCAGCATTTTCAATCGCCTCTAAGATATTCATGGATGGAGAATGGATAGTTTACGCGTACTTCATGTCGTACATATCCTAAACACCAAATCGCACTTGCTACAAGTTCCTACTGTACGATTTCCAGTCTTGGCAACAAGTTCCTACTGCTCGAACTGGACTGACTGTCAGTCCAGTTCGAGCAACGAGGAGCAGCAGTAGGCAGCTTTCAGCGAGAACCTGAAGATGGCAGAAGGGATTCTGCCAAAACGTCGTTTAGACAACAATGGCTCCAGCAGGAGCCCATCAACGACGTGGGAAAACACCCGGAAGTACACCAACACTTCATTCAACACCCGCGAAAACCTAAGAAACAACATATACATATATATATATATATATATATATATATATATATATATATATATATATATATATATATATATATTATTATTATTATTATTATTATTACTATTATGTTATTGGTATTTGTTAAGATATATAACGAAAGTTAAGCGTTGAATGTTCAAATTGCCGTATCAATAATATAATATTTTGTTTTAACTTCAATCTGATATGCTCTTTATTGTATCTATTTAATTTAGAATAAAATATAAGTTGTATTTTCAAAGTATAAACTTATTTCATACTCTACCTTCTTTAAATGACTAGCCCAGAGCGCCAATACCTTTCGGTATACCTAAATTAAAGAGCATGAATGAACTGTGCATAGCCTGCATTCAGTTACTCAAATCTCAGATGCAGTTTCAGTTTAATTCGATTTAGTTTAGTTCAGGGTTTAAACAAATAAAGAAATGTAGATTAGTAACAATATATTAAATAATAAATATAAAAATTGGTTTTAGTTAGGAAACCTTATGCTAAAAATAACTTAACCTAGAAATTTAAATAGTATATTAAAGTATTCGTGGATAACTGGTCTTTAAAACACGCGCGATTTTTCGAGCACGACGGCGCAGCCGGAGTGCTCGAAATAGAGCAAGTGTTTTAAAGACCAGTTATCCACGAATACTTTACGCTATTTTTTTTTATTGGTACACTTTGAAATCATAATTACTGGTATTATTACTACAAAAAATGGAAATAAGAATTAGGAATGTAAAATGGTTGAATTCGTGATGTGACAAAAGGATACCTGTCAGTGTCATGAAAATGAGAAAACAAAAATTAATTTGCAATCTGTCACATAGGATTAATTATTGTCACTACAGTTGTCACTGATTGTATATTGCTTTAAAATGAGTTCTAACATTGATTACTTAAATAGAAAAGCAGAATCGCGGTTAATACCGCAAAAATCGGAAGACGCTTATAAAAAACAATACGACAAGTTCATCAAATGGATGGAAGAGCAAAAGGTAACAGATATAGATGAACGAGTTGTACTTGCTTACATTTGATGTTGCCATGGTAACTTTAAAACACGCGCGTTTTTAAAACTTGGATTTAAACACTCTGAGGCGTACTTTAAATAAGCAAAATAGGGTACCAATAAAAAAAAATAATAATTTGATTGACATTTGCTCGAGACTTAATTTATTTTTAGTATATTGTCATGCTGCCAATAATATATATGCACTTCTAAAGAGGAAATATAATCAAAAACCATATAAAATACGTATTTTTAAAAATCGACGTCTATTTATTCAAAAATAAGGTATTTATTTCCCTTTAATTTAATTTACTTTATAAATACTTATGAAACTGAAAATCAAAACGCACTTCTTCACCAACAAGCATATGTATAATTAATTTTGTATACACTTACATTGAATGTTAAGGAAAATAATAATTATAGGTTGGTATTGGTGCAATTGGTAGCACTGTAAAAAATAGTTTTTGTTTAGTTTCTGACGTGTAGTAAGATGGAGAATGATACTTAGTTCTTTAAGTTGTATTATATATTATTATCAATATATACATTTATTCAGTTCTGTGCTTGAGTTCGACGTTCAATAAAAAGGCTTATCCAAAGAGGTTATGGGTCCAGGGTATTCTGCATAATAAAAATCAAAAGTAAAAACCATAAAAAATGGCGTCGAACATCAGTTTTGAAGAAACTGCACAAATCGAAAAATTGGTAGATGCAGAGTCGTTCCAGATTTGGAATTTTCAAATTACAATTTACTTTAAAGCTTATGGACTGCATGAAATCATAACAGGCGAGCGTAAATTACAGGATATCACGAAAGAACAAGATATGGCAGAATGGAAAAGAAAAGACGCAAAAGCACAGAAAGTAATAGTAACGTCAGTAGATAAAAAAGTGCTAATGCACATAATCACTTGTGAAACATCAGCTCAAATGTACCAAAAACTGTGTAGTGTGTACAAAAAGGACAATGAGCAGCAAAAGTGTGCCTTGCTACAAGAATTCTTCAATTTTAAATATGAAAAAGGCGGCGATATGTCACTACATATAAGTAAACTGGAAAATCTAGTTTTCCGATTAAAAGCACTAAATCAGAAGATAGATGATGAGATGTTAATTTCGAAAATTTTAAGCACATTGCCTGATGAACATAAACATTTCCGAACAGCATGGGAGTCAACACCTGCGCAGGAACGTACCCTAACAAATCTGACATCTAGGCTAATAGCGGAAGAAACAATGAATAAAACTAATGAAAGTGAAAAATCAGTAGCATTTAATACATCAGAAAAAGTATGTTTTCAGTGTAAAAAACCAGGACACATTGGAAGATTATGTAAAGCAAAAGGAGGAGCAGGTACGAGTAAAGAAATAAAGTGTTACAAGTGTGGCGGATCTGGACACTTTGCCAAGAATTGTACAGAGAAAGAAGTGAACAAAGATACATGTAAAATATGCAAAAAAAACAATCATACTGAAAAAGTAAAGAGGGAAATTCCAAACAAGAAGATAAAAAGGTGGCATTCCTTACAGAACAAGTAAAAACTAAGAAACTAGGAGGTAACATATTCGTTGTTGACTCGGGATCATCGTCCCATATGGTAAATAATATTGACCTATTCAGAAGTATGGAAGACATTGATACAGAGATTGGTGTGGCAAAAAAACATGAAACAATGAAAGCAGAAGGTAAAGGATCGGTGGAAAATAATACTTGTGTTTTAGAAAAAGTTCTGTTCGTTCCTGAGCTTAGTAAAAACTTGTTATCAGTTAGTGCAATAACAGAAAAAGATGGTGAAGTTACGTTCAAGAAAAACAAAGTATACATAAGAAAGGATAATAAAACTGTATTGGAAGGTGAGAAGAACGAAAATAGGCTATATTGTGTTGATGTTAATAATAAAAATGAAGAAAGCAGCATGCTGACGGTGAATAAAATAAATAAGGCAAAAGATTGGCATATAAAACTAGGGCATATAAACGTAAGAAAATTAAAAAGGTTGATCGACAATGAAATGGCAGTAGGCTTAGACATAAATAAAAAAGACTGTGACTATCTTGAACTACCATGCGAAGTATGTTTGAAAGCTAAACAAACAAGATTTCCATTCAATACCGAGAGAAGACGAGCTACAAGACCACTTGAAATCATACACACCGATGTAACAGGTCCTATATATCCAGCAACCTGGGATGGTAAAAAGTATATTTTGACTGTACTTGATGATTTTACACATTATACTGTAATTTACTTGATGGAAAAGAAAAATGAAGTGTTTGAATACCTGAAAGAATATGTAGAAGAAATGGAAGCCTATAAAAACCAGAGAGTAGCAAAAATAAGAAGTGATAATGGAGGAGAGTACGCAAACAATGAAATAAGAAATTGGTGTCGAAGAAAAGGTATAATAATGGACACTACAATACCCCACACTCCTCAACTAAATGGAAAAGCTGAGCGTCTGAATCGCACCCTTTTAGAGAAGGCAAGGTCATTAATTTTTGGTTCTGGACTGTCAAAAAAGTTTTGGGGCGAAGCTGCCAGAACTGCAACATATCTCCTAAATAGAAGTCCATCTGATACGGTTGAAAAAACTCCATATGAACTGTGGACAAATACAAAGCCAGATTTGTCTCGCTTGCAAATTTTTGGAAGTAAAGCATATGCAAAAGTTTTAGGCTACTTGAAAAAACTAGACGAAAGAAGTAAAAAATATACTTTTGTGGGATATGCACTTAATGGATATAGACTATGGGATGAAGAAAAAGAAAAAATACTTGTCTATAGAGATGTTGTGTTTAAGAAACCAGAAAATCAGATTCTATATAATCAAAACGTACCAGGAAGTGTAAAAACTGAAATAGAAACAGAAGAAGAAGAAAACTAGAAATACTGAAATAGAAGAAGAAGTAGATAGTAGATCAAGGAGAAAACGCTGCAAGTGAACGTTCAAACGAAACAGATGACGATCAAGAATATGTGCAAAGATTGGGAGAAGGACCACGACAAGAAGATAGAAGAGGAAGGGAAATAAAAATTCCAAAAAGATATGAGGACTATGTGATGTTAACTTATGAAGAAGCAGTTAAAGGACCAGACAAAAATAAATGGAAACAAGCAATAGAAGATGAAAAAATATCGTTAAGTAAAAATCAAACTTGGGATTATGTGGACATTAACAAAGTTAATGGAAAAAGAATATTGACGAACAAGTGGGTGTTCAAAATCAAAGACGATGGAAGATACAAGGCAAGGTTGGTAGTCAGAGGATGTCAACAACGTGAAGGCCTAGACTATGAAGAAGTTTTTAGCCCAGTAGTAAATGTAAGTTCATTACGTTTATTATTAGCTTTATTAGTGAAAAAGAGCTACATTTGCAAAAAGTTTGACATAAAAACAGCATTTTTGTATGGAAATTTATATGAAGAAACCTACATGTCGGTACCTCAAGGTTATGATACAACAGAAAATAAACTATGTCGCTTAAGAAAAGCATTATATGGACTTAAGCGGGCACCGCTCAGATGGAACGAACATTTCACCAATTTTTTTAAAACAAAAAGGACTGAACCCGTTAAAAGTCGAGCAGTGTATTTTTAGAAATGAAAACGGAACATTGTTCTTAGCAATATATGTAGATGATGGTTTGATAATCGGCAAAAATGAAAAAGAAATTGATAATTTATTAAAGGACTTAGAAGAAGAATTTGAAATGTCAAAATTTGACAAAGTTAATATATTTTTGGGAATATAAATTACCGGTGATCAGCAAGAAATGAAGTTGAGTCAAGAAACTTACGTTGAAACTGTTTTGCAAAAGTTCGGAATGGAAAATGCAAAATCAGCATCGACACCTATGATAAATTACAATGGACATGAAGATTTCAAAAGGATAGACGAAATTTTTCCATATAGAGAAGTGATCGGTAGCCTTTTATATCTATCAAATAAAACATGACCAGACATTGCTTATGCAGTGGGTTACGGCAGTAGAAAATTAGAAAATCCTTCTAACATGGACGTTAACAATGTAAAAAGAATAATGCGATACCTGGTGTCGACTAAAAATAATGGTATAGTGTACAAAAGAGGTGAAGGCGAACAATATGAAATGATCGGTTACTGTGATTCGGATTTTGCCGGAGACACTGAATCAAGAAAAAGTACAACGGGTTATGTAATATATTTTTGTGGAGGACCAATTAGTTGGTGTTCGCGGAAGCAACCAGTCGTAGCGCTTTCTAGTACTGAGGCGGAATATATAGCTGCTGCGGACTGTGTTAAAGAACTTTTATTTTTAAAATCTTTGCTGGAAGAACTTATTAGTGAAACGGTTAGAATAAAATTAATAATGGACAATCAAAGTGCAATGACATTAATAAAGAATGGACAATTTAATCGTCGAAGTAAGCATATTGATGTAAGATTTCATTTTATAAATGAAAAAGTGAAAGAAGGTGTAATCGAAATTGAATATATATCGACAGAAGAAATGATCGCGGATATTTTAACAAAGCCATTGAACAATAATAAGTTTTTAAAACACAAAATTGCATTAGTAAAATAGTCTTGTGAAGAGTTGATAAAATTTGTATTTTATGTATCAGTTTATTCGATTCTTAGTTCAGGTTTTTTTATATAATTATTAGGAGAAGGTGTTAAGGAAAATAATAATTATAGGTTGGTATTGGTGCAATTGGTAGCACTGTAAAAAATAGTTTTTGTTTAGTTTCTGACGTGCAGTAAGATGGAGAATGATACTTAGTTCTTTAAGTTGTATTATATATTATTATCAATATATACATTTATTCAGTTCTGTGCTTGAATTCGACGTTCAATAAAAAGGCTTATCCAAAGATTGAAATGATCTACTACACACACAAACACACATGGACACCACTTTTTTGTGAAGTATCTTTTTCATTATTCCTTCTGCAAGCTTTTAATCATTTGGCCCGACGACTATCTCATGGTAACCGTATAGATATTTTATTAGGCGTTCTTTTACACAATGGTACAATACAGTATTTAAAATAGGTTGACGTATTTTCCATTGCAAATTGTATTTTCTATTATTGAAAGTATCTATTCAACATTATTTCTATAATGTAAATACGCTGCTAGTGTACTTACCGCAACATTATCAGCGTCGTGCACCGTGACGTCACACGCTTAGGCACTGTTTTCAAATGGTTCGCTGCGCGTGGAACTTTAATTATTTATAACAAATTAATTACTCACATTTAAGGCGTCATATTTTGCATATCCTATTTTCTTACATATTTGAACATTTTTATGCAATAAAAAAAAATTGTGCAAGTTGACTATTGGGTATTATTTCACCCTTATTATTACCGCATTTGGATATTATTTCATCCTTATTATTGCCGCATATTGGTATCATTGTACCCTCTAATTGCATGAGACGCTTTCCCATCTCAATTTTAGCCTTTAACTTCGTTAAAATATCTTCTCCGGTTATCATATTAAAATTCATGTTTTCAACTATTACAAATTCCCCTTCAAATTCTTCGTCTTATGCGATAAAATTAGAATGTATCAATTTCCCCCATTCTGCTATCTTTTTTCCGCTAATATTTGTTAACTGTATTTTTTAAATTCTTAACGATTTATGAAATTATCATTATGTGCACTTGCAAAGTTTTGATTAATTAAGCTTAATTCAGCTTCCGTGTAAACTAATGCCTTTGTATTAATATTTTCGATAATTACATTTATAAATGGTTAATTACTTGTATATGTTTTGTCTCTTATTCCATTGTCATCATCCGTGTCAATATACTCTTCATATGTTGATATGTCGTTGCCGAGGTTGTCGCTATCATTTTTGATTTTATTAAATTTGATTTGACGGTTGATTGTGCACCTCTACTGCCGTCTTTATTTGATTCTGTTCCGATGCCGATGCACTGTAGTTTTTTGGATCATTTCTAACAATATTTAAGTTTGCCACTATATGCCTCTATATCTTTTAAATATTCAATTTATGCGTTGCCTTATAATTACCTTATGTATATCATCACCAAAATGTCTAGCTAGATATCTAACCATCTCATCTTCATTGAATTTAGGTTCAAGATATCTAATATTATATATTTTTTTGATTAAATATTTTTCCCGAGAAATTCCTTCATATTCATTATATTTCCCGTTGAACAAATTAGAGCGTACCCTTCTCTGATTATATCCTCCCCAATATTGCTTAATAAATAATAATTCGAAATCTTCGAAAGTGTTAATTTTGTCAAATACCATTTCAAACCACACTTCAGCGTCTGATTTTAATCGTTCCTGAATGTATTGTTTGATAGTTATGTTGGGTGCTTTGTTTTTCATATTTTGTTTTATCCGGGTTATGAAAATTTGAGGGTGAATGCTAGTGTTTGTTGGCGTTTGTGAAATCCTCTTCGTATTAGTTTCAATCCTTGTCTCTTGTTGTTTCAAAGATTCATCTATTAATTTATTTTGTTGTTCAACTTGTTCATTTAAAATCGTGAACCGTTCTTCTATCACCCATTTACTTTTTGTCTTACTTCTTGTCTTACTTTCGTCGTTATATTTTCTTGTATCTGTACCATTTTCTCTTGTATTTCATTTCTCATCTCTTGTCTAAATGTGTCAAATTTTGTTTCCATTTTTACATTGTTTTATCTAATTTAGCTTCTATCCTTGTGTTTGTTTCTTTTATGTCTTGCTTGATTCCAGACATCATTTGCATTATTTGCGTGAGTATGTCATTGTTAATTGGTGTAGGTGTAGGTGCAGTGTCTCCAGGTTGATTAGTTGTGTTAGCGTCAACTGGTGGAATATTTTCTTCTGTTTGTTGTGATGTGCTGGGTGTAATATTGTGTGTTTGTTCATTGTTGTCAGCAGTGTTGATTACCTTACCCGTACGTAATTTCATATACGAATTTTACAAATATGAATATCAGTATCTGCTTTACAAATATTTTATTTATTATATTTAAACCCTTTTATTTACACGCCTCGCGTTGGAGCGCCAATTTATTATGTTATTGATATTTGTTAAGATATATAATGAAAGTTAAAAGTTGAATGTGAAATTACCGTATCAATAATATAATATTTTGTTTTAACTTCAACCTGACATGCTCTTTATTGTATCTATTTAATTTAGAATAAAATATAAGTTGAATTTTCAAAGTATAAACTTATTTCATACTCTACCTTCTTTAAAGGACTAGCCCAGAGAGCGCCAATTCCTTTCGGTATACCTAAATTAAGAGCATGAATGAATGTGCATAGCCTGCATTCAGTTACTCATATCTCAGGAGCAGTTTCAGTTTAATTCGATTTAGTTTAGTTCAGGGTTTAAATAAATAAAGAAATATAGATTAGTAACAATATATAAAATAATAAATATAAAAATTGGGTTAGGAAACCTTATGTCAAAAATAACTTAACCTAGAAATTTAAAAATAATAATTTGATTGACATTTGCTCGAGACTTAATTTATTTTTAGTAAGCTTACTTTTATTTAAATTCGTAGTTCACTATATACTTGATATGCTTTATAGTTCCTCTTGTAATTTGTTTCCTTTTGACTACTTTATTTCCTCTTGACTAATTTGAAACTAGTGAAATGTTTCTTCTTTCTTCTTTAATTTAAAAAAGGATATCTTGATTTGAATTCAGTTTTATATTATCTTGATCTACATTGATACATATACCATTATCGAAATTTTGCCATCAGATTTCATTTATTAATATCGATGTATAATTTTGAAGTTTAATTTCCATTTGACATTTCTATTTTAAATATTTTAGGTTATTTTTCTATGTCATCGACTACCTTCTGTAACGGTACGAGAGAGACTGTCCGAATTTCGTCCATTTTGAATAAAAAATCAAAATTTGACGTAAATTGGTACATTATGCCTACTTATATTGACATTTAAGTGACATTTAGGGTCTTGCCGTAATTGATTTAAAATATTTTAATCTGATAACATTTTCAATTCAACAAATGTTCTTAAAATTGCCTAATTACATAAAGTTTCCTAAAGCAGGTTAATGATCAAAGTTAAACAATTATATACTAACTACTACATTACCGAAATTAATTCTGCACGACTACTCTATGGAAAAAATATTCACGTAAGTCATTTTAAGAATCATCTCGCTTATTTTATTCGCAACCTATTTAAGTGAACAGTTCTATTATCAAGTGATCCTTCTACAAACGCAACGAAGCAACAAACTATTTAATTTTAAGAGAAAAACGCATTATAATGTTAATGCAACATACAGTGTGTTAAATGTTTTTTGCACACCAGTCACGAATTATTTTAAGAATCAAACAATCCATTTTTAACTCTAAGTGTCTAATTTTAAATACAAAAGCAACAATGCCAGATAGAGAGACAGTTAAACCAGTGCCACCGGCACCAGTCGAACAACAACAACCAGCGCAAGTTGAGCAAGTTGAGCTTTACAAGCTCTCTGAAATATTTTCATTGATAAAGGAATTTGATGGCAACGCCATTAAATTACAAACATTTTTAAACTCATGTCAGTATGCACAAAGCATGGCAATCCATGACCAGAAAATGTTATTAACAATCCGCATCAAAAATAAGTTAAAAGTCAAAGCTGCCGAATTAATTAATTCACGCAACCCTGGCACCGGGCCAGAAATCACAAAGCACTCTTGGAAACTCATTTTGGGGACTCCAGAGATCTAACGGCCCTGATACAGGACATGCAGCGCATTCACCAATTGCCAGGCGAATCCGCATTAACATTTGTATCGCGTCTACAAACGCACAACGCGAAGATGCACGCCGCAGTGCAAAAACAATATCTCACGGGAACGCAAAGAACTGAACAATCAGATCTTATAGAAACCATGGCGCTTAATAATTTGTTAACGGGCTTAGAACCAAACTTAGGCCGCATCATACGTGCCAGTAACAAAAGCTGTTAGTAGAATTCGGAGAGAACTGCAATTCTCTTATTTTGAACAACAAAAATTTTCGAAAAATAGTCCAGTCAAAAATCCCAATTTACAACCCAAACGACCAACCTTTAACTTTCAACAGAAATTCTGCTCATTTTGTAAAAGAAATGGACACGTCATAAACAAATGTCGTACAAGGCAACATCAATAGTCTATGCCATCGACATCAAACTTCAAGAGACCAAATTATCAAGAAAACCCAAATTTTCAAAATTTTTCTCAAACCAATCAATTTAATCAGAGGACATTCCCTCAAAATAATCAACCAAATCAATCGCAACAAAACAGGCCCTCAGCCATAAGGCCGAACCCGAATTTCAACCAACAAAGACCATCTGCTATTCAACCGTCTTAATCAGCAAAAAATGCATAATTTAAATTATGAACCTTATAACAGTCACAATAATCAATTTAACCAGTACTATGACTATTTATCGGATTATCAAGCTACAGGTAATGATACTTATGAAAATTATAAGTTGTATGATAACCAAAATTCCCAGGAAAATTATAACTACGAAACTAATCAAAACTACGCAGAGAATTATACTGCTAATTCTCAAACGCTAGAAGAGGTTTATACTGCTAATCCTCAGGATTTTCACTTAGACCCGGAGTACCCCACGGATACTCCAACACAACAAACAGACCAATTCGACCAAATATCAAACCAAATACAAACAATGAATCTCAACGACAGCTTCGACCCAATGCTGAATTTCCCAGAACAGACGTTCATGTAAATACGCTTTCTCATACCTTATTAACTGTAAATTCAAGAAATCTCTATTATATCAAAGACGCAACCGACAAATTTAAAATTTTGATTGACACGAGTGCAGGAATTTCAATTTTTAAACCTAAAACCGCTGAAAATTATAGACGGTAGATCTCCTGAAAATGTAATAATACGGGGCATTACTGATCAAAAATTTATATTAATGAATCCGTTCTCATTCAATTTTCAGACGAGTCACACAAAGTGTATATCTAAAATCTAGATATAGATTTTGATGGACTACTAGGCGCAGACTTTCTAGAACATTACGAATGTCAAGTAGACTTTAAAAATAAACAACTAGTCACAAATTTTAAAACCGTACAATTATTTAAAGTTACGGAAGAAACTACAGCAAATTTACCTTTACAACCATCAATTCTAATATTAAAAATCCATATTTAGGCAACATCAAAAATTTAATTTCTTTTGAACCCGTATGGAAAAAATATGCAAATTAAAATGTAATCTGCAAAATACCGAGGCTATACTGTTAGCCCAGGAAAACGAAAGGGTACGCCTACCGAACGCTCTTGTAAAAATAGATAGCAACGGAGAATTTTTAACCTCAATTATAAACGCAAATGCAATACCCAAAACTGTAAATTTCTCGAACCTCACATTAGAACCAGTACAAAAATTCAAATCAATTTTTAATTTAAATACTCAAAATTTTGACCAACACCTACAGACGGACAGATCCTCCGAAATTAGGAACCAATTACGTTTGGATCATCTAAACGAAGAAGAGGCCGAAATAGTAACGCAGCTTTGTTTAGACTTCCAAAATATATTCTACCTAAAAGGAGACAACTTAGCCTTTACTAACGAAATTAAGCAATCCATTGACACGAACGATTCAAAACCGGTTTTCATAAAATCATATCGCTACCCTCATATTCATAAAGAGGAAGTCAAAACACAAGTCTCTAAAATGCTTGACCAAGGCATCATTAGACCTTCGGTTTCTCCCTGGTCCTCCCCAGTTTGGGTTGTACCTAAGAAACTCGACGGCTCCGGTAAACAAAAATGGCGAGTTGTAGTGGACTATAGAAAACTAAACGAACTGTCTATTGACGATAAGTACCCGCTACCCAATATTTCCGACCTCATCGATCAATTAGGTAAATGTCAATATTTTACAACTTTGGACTTAGCCTCCGGATTTCACCAAATCGAGATTGGTGCGAAGGATATTCAAAAAACTGCTTTCACAGTTGAAAATGGTCATTTTGAATTCGTAAAAATGCCTTTTGGACTTAAGAATGATCCATCAACATTTCAAAGAGTGATGGATAACATTTTCTTAGGTATCCAAAATGAACGATGTCTCGTCTATATGGACGATATTATTGTTTACTCCCCTACTATTCACGAGCATATTTCTCGATAAACAGAAGTTTTCAAACGATTACAGAAAGCCAATCTCAAAATTCAACCCGACAAATGCGAGTTTCTCCGCAAGGAAGTCGCTTATTTAGGATATCTCATTACAAAAGACGGCATAAAACCGAACCCTTCAAAAGTTGACGCTATTCTAAATTTCTCTCAACCAAAAAATCCAAAAGAAATTAAATCATTTCTAGGCTTAGCCGGATACTATAGGCGCTTTATCCTTAATTTCTCCAAGATTACTAAACCCCTAACAAAACTACTACAAAAAGACATACCATTTCTCTTCGACAATGATTGTATAAATTCTTTTCAAAATTTGAAACAAACATTAACAACTCCAATATTAATTTATCCTAATTTTGATGAACCTTTCATCCTAACCACTGATGCAAGCGCATTTGCCGTCGGCTCAGTGCTGAGCCAGGGGCCTATTGGCAAAGATTTACCCATTGCCTTTGCTTCTAGAACCTTGTGCAGTGCAGAAACTAATTATTCAACGATTGAACGCGAGTTTTTATCCATATGGTCAGAGAAGCACTTCGGACCGTATCTGTTCGGTAGAAAGTTCAAACTTGTCACCGACCACAGACCACTCACCTGGCTATTCTCTATAATAGATCCAGGAAGTAGACTTGCCCGTTGGCGACTCAAATTAGAAGAGTACGATTACGAAATAATTTATAAACCCGGCAAAATCAATAAGAACGCGGACGCACTTTCCAGAATCAATATTAATCATTTTTCCAAATGTTCCATATTCTATTCAAAGGTTCTAGCCGCGAATGACGAAGAGTCAGACGACGACGAAAACCCAGACAATAACGAGATCACTGACGAACAAATTTCCCAAGAATTTGAAACTTTTACCAACCTATATAAAACAACATTATTAATCGACTATTCGAAAATCAAAGCCTCGAACAAACAACTTTTGTATCGAGAACATAAAGATATTATAACCTTTTTCCAACAAAATAACTTACAAGTCCTCCAGTACGAAATTATCGAAGACATTCGAATAAAACCCCGAATTTTATAACGACAAGATAAACATTGTATCGAGCAAAACAGTTAGACATATGAGAAATTTTATCATCCCTCTACCTTTTGATACTGAATCCGTAATCCGTTGGTATTGTTTAAAAATCGAGATGTTTTGGATCTTTCTAAGACATACTTTGTCGAAAATAATCTAGACCTCCCTATATTTGAAATTTTATCATTCATTTTTGCAGAAAAAGACTTAAAAGTAATAATTTGTCAAATCTTCCTGGCGAAGATCAAATCACAATAATCCTAGAACAATATCATAGTGGTAAAAATAATCCACACCGAGGAATAAATGAAACGATTCGAAGAATTAGAGAAAAATACACTTGGCAAGGTCTAACTAAAGATGTCGAAAATTTTATAAAAAATTGCGAAACTTGTCAAAAGACTAAGGTATGCCGAAAAAACCTTAATAACCCTCTAGTAATCACGGAAACTCCAAGAACACCATTCGAAAGAATCAATATCGATTTATTTGAATTCACCACTCGAAATTACGCTTTAACCATTCGCAATGAATTAACTAAATTCACACAAGCCTATGCAGTCCCGGATAAATCCGCAAAATCTGACGTAAACACCTTGTTGTTATATTTTCAACATTATGGTACCCCATTAAGAATCCATTGCGATTACGGTGGCGAATTTGACAACCGTTTGCTCAAAGATCTCTGTACCCTCTACGACATAAAATTAACATATTCAAGCGTAGGACATCTCCAATCCAACAGATCCATAGAAAGATTTCATGCTACTTTAGCCGAAATGATAAGAATTCATAAAACCGAAAATCCGAACGAAAATCCTTTCACAATATTACCGTATGCGGTAATATGCTATAACAATTCGGTAAATAAAACACACGGTTTCACCCCATACGAACTTGTATTTGGACATACGTCCAACAGACCACCCGAAACTGTATATAACCAAAAAGAATTAATAACTAAATACCTCATTTCCACTTCAGAAGATAGAAGAATATCTCAGATATAATTATCGAAGTACAACACTTTCCTGTTTTGGAACAATTTTTATCAATAATTTCAAGAAGAGATTCAATATATCAACTACCGTTATAAATTGACCAAGATGATTTTTATCATTTTATGAAGAGAAGAATTTTCCCGATGAATTTTGAATAGAGGTTCCAAATTGGAATAGATGTTCCTATAATTTATGGTAATTTCCTAATTCCATCAATTGAAGTGGTACATTACAAGTACTGTCATCTGTTGGTGAGTGAGTTAAAGTACATTCCCTTTTTATCTAAGAGAGTAGTCAATCAATCAATCACAATCGATTAATTATGCCGAGACAACCTTCAGACGAGGATTTTCCTCAAACTCATTATGTCACGTCTGTCAAACTACCCCCATTTTGGAAATCAAAACCAGAAATTTGGTTTACCCAAATCGAATCACAGTTTTCTGTTGCAAAAATTATCAATGACAAGAAAAAGTATGATCAGGTTATAGCTAATTTACCATTAGATGTGATAGATAATATATACGATATAATATCTAATCCCCCGGAAACAGATCTCTATATAAATTTAAAGAAAATTTTAATTTCACGTTTATCATCGAGTGAGGAAAAACGCCTCAATGATCTGTTATCAGGTTCCCAAATGGGCGATCTGAAACCTTTAGATTCCTATAGATCCATGCTGAATATGGTTGGAGGATTCAGCATGGTTAGTCAAGATTTATTGATAAAGCTATGGAAAAGACGTTTGCCTCAAACTGTATATATCGCTATTACAGCTTCCGGGAAAACAGACATAAAGGAGATTCTAGATATTGCGGATCGGATATGGTATTCAATGGTTGCATCGTATTCCAAAAATCCTCTTGACTCTGAATCAACCCCGTTATCAGAAATCACTATCAAAAATTTTTCAATCACTTTCCATAATTCAATTAATCAAGTCTTACAAAAACAAATTTTTAATTCTCGATTAAACTCCTCAGAATCTAAATTACCTGATCAATCTTTCGAGCCTCAACCTTCTACTTCTTTCTGTAGTAATTGTAGAAGTAGAAACGTTTCACAAACTCGTATTTCTAATCGCAATCGTTCACCCAGCCGTAATAATTTTCCCAAGAATTTTGATCGTACAGACAATAAATACTGTTTGTTACTACCATCAACTTTATGGTTCCAATACCTATCGTTGTGGAGGTGAATGGTGCAAATTCGATAAGAATTGTAAAAAATCTGATAATCCTCAAAGATGACTGAAGTTTGATAATTTTATGACGTCTGATTTTGACATTTCTATCAGCAAACGTCGACTTTTTATTTACGATAGATCTAACAACCTGAAATTCCTAATCGCCACTGGCGCCGATTTATCTGTGGTGCCACGTAATGCTTTCACAGATTTAAAAAAGAATTTTGATACGATATTAACCGCGGCTAACGGTTCAACCATTTTTACGTACGGTAAGAAATTGTTAAGTCAATCTAAACTTACGTAGATTATTTCCTTTCGTTTTCAATATCGCAGACATTGACATCCCAATCGTCGGAACGGATTTCTTGTCTCATTTCGGTTTAATTGTCGATCTTAAAGGAGCTCGAATAATTGATAACAAGACTAATTTGTCAATTAATTGTTTTATTAAAAATAGTCCTTTAGACAATTATAGATTAGATACACTTAAATTATTTCCTTTGACAGATAAATATAACAAATTACTTTTACAATTTCCTAATTTAATTAGTTCACTAGATTACAATTTACCTATTAAACATTCTATTGTACATCAAATAGTTACTGAAGGTCATTTACCTTTTTCACGACCTCGTGGATTAGACAATCTTAAATTTAAAATAGCTCAAACAGAATTTAACAACATGGTAGAATTAGGTATCTGCAAACCATCATCTTTTCAAGTTTCCTCTCCACTCCATCTAGTGGCGAAAAAAGAGAAGAATGACTGGAGACCTTGTGGAGATTATCGACAACTAAATACAATTACCATTCCAGACAGATATCCATTACCGCATATCCACGACTTTAGCTCTCAGTTGCACGGCTGCACTATTTTCTCCAAGATTGATTTAGTGCGAGCGTACCATCAGATACCTGTCGCTGAAAATGACGTTTATAAGACAGCTATAACTCCTTTCGGACTGTTTGAATTTTTCCGCATTCTTTTTGGTCTACGCAATGCCGGTCAAACTTTCCAACGTTTTATGAATGAAGTACTTGTCAATTTACCTTTCGTTTTCGTCTATTTGGATGATATATTAATCGCAAGTCAATCAGATGTACAACATTTGGAATATTTGGAAATAGTTTTCAAAAGATTAGACACATACGGAATTAACATTAAACCATCTAAATGTATCTTAGGAGTTGACAATTTAACCTTTCTAGGTCATCACATCTCTTCATCGGGTATTTTACCATCAACTGAGAGAGTCGAAGTCATTAATAATTTCCCTTTACCGACAACTCTCAAACAACTACAACGTTTCATAGGTATGGTGAATTTTTATCATCGTTTCATACCTCATTTTGCTGAAATTTTACTTCCCCTATATTCTCTTTGTAACAGTTTATCTCATGATAAAATTACAAAGATAAATAGTTGGCCTGATGAATGTTTAGATGGATTTTCGAAAGACGCTATAAGTAATGCAGTAGTTTTAGCTCATCCTTGCAATAATGACGATACTATCTTATCTCTCTCAGTCGATTGTTCTAACCTTGCCATGGGTGCAGTTTTAGAGCAAAAAGATAATAAGGAATTTTTTGCTCCTTTAGCATTCTTTTCCCGTAAATTAACTACAGCACAAACCAATTATTCGGTTTTCGACAAAGAGCTTTTAGCATTATATACTGCAATTAAACATTTTAAATTTATACTTGAAGGTCGAAAGTTTAATTGTTTTACAGATCACAAACCTTTAATCAACGCTTTATTCACAAAAGCAGAAAGATCTCCTCGTCAAATACGTCATTTAGAATACATAGCTCAGTTTTCTTGTAAAATACAACATGTTAAAGGAAAACATAATGTAATATCTGACAGCTTGTCACGTATTTACGACACTTCTTCCTTAAAACAAAATATTTTACCACTTCAACTTAAAAATTCTCCCTTCCTTAATGTTAACTTTGACCTAAAGTTGCTTAGTGAAGCTCAGGAGAAAGATTCAAATCTCCAACTATTTATTGTCAGATAAATCATCACTAACTAAAACCAATTTCATTTTAGAAAAGATACAAATTCCAGATTCAAATGATTTTATTTGGTGTGATGTTTCTCGTGCAAAAATTAGACCTTTTGTTCCACTTGTTTACAGACGAACGATATTCGATATTTTCCACAACTTATCTCATCCTGGTATTAAAGCCACTAGACTGTTGATTTCAAATAAATATTTTTGGCCGAAAATGAACACATATTGCACTTTGTGGTCAAAATCGTGCATTAACTGTCAAGCTGTCAAAGTCAGTCGACATACGCGAAGTCCTCTTGGGAACTTCACCATCCCGGAAATCAGATTCGACCACATCCACATAGATTTGGTAGGACCATTACCTCCATCCAAAGGTAACTCTTAAATTCTTGCGGTGATTGAATGATTCACCAGGTGGCCGGAAGCGTACCCTCTTCGCGACATCACAGCAGAAACAGTTGCACGTACTTTATTTCAAAACTTTGTTTGTCGAGTGGGTGTTCCCTTGTCGGTAACGACTGATCAAGGAGTACAATTCGAGTCAAAATTATTTAATTAATTTGCAAAGTTTTTAGGTTTTCATCTCCGATTAAAGAACTTATATCTAGATACATAACAGGCTATCTTTTCACTATATACCTTGTTTGCTCCTTACATAGTCACATTATATGTGACTTCACTATTTATTTGCATTTGCACTAAATATATTGTCACTAAACTGAGTAAATATGAATAAAGAATATTATTTAGGTATTGAGCAAATCACAACTTAAAATAAAAAGACTTCTTCACCACATTTTGATCGAAAAACATGGAAAACGCTTATTAATATTAATGGCGGATATACTGTCAAAACTGTCAAACTGAGATTATGATAATCAAATTGAACCGATGGTGCCCGAATCGGTCGCGAACAGATCGACTAGCCAATCAAGAACTTATGGGAAGAAGTGCCTTAGATTGTGAATCTTTCGGAATCACACAAAGTAATGCCATTATGTATCTAGATATAAGTTCTTTAATCGGAGGTTTTCATAGAATACGTACAACTACATATCACCCAGAGGGCAACTCTTTAGTTGAAAGATTTCATCGCTCACTTAAAACTTCCTTGTTAACTAGAGCCAATACATCACACTGGACAGATGAATTACCCATCATTTTATTAGCATTTAGAACAACTCCCAAGGAAGATCTGCAATGTTCACCTGCTGAACTCATTTATGGTCAAACCCTTCGTTTACCTGGCGAATTGTTCGTTGAATCGTATAATTCCCCAGATATTCCTTATTTCATTGACAAATTGCGCATTTATTTTAATAATTTAAAATTTGTTCCTCCAACTTCGCATGGCAATTACAAAACTTTTGTTAGTTCAGATCTTGCCTCTTCCGATTTTATTTTAGTTCGCATTGAACGTTTAAAACGTTCATTTACTCCTTTATATGAAGGACCGTTTAAGGTTTTATCTCGTTCAGATATTTACCTTTAAGAAAGGAACCGAAGTCATAACTATCAATATTGATAGGGTTAAACCAGCTTTTGTATTAATTGACAGATGTAACACCTTGCCTACCCCGATTAAAAAAGTACGTTTTGCAATCGACACGTTGATTGATTGACTCTTTTCTTTTTTAACGAGGGGGTGTATATAGCGACTATAGCGACTCACTCACTGGAAATCGAGAAGTTCCAAAATCGAAAAGTTTCCATGGAGTCGCTAAGGAAAAAAGAAAAACATTCGATAAAAATATATAATAACATATATATATAAAAATCACATAAAAATATGAACATGTATCAACAAAAACAAATATACGTATATTTACTCCAATTCTAATTTTATTTATAGCGTTATCGCTATACCATAGGTCATGGAACAGACAAATTTTAGTGGTCAACTTGCTAGTCTTATACAAACTGAAACTTATACAAACTGAATCAAATGAAGTGACGGTGAGAGTCATATGGTCAGATGCTACTATACGTCTGACAAATGTCACTGGCGTATAGCGACTTGCTTTTTTGCAAGTACCAAGAGCGGCGACCTCTAGCCTTAGTGGGCTATACTCACTATTTATGAAATAGGATTTGAAGGAAACAACTACTCAGCGGGCAAATACCCCGACCTGCATTGGATTACACCTTCAAATCGTGATCAGTAACCAACTATAATTTGTCTGTTCCTAACCAAACATAGACCGGTTTCACTTATTATGTTCTCCTCAGTATGCCATAGGTCATGGAACAGAACACCGTCACTTCATTTGATTCAGTTTGTATAAGACTAGCAAGTTGACCACTATCATTTGTCTGTTCCATGGCATACTGAGGAAAACATAATAAGTTCGAAACCGGTCTATGTCTGGTTAGGAACAGACAAATGATAGTTGGTTACTGATCACGATTTGAAGGTGTAATTCAATGCAGGTTGGGGTATTTGCCCGCTGAGTAGTTGTTTCCTTCAAATCCTATTTCATAGATATATATATATATATATATATATATATATATATATATATATATATATATATATATATATATATATATATATATTGTTATGATATTTGCTTTTATGATAATATTCTTTAAATAATAAGAATAATTTTAAAATATTGTTTTAATAAAGATATTTATTTGATATTCAAATTATAACCTACCTTTACTAATATTTCAAATTGCCCGGCGCGCCAATACCTTTCGGTATACCTAATTATAGAGCATGAAATAACCTAGCATAGCCTGCGTAACAGTTACTCTGATCTAAGGAGCAGTTTCAATTAAATATGGGTTTAAACAAATAAAGAAATCTATAAAATATGAGATAGAAAATATGTTACAAGCGAACATTATTGAGTCAGCGAAAACTAATTATATAAACCCTTTAGTGATTGTTAAAAAGAAAAACGGTGCAATAAGATTATGTTTAGATGCACGCAAATTAAATGAAATTACAAAATCTCAATTCGACGCACCACAAACCATAAATTCCATGTTAAACAGAATTGGTAAAAATACGATATATTCAAAACTAGATTTAAAAAATTCATTTTGGTTAATTCCTCTTGATCCGGAATCTAGGAAATACACAGGGTTTTGTGTTGAAGGGCACATATATCAATTCAAAGTAGTTCCATTTGGATTACAATCAGCATCTTCAGCTTTAGTTAGAGCAATGCAATCTATTCTAGATAGTTATGAAACTTTCTGTTTTCATTACGTCGATGATATATTGATTTTCTCTGAAAATATAGAAGAACACTGCAGACATTTAGAGATAATATTATATATATATATATATATATATATATATATATATATATATATATATATATATATATATATATATATATATATATATATATTGTTATGATATTTGCTTTTATGATAATATTCTTTAAATAATAAGAATAATTTTAAAATATTGTTTTAATAAAGATATTTATTTGATATTCAAATTATAACCTACCTTTACTAATATTTCAAATTGCCCGGCGCGCCAATACCTTTCGGTATACCTAATTATAGAGCATGAAATAACCTAGCATAGCCTGCGTAACAGTTACTCTGATCTAAGGAGCAGTTTCAATTAAATATGGGTTTAAACAAATAAAGAAATCTAAAAATTTAGATAGATAACAATATATTGAAATAAATAATGAAATTTTATAAAATTAAATATCTTAAAATTAATGATTGAAAATCCTTATTAATATTAAGAATGCTCGAGACTTTTAAAATTTGCGATTTTATAGTTATTGTAAGATCTTACTTTGTTTTCCTATAATGATAGGAGGCGATATCGGATTCACCTGTCTTTTTTCTAATAATTTATTCACTTATTCACCAAAATGTCTGCCGCTCGTAAATAAACCTTAAAATCCTGCTGTTATAATTTTCTTTTATTAACTTTTATTTGGCTCGTTCTTCCTATTTATTAATTTATTACTTGTAAAATTGACGTTCGGTATCCATGTTTAATCCCTCGACATTGGATTAATTTACCCTCAACTGGCAAATGAAGATTTTATATTTGTTACTTTCTCAACCTCTGATTTTCATTAATATCTTTAGAAAACATTAGCTACCATGCGCAACTGTTGAAAATCTTATTAATTCAAGTTTCCTTCACCATTCCATTTTTTCTTGACATTTTTTTCATCTGACTTTTTTTTCTCTCAAATATTTTTTTTTTAATTTTCGTTCTGTCATCGACCAACCTTCTTGACGATTGATAAATGACTAAATGTTCATATGGGATATTATATTTCAGCACGGCCTATATTTGCATACACTATTAACTTATTATGGTTTAAATATTAATATCAATATTACATTGTCTTTCTTAATATTTGAAGAAACTCTTTCCTGAATCATTAGCTTATATGAAATAAACATTTTACGTTTTTTAAGTTTATTTAGTGAATTTTTATACATTATCTATTATTTCTCCAACCACATATTGATGTGAGCTATGCAAACCACACGCAATGCCAAATTATCCCATGCTACTTTTAATGTTATCGATAATTATGTATCGCAATAAGGATATCATGACATACCCCCACCAAGTTAAATAAATTTTTTAAAATTTAAATAATTTTTTTAATATTTGTAAACCAAGCATGATATTCACAATGTTTATTCATTATCTTGATGTGGAGTATATGAATAAAGCAATTCTATGTGAAACTTTCCTCTGATAGTGTTTTCCGTTAAGTGTTTTAATTCATAAGTGTTGGCGTTGAGTACTTTGTTAATAATATATGGACCTTCGAAAGGATACATGAGTTTAGCACACTGTCCCATTTTTTTATTAGTGTACCTTAAACTTTTGACTATGACTAAATCACCCCTTTTGAATTTGACCTTTTTTTGTGATTTTGTCTTGTTCCCTTTTTAAATACCTCTGTGAATTTTTCCTTATGCGCCTTTTAACCATTTCATTTATTCTATCTAAATCTATTGTAGAATCGTTTATCCAAGGACGACTTGGATATTTTCCTAACATAATCGTTATTGGTGATATTTTTGTCACAGTGCTTGGGATATTATTCAAATAATCCTCTACCGTCTCAACGAAATATATCCAATGACTATGTTTATACTGCGTTAGTTTTCGTAAAAATCTTATTGTTTCTTGTATAAAGCGTTCGGCTATGTTCGCTTTTGGATGTCGAATGGATGTAAAAATGACTTTTACTTGTCTATTTTCCCAATATTTTATAAATCTTTGGTTATTAAAATAAGTTGCGTTGTCCGCAAGAATTTTATCTGGTATGCCTACTGTTTCAGCGTACTTTTCCAATAATGCTATAGTTGTTTTCGTATTGCACCTTTTTGTAGGGTAAACTTTTATATATTTTGAAAACAAATCAGTTATAATTAAAATATGTTTGTAGCCTTCTCTAGTTGGTATCAAATTGCTTAAATAATCAATTGCTATAAGCTCAAGTTTTTTGTGTGTGATTGTACTACATGGTATGTTATGGTTTGTATGGTTCTTGTGTTTTGCTAATGTGCATTCATGACAGTTTGAAATAATTTGTTTTGTTAGTTGTAGATCTTTTTGTGTGTAGAAATTTTCTCTGAAAATTAACCATGTTTTTCGTGTACCTATGTGTCCGTATCTAGTGTGAATGTCATGTATGATTGTTTTTGCTAATTTTTCGTGTAAAACGTATCTTTCTTCTAACATAATTGTTTTTATGATGTAACCGTTTTTTATGGAGTAACCTTTGTATGTGATATTTGTGCGTAGTATGTTTTGTAAATTTGAAAGTTCGTTTTGACTTTTAAGTATTTCTGTAGAAGTGTATATTGTTTCGATAGATGATAATGAATTTAAAGCAATTGTGTACGTGTCTGTTTTTTCTTCATTCAGTACTCTATTTCTTGTAAGTGCATCAGCTGTAACATTGTCCTTACCAGCTCGATGTTTTATAGTAAAAGAATATTCTTGTATTAATAATGACCATCTATAAATTCGACTGTTAGAAAAACGATTTTTCATAAGAAAACAGAGTGCTGAATGATCAGTTTCTAATATGAAATGTGAAGATGTAATGAAGAATTTAAGCTTATTTAGAGCAAACACTAAAGCTAGCATCTCACGCTCGCTTGTTGAATATCTTCGTTCGTATGGTTTTAGTATTCTAGATATAAAACAAATTGGAATTTCTACTCCCGACTGTAATTGTGTAAGTTCTGCCGCTACTATATGATCTGACGCATCGGTTCTTATAATAAATGGAATTTTAAAATCTGGACTATATAATAATAAATTTTCATGAAAATTATTTTTTACTTTGTTAAAAGCTGCCTCGCGTCTATCATCCCATTCCCATTTTACATTTTTATGTAATAACTCTATTAGTGGTACTTCTAGTTCCGACAGTCGTGGTATAAATTTTTTATAATAATTTAATATTCCTAAGAAACCCCTTAATGTTTTTAAATTAACAGGCCTGGGATAATTTTTAATCTCCTCTACTCTTTCTGTACCTATGCTTATTCCGGTTTGACCTATTTCATAACCTAAATATTTAACCTTTTCTTTATAAAATTCACATTTTTCTATGTTTAATTTTAAACCTGCTTTATTTAAAGATTCTAATATTATCTCTAAATGTCTGCAGTGTTCTTCTATATTTTCAGAGAAAATCAATATATCATCGACGTAATGAAAACAGAAAGTTTCATAACTATCTAGAATAGATTGCATTGCTCTAACTAAAGCTGAAGATGCTGATTGTAATCCAAATGGAACTACTTTGAATTGATATATGTGCCCTTCAACACAAAACCCTGTGTATTTCCTAGATTCCGGATCAAGAGGAATTAACCAAAATGAATTTTTTAAATCTAGTTTTGAATATATCGTATTTTTACCAATTCTGTTTAACATGGAATTTATGGTTTGTGGTGCGTCGAATTGAGATTTTGTAATTTCATTTAATTTGCGTGCATCTAAACATAATCTTATTGCACCGTTTTTCTTTTTAACAATCACTAAAGGGTTTATATAATTAGTTTTCGCTGACTCAATAATGTTCGCTTGTAACATATTTTCTATCTCATATTTTACTTGAGCTCTATGATTGTATGGTACTGGATAAGATTTGCATCTGAAAGGTTTTGTTTCGTCTACAAATAATTTGTGTACATAGCCTGTAGCTATCCGCGATTCAAAGTTAATAAGGGAATTATAATTATTTAATATTTTTTTAACTGTGGCTTCGTATTTCGGAGAACAATTTATTTTGAAATTTTCGGGCTTATTTACATTATTACTTTCATATGTGAAAATCATTTTCACTGTATCAATACTGGCTCGTTCGCCATTTTTTTCGTTATCGGTTCTGTGACCGTTTTCCGTATTATTATTACCACATTTGGGAATTATTTTACCCTTTTCATTACCGCATATAGGTATCGTTTTACCTTTTAATTGCATGAGACGCTTTCCCATGTCAATTTTAGCCCTTAATTTTGTTAATATGTCTTCTCCTATGATCATGTTAAAATTCATGTTTTCAATTATTATAAATTCCCCTTCAAATACCTCATCTTGTACGATGAATTTAGTGTGAATTATTTTACTGCATTCAGCTATTTTCTTTCCGCTTAAATTAATTAATTTGATCTTTGAAATTCTTATTGATTTATTTTTGAACTTATCATTATGCGCTATTACGAAGTTTTCGTTTATTAAGCTTAGTTCAGCTCCCGAATCTACGAGTGCCTTTGTTTTAATATTTTCTATATTTACATCAATAAATGGTAAATTACTATGATATGTATTATCCGTTATCCCGTTGTCGTTTCCCGTGTCAATAAATTCTTTCATATGTTGATAAGCTGTTGCTATATATTTTGATTTAGTTAATTTAGATTCGACGGTTGATTCTGCATCTGCGCTACCGTCTGTACTGAATTCTGTTCCGAGGCTGATGCATGCAAGTTTTTTTATTGTTCCCTACTGATATTTGTATTTGCCATATGTGCGTAGGTTTTTGGTTGATCATTATATCTTGTTGTCTGTCTGTCTTCCCATCTAACCTGCTTTCTATCGTCATTTACCATTTCACGTTTATCGTTTAATTGGTTATTTCGATTATTATAATTATAGTTCTCCCTATCATTATAATTATAATATTTATTATCATTTTCATATCTGTTATATCGATCATTATTATTATCCCGATTATTATTGAAATATCGCTTATTTTCGCGATCATTTTGATTATAATAACTTTTTTCACGATTATTATTTCTATTGTCATGGTACGTCTTGTCGTCATTGTAAGTACGAGGCGATGGTTTCCTCCATCCGACTTTAAATTCGTCAATATCTTTCATGTATTCGATTAGCCCATCCAAAGTAGTTATCCGTTGGGTGATAATAACTTTGTAAATGTCATCACTAAAATGTCTTGCAAGATATTTCACCATTTCATCTTCGTTAAATTTCGGTTCTAAATACTGAATGTTATATATCTTTTTAATGATATATTTTTCTCGCGATATTCCCTCGTTCTCTAAATATTTCCCATTGAATAAATTGGAGCGTACCTTTCTTTGATTATATTCACCCCAATATTGTTTAATAAATAACTTTTCAAAATCCTCAAATGTTACAATTTTGTCATAGACCATTTGAAACCACATGTCTGCATCTGATCGAAGTCGTTCCTGTATGTATTGTTTTACTGTTATATTTGGTGGTCTGTTTTGAATATTTTGTTTTATACGTGTTATAAATATTTGTGGATGTATGCGTGTATCACCGTAAAAATATATCTCGTTTTCTTTTCGTGTAATGAAATGTGTAGGTGAATTAGTGTTTTTTGGCATTTCTTGAATCATTCTCGTATTTGTTTCTATCATTTTTCCTTGTTCTTTTAATGTTAGATCTATTACTTTGTTTTGTTCTATAACCAGTTCGTTCATCACTGTGAATCTTTGCTCAATCATCCCATTAACTTCTTGTCTTACATCTGTCCTTATGTCTTCTTGTATCTGTACCATTTTTCCTTGAATTTCATCTCTTATTTCTTGTCTGAATGTATCAAGTTTTGTTTCTAATCTTGTGTTATTTTCATCCAATTTCTGTTCCATTCTTGTATTATTTTCTTCAAATTTTTGTTCCATTTTCGCGTTTGTTTCCTCTAGTTTTGCGGTATTTTCATCTAGTTTTATGGTATTTTCATCTAGTTTTGCGGTATTATCATCTAGTTTTTGTTCTATTTTCGTGTTATTAATTTGTATGTCTTGTTTCATACCTGTTATCATTTGTACTAATTGTGTTAGTATGTCAGTATCTAGTGATGATGACATGATATCTCCAGCTGGTTGAGATGTTGTATTGGTTGGAGTAATGCCTTCTTCTTGTGATGTGTTAGGTGTTTGTTCTTTATTTTCCGCCATCTTAATTGCTTTACCTGAACGTAGTTTCATAAACTAATATTTACTATGTGAATATAGTGCCTGTATTACTAATATTTTTTTGTATAAAACCCCTTTTTAATATCTCGCCCCACGTTCGGTCGCCAAATGTTATGATATTTGCTTTTATGATAATATTCTTTAAATAATAAGAATAATTTTAAAATATTGTTTTAATAAAGATATTTATTTGATATTCAAATTATAACCTACCTTTACTAATATTTCAAATTGCCCGGCGCGCCAATACCTTTCGGTATACCTAATTATAGAGCATGAAATAACCTAGCATAGCCTGCGTAACAGTTACTCTGATCTAAGGAGCAGTTTCAATTAAATATGGGTTTAAACAAATAAAGAAATCTAAAAATTTAGATAGATAACAATATATTGAAATAAATAATGAAATTTTATAAAATTAAATATCTTAAAATTAATGATTGAAAATCCTTATTAATATTAAGAATGCTCGAGACTTTTAAAATTTGCGATTTTATAGTTATTGTAAGATCTTACTTTGTTTTCCTATAATGATAGGAGGCGATATCGGATTCACCTGTCTTTTTTCTAATAATTTATTCACTTATTCACCAAAATGTCTGCCGCTCGTAAATAAACCTTAAAATCCTGCTGTTATAATTTTCTTTTATTAACTTTTATATGGCTCGTTCTTCCTATTTATTAATTTATTACTTGTAAAATTGACGTTCGGTATCCATGTTTAATCCCTCGACATTGGATTAATTTACCCTCAACTGGCAAATGAAGATTTTATATTTGTTACTTTCTCAACCTCTGATTTTCATTAATATCTTTAGAAAACATTAGCTACCATGCGCAACTGTTGAAAATCTTATTAATTCAAGTTTCCTTCACCATTCCATTTTTTCTTGACATTTTTTTCATCTGACTTTTTTTTCTCTCAAATATTTTTTTTTTAATTTTCGTTCTGTCATCGACCAACCTTCTTGACGATTGATAAATGACTAAATGTTCATATGGGATATTATATTTCAGCACGGCCTATATTTGCATACACTATTAACTTATTATGGTTTAAATATTAATATCAATATTACATTGTCTTTCTTAATATTTGAAGAAACTCTTTCCTGAATCATTAGCTTATATGAAATAAACATTTTACGTTTTTTAAGTTTATTTAGTGAATTTTTATACATTATCTATTATTTCTCCAACCACATATTGATGTGAGCTATGCAAACCACACGCAATGCCAAATTATCCCATGCTACTTTTAATGTTATCGATAATTATGTATCGCAATAAGGATATCATGACAATAAATATATATATATATATATATATATATATATATATATATATATATATATATATATATATATATATATATATATATATATATATATAATGTATTATATTGAAGTAAACGGGTGTTGTGCATTCGAAAAGCGTGATTTGAAGTCACTTCCAGCAAAGCCGGTTCTGGCTCATCAATCTAAGACCAAATAATGGTGAATAGTCTGGCTATTCATTTCCAGCAGTTATAATTTCAAGACCTGCAGTACGTTTTGAGAAATCATTGATACAGTATCGAGGGGCAGATCCAGTATTTGGAGCCATCTATCTGAGAAACTGTCCATAATTTGAAGTTCTGTCAGAGGAACTAATTGTTCAGAATCAGTTGAACTACAACATATCAAAAATTCATCAAATTTGACAGACCACCAATTTACCTATAAAACGTGCGGTGTCCTTTCAAAAATAATCATAAAAAAATTGAAACTTAATTTTATTTTTCATAAATAAAAACTTAACAAAATAGTTTACGTTTAAATATGGTGAACAATTGAAATCGACGCAAAAATACTAGTCATTCAATGCGACAAAAATTAAGATAGTTTATCATTAAAAAAATTATTGCACTTCTCATAAACAAAATCTAAACAAATTATTTTATGTTTAATTAAAGTGAACAATCAAAATATACGTAAAAAAGAAATGAAATAACAAAAATAAAATTCCAATAATAGTTCAGTCATTTCATGAAATTAGTTTAAAAAACCCTTAATAGCAAGGGACTTGGTATATACATGGTACGTGGCAACTTCAACCAAAAGGGTAGCTGCTGCAGGAGAAGAATTTTTACTTCGGTTATATTGACGATCAAGATACAATATATACAACGTATATACAATACTACAGATATCATCATCTGGTTTCTAGTATTCAGATGGAGAATACTTTACTCCCTTATCTTTGCCTCCAACTAGTTATACAGCAGCTCAGCATTCATATCGTGAGTTATGATATCCAGACGCCGTAGTAGACAAAAGAAGATGCAATTGTGCATAATTGCAGAGATAAAGAAGCTTATAAATAAATGTAGTAGCCGTATTAAGTTTAGTTATTGTCGTACTTCAGATACATACCTTTGTATTTAAACGCAATAAACTCATTCGCTATTAATTGTCAAAAGTTTGTTTAAATAAAAAATTTACATTTTTTAAAAAACCTAAACCGCTCGACAAAATATAGCTGGCGCAGTCGGTAGGATTTTCTTTGGAGTAATTTCGAGAGAATATCGGAAAACTCGCCGTGCCATCGACTAACCAAAGAAGACCTGCAACCCCTTGCCATACCGTTGGTAAACAAATAATTTTTAAGAAGATAATTAATCAAGAAACAAGTGAATTCAAGCAAAGAAGATATGCTCTGCATACCTAGCCATACCATTCCTTTGTACCTATCCTTAAAATATCATTTCACACCCTGAGCTATAAAACTGGTACATCTCAATCTGAGTACCCCCAGCTCAGTACGTGTGAGCACGACCACCAGACGCTCAGTATCCCCTCGACGGAAGCGCCGTGAGGCTTTGCACTTGTGAAAGTAATTTCACATAAGCCCTTGAAGAAACCAAGATCGTGCACTCTCTTTCCCAGGACTACACGTGACCCTAAATCGTGTATAGGAAAGATTGGCTCAAGCCAGAACACAACTATAAAGAGAACATCTTTAAAAGCACATAGCCTTGCGCTATTTAGGGAAACTGACTAGAACGACTAAAACTAACGAGACAATAACCGCCCTCTAGCTCCAAAAAAAATATATAATCAATCAAAGTGTAATAGAGTATCGCCTGGGAGCTCTTTGAGTTCTCTTAAATCCCTCGTTATCACATTGTAATCGATTATATATACCAGAGTCTTCATGTTTTTTGTCATCTTAATATTCTTGTAAGTACCATTAATGCCTGACTCCGACGACGAAACCTTAGCTAATCTTGCTTTACGGACATTTGGTCCTAACCAGTATATACTAACAAATACGGGAACAAATACCTCTAATAGTACCGGAACCTCAAATTTAGTAGGACGAGAAAATTTAAATTCAACCGCGAAGGCTAGAAATGATGTTACCGTTCGAGATTATTTAGAGCTCATACCTCAATTCGATGGAGAAAACTCAAAATTACCGATATTTTTAGACACGTGCGAGCAAATATTAGATATGTTAGTACAGGATAATAATCCACAAAGAATTAAATTTTTGATGCTGCATTTTAGAAATAAAATTGTAGGTAAAGCAGCTCAAGTATTAGCCGCGAGAACTATACTCACTTTCCCGGAATTAAAAACATTTTTATTAGACACTTTCGGTGATCAACGGAATGAAGAATCACTGTTAAATGACCTTATGATGTTAACGCAAAATCACAACGAAACCGCTAGCCAATTTGCAGACAGATGCCTATCGCTACGTGGACTGTTACTCTCAAAAATGCAGATGGCAGATATAACAGCAGAACTACGAAAGGAAAAATTAGATTTGTACAAGATAATGGCATTACGGACTTTCCTATCTGGACTTAACGCACATCTAAGTCACCTATTAAGATGTAAACAACCCACGAGCCTAGAAGCAGCTATAAATATGGTAGTAGAAGAAGAAAACATGAACTACAACCGGCAACAAAAGTTAGGGACGAAGAACACTTATCAGAATACAAATCAATCTCAAATAAGAACGACACCGACAAACCCAAAATATAACCCCAGTTACTCTCAAACACCCCCACCAAAACCGAATCCCCAAATAATCCGCCCCATGTCAAACATCCCTTATCGTATGCCGAATTTTTTCATGCCAAGAAACCCCCAACAAACATTTCAACAAAGACCATTTCAAAATTTCCAACGCCAAGCTCCACCGCAGCAACACTTCCAAAGACAAAATTTTTCCACTCCGCAAAATTTCCAAAATACGCAAAATTTCCCACATTTCCGAAATCAACCACGTTTCAATTTTCAACCTAAAACGCAACAATCCTATCCCCAACCAATGGATACCTCATCTGGAAACACAAGAAGATCAAAATTCTCCCAACAGTCTAATGCACCGAAATGGACAACGCAAGAATTACATTTGCAAGAGATACCGAGTACCTCTTCCAACAGGGACGATTATCAATCAGACTATTACGAAGAACCGACATACGATTCAGAAATTGCTGACAATAGCTATT
This sequence comes from Rutpela maculata, assembly GCA_936432065.2. NCBI lineage: Eukaryota > Metazoa > Arthropoda > Insecta > Coleoptera > Cerambycidae > Rutpela > Rutpela maculata. The sequence goes on along the minus strand of OW386291.2, from coordinate 61,150,821 downwards.
ACCCCGAAGAATACTAAGTTATAATGATGACGAAAATTTTACCTTACCAGCCTCGGATACCAATATTACGAACCTGCCGAATGCGAAGAAGTAACCCAGACAAAACAAGTAGAAATCAACGTCGCAGCCAATACAAATCTTCCATATATAATTATCCCAGAACTCGAAGCCAAATTTATGATTGATACAGGGTCCACAAAAACACTGATTACAGAAAAAGTCGCCGAAACATTTTTCCAGGCCGAATTAAAGAAGACCCTTTCCAAATAAAAACACCTCACAGCATATCCTTACATAGATATTCAGCAGAAATTCCAGTATCAAAAATCTTTAAAAACCAGGAATGTTGTATACACACTACATCTTTAACTTTAGTCAAACATATGATGGACTTATTGGCCTTGATCTACTACAAGAAATAGGAGCCACCCTAGATTTTAAAAATGGTTACTTACTAACAGACTCAGCAAAAATTCCATTATTTTTGGAAGGAAAAAGACTAATAGGTACTAACGACACCAACGAAATAGAAAACAATTACGAATACAGAATTAGTCCTAAGACAGAAATTGTAGCTAAAATACCAATATCACAAAAATATGGAGAAGCTCTAATAAATTCTATTGTATTTGAGAATCAAATAGAAATTTCAGCAGGACTTATAAATACAAAAAATAACGAAGCGACAGTATTGCTTATTAACAACACTGACGAAGAAAAAACATTCACAATAACTGAACCTCTTCCATGTATGCCTAGCCACCAATTAAATAACTTTACAACCAAACCTATGGACTTTGATGAAGAACTTTCTATATATAACAATCCAGATATAAACTACGAGGACCTACAAAAGAAAAATTTGGAAAATCTTGATCTAAGACACTGTAATCAAGAAGAGTACGAAGCCATAAGAAAACTTTGTTACGAATATAGAGACATTTTCTGCTGCGAGGACATTCCACTAACTTTTACAAACCAAGTTAAGCACGAGATTCGAACAACGGACAACATACCAATCTATACGAAATCATACAGATTCCAACACATCTATAAATCAAAGGTCAAAAAGCAAATCGACTCAATGTTGGAACAAAATATAATAACTAATCCAACTTCGCCATGGTCCTCCCCTATTTGGATTGTCCCGAAGAAAATGGACAATAGTGGAAAAAGAAAATTTCGTATTGTAATAGACTATCGAAAATTGAATGAGAAGACCATACCCGATAAATTTCCAATACCAAACATTATGGAGGTCCTGGACAAACTTGGTCGCAGTCAATACTTTACAACATTAGATCTAGCAAGCGGATACCATCAGATTGAAATGGATCCCAAAGATATCGAGAAAACAGCATTTTCGATAGACGACGGACATTACGAATTTTTAAGGATGCCCTTTGGACTTCGAAATGCACCTTCAACCTTTCAACGAACAATGAACAACGTACTATCAGGCTTACAGAGTAAATGCTTAGTTTACATGGATGACGTATTAATATTTTCAACCTCTTTGCAAAAGCACATAGAAAGTATACGCTCAGTATTTGATAGATTCAGAAAAACTAATTTCAAAATACAGCTTGATAAGTCAGAATTTTTAAAACAAACAGTAAAATTCCTTGGACATATCATTACACCAGAAGGCATATTACCCAATCCAGATAAAATCGAAGCAATTGTAAAGTTCCCAATACCAAATACAAAAAAAGAAATTCAGTCATTTCTTGGATTAATAGGATATTATAGGAAATTTATAAAAGACTGCTCAAAACTGACAAGACCATTAACAGCCTGTTTAAAGAAAGGAGCCAAAATAGAACATACAAGAGAGTTTGTAGAATCCTTTGAAACTTGTAAAAACATTCTAACCAACAGCCCACTCTTACAACACCCGGATTTTTCCAAACCATTTATTTTGACAACCGATGCGTCGAAATATGCCATCGGAAGTATTTTGTCACATGGGATCGTGGGAAGCGATAAACCCATTGCTTACGCATCCAGAACACTGAATGAATCAGAAAAAAATTACTCAGTTGTGGAGAAAGAACTTTTGAGTTTAGTTTGGTCCACCCAGTATTTCAGGCCTTATCTATACGGCAGGCGCTTCACTATATATACAGACCACAGACCACTAAGATGGTTGTTCTCATTAAAAGATCCGCAAAACTCTAAATTCATCAGATGGCGTACAAAGCTACAGTACTATGATTTCGATATAGAATATAAAAAAGGCAAGCTAAATACGAATGCGGACGTGCTGTCAAGAATTGAAATTCACCCAATTGACACAGAATCGATACAAGTAAACATAGATGATCCTGAACTGGACAGAATAATACAAGACCTAAACAGGGAGACAGAATTAAGAACGCCTACGCAAGAAGAAATCAAAGAAATACTCAACCCTCCTGAAAATACGAAAGACACAGACGATGAAACAAATGAAATTGATATTCCTGAAATTTCTACAGCTCGATCTAACGAAGACCAACCACGAAACACGATTCCAATCATAGGCGATGTGATAAACAAAAAACCTAAACAAATATTTATAAAAACAGTCTCAATGAACCCCAGAAGAAACAGAACTTTACATGTAGAAAACAAAACTATTTTATATGCAGAAATCACGAAGGAAGACAACGACGATCAAATTCTTGAACTATTGAGAGATCATACAGTTGAAGAAACTACCTTCTATATATATTTTGATAACGACAAAATGTACGAAGACTTTTGTCGAATATATAATCAATCTTTTAACAACAACGGCCCAAAATTAGTAAGATGTACACAAGAAAGAATATATTTAAGAAACAAAGAAGAAATAAACGGAATTATACCACGAAAGCAAAACAAATCATAGAGGCTCACAAGAAACATATGACAAATTGAAACAAAAATATTATTGGAGTCATATGCTAACCACAATACAAGAATATATCAATAAATGCAATATATGCCAAAGAGGAAAATACGATAGACATCCACCTACAATTCCAATGAACCAAACACCTACCCAGCAAAAACCATTCGAAGTCGTTTTCATGGACACATTTACCATTGATCAAAAAGTCTACCTAACCCTAGTAGACTCGTTTTCGAAATTTGGACAAGCAATTCCTATTCAATGCAAAGAAGCATGTGAAGTAGCGAAGGCCCTAATTGATTATTTCGAACATTATGGAACCCCAACCACAATCACAACTGATAATGGTCGCAAATTCGTTAACAATCAAATAAAAAACTTGTTGACTTATCACAAGATTAATCTTCACTTCACAACCCCATTCCATCCAGAATCAAATGGCATTGTGAAACGCCTCTACTCCACACTAATTGAACACCTTCGAATATTTCGACAAGACCCACAACTTAACAGCAAAACTACGGAAGAACTTATGAAACTAGCTGTTATTGCTTACAACCACACAAACCATTCTGCTACAGGATACACACCCTTCGACGTCGTTTTTGGATATTCACCAAGCAAAAACTTATTTGATACGAAAACCAGTCAAATAGTTTTCGATTATTCACTAGATGAACATAGAAAGAAACTTTCTCAACTTTGTGATATTAGAGAATATTATTTAGGTATTATGCAAATCACAACTCACATTTTTTATTTATTATGAAAATACCTACTTTCTGTATATTGTTGCCCTAATCTGGGCACGCTAATATACAGAAAGTAGGTATTTTCATAATAAATAAAAAATGTGAGTTGTGATTTGCATAATACCTAAATAATATTCTCTAATCATGATAAAAGCAAATAAATAAAAATAATTTATGATATTATTTACGAAAGAATCGAAAGTCGAAAAACAACAACAGTCAACAGAATGAACAGAGAGATAACAAATCCACAAGAAAAATATAAAATGGGTCAAAAGGTCTATGTCAGAGCACCCAAAAAACGAGGTTCCAAAACAGTCCCTAAATTTAAGGGACCCTTCTCAATAATTTCTATTAGTAATGACAATACCTGCATGATTAGATTAAGAAATAAAAAAGAACGTCGAGTCCATTTGTCTGACTCTTACAGATGCACCACCACCCTTGCAGCAGCCGACGACATCCAATGGAAACCCCTAATGACAACCCCGGACTTCTACCGATTCGCATGGGTACAGCAGACAATATTGTATCAGAATGGGAAATAATGAACGCATTTGACATACAACCGTTATATGAAACCTTTATTCAAGAAAAAGACGAAATTATTAGAATCCTAGCAAAGATCAACAGATATCTAGAACTGAATCTATCCTGCGACAAACAACAAACTTCCTTAACAAACACCCTTCTATTCCAAATCAATAGAACTCTATCCTTTGAAATAACCAGAACCTATACATTATTCGAACAAGTTTTACCAAACCACATTAGAAAACCACGAGGAGCATTTAACTTTATTGGTACAATTAAAAAATCAATCACGGGCAACCTAGATGCCGAAGATGGCGAAAGATATGAGCAAAATTTCAAGAAATTATTTAACAATGAAGCCAAATTAAAAATAGACATGGAAAAACACTTATCAATTACGGATGACCTCATTAAATCTACAAATAAATCAATTACAATTCTCGTAGAGAACTAAAAGAAAATTAATTCAGCAATGGCTGACATTGGACAGAAAATGGAAGCAACAGAACGTTGCATTGAATTATTGGTTGTACAAAATACTCTAGACCAATTATCACACTCCCTGTCACTTATCTGCAATCTATTAGACGAACTTTCGACAGCAATTTCCTTTGCAAATTTAAGACAAATGCACCAAACCATTATAAAACCAACTAATCTTATCAAAGAACTATTAGAAATCCAGAATTACCTGTAAAGAGTAGAACTACCATTTCAACCTACTCTCGAAAACATTATAAAGTACGAGAAACTATGCGAAACTTCAGTTTTTCAGAAGAATTCCTATACATATTTCATTATTAAAATACCATTGATAGAGACAGTATCTTATGACTACTACAAGTTATACCCATTGCCTGTCGAGAACAACTTTTACTTCACTATTATACCCAGAAGAAGCTATCTACTTATAAACCCAGATTGGTACTCGTACACGAACACACCCTGTACAGAAATAGAATTGAAAAAATTCCTGTGTACTCACAATTCTATCATAAAAAGGACATCAAACGAACCCTGTGAAATTCAACTCATTGACTTTTCCCAAGAAGAGAACAGATGTGCATTCACAAAAATCAATATCAACAATCCGAAAACTCAAATTCATGGATAATTACAAGTCCCACCACTATTATAGCCGAAACATATTGCGAGATGAAGAAAAAGAGACAATTCAAGGGAAATTATCTAGTAACAATTCCTGATCAATGCTATTGCGTTGTTGACAAATATAAGCTTAATCCAAATAAAAACTTTCGGAGAACTTTTGAACCCATAAACATTCCATCAGTGAAAATAAATAGCAACCTTTCAATTATAAGAGATGGTACCAATATACCAATGGACCATGTGGACTTAGAGGAATTTACAGACCTGTCACAACGTACACAAAATCTGCAAGAAAAGATAAAAGATCAGATGTTAGAACCAACCTTAATTGAATCTAATTCCTGGCTTATCTATGCCCTGATTATAATAATTATCATTGCTGTCCTAATTATATCATGGAAAATATATAACAAATATAAAATCAAAGGCTTTCCAACTTTCAACATCTTTACCAGCAACCCAAAAACACGAGAAACCCCCCAAAAAAACTGAAATGACGAACGTCGGTCCTTTCTAAAAGGAAACCCCGAGTTCTCCACTAGCGATGGAGGAGTTATGATATCCAGACGCCGTAGTAGACAAAAGAAGATGCAATTGTGCATAATTGCACAGATAAAGAAGCTTATAAATAGATGTAGTAGCCGTATTAAGTTTAGTTATTGTCGTACTTCAGATACATACCTTTGTATTTAAACGCAATAAACTCATTCGCTATTAATTGTTAAAAGTTTGTTTAAATAAAAAATTTACATTTTTTAAAAAAACCTAAACCGCTCGACAAAATATAGCTCGTGTCTTCTTACAAGTTCGGCAATAGAAAGATAACGAAATGAATCTTACCGGATGGATACAAAAAGGAAACACCTTGAAATCTGTATGGATGACCAAAAACCCTGCTGCGTCAGAGTTGCTAACGCTCATCTCCTGCACTCGTAAATTCAACTGTACCAGTAGAAGTGAATGTAGGAGATCTGGATTAAAATGCTCTGTCATGTGTAGACACTACCAAGGACTATCATGTACAAATTTTGAAGAAGCCATTAAAATTCTATCTGATGAAGTCATCATCTATGATATTTGGTCAGATAAAGAAGGTTCTTCATGTCGATTCTCGTTGAACGCCATTTTGTGAATTTAAGGTTAGACAAATTTAAAAAAAAATCATAAGAAATTGGTAATTTTATGCTCAATAAACTTTATTCAAAACTTTTTTCGATACAATGGATATATTTTGAAAAAAATTGCATAAAACCGAATTTTGGCGGCCATTTTGAAAGATTTCGGTGATAGCACAGCTTTAATTTTCGGAAACTTTTAATATGTTAAATGGATGACCGCACGCACTATATGTTTAGAAAATCCCTCGCTTTTAAAAGTTTTTTAAAACTGATTGCAAATTTTTAGCATCAAATGACTGCATTATAAGACAAAAATTGAAAAAAAAAATTAAATTCATTACATTTTTTTTTATAAACAACAAAAGAACTATTCCACGTTAAATTAAATGAAAGAATCAAAATCTACGAAAAAAGATAAATTAAAAAAACGTCCAAATACGATGAAAATTGAGGGAAATGTTACATTTTTCTTAGATGTTTAGTTGCAAAATTCGAGGAGTGGGGAAGGATAATTTTTCTTGTGAAACTGTGCGTTATATTTTCATAGATGCTTTATCGAAGCAATTTTAAAATCGTAGTTCTGGATTATTTTCAATCAGCTGAGATAAAAATATAGGCACAATCGGTCCAAATTTCAAGATGAAATATCTATTTATTTATTTATAAACGACCGAAACTAACATATCTCGGCACCAAATGCAATTATACTATTGGATTTTTTAATGTTGACTCTGTTTATCTTCTTTCATAATTCTTTTACCATTTTTTGTTTCATAAAAAATCCACCGAGTTATTTGAATTTGTTTATAACTGCAATTTTGAAAATAATATACAAAAGTAAAAACGGTTTAAATGAAATAAACATTTTTTTCTCAGACATCCTAACGTACTCTTCAAAAGCTATTGAGCATACATATTTTGGTTTTGATGGCAATATTTCACAGGGATGCAAAGTTATAGCAACAATTATGTTTTTTAGCCGTTTCAATAAACATTTTCATTTAAAATTTTAAGTGATGATGGTAGGTACTCATGAGAACTACACTACCTCTAAATCCTTATGGAAATTCGGCGAATTTGGCTAAAACTTTGGGAAAAGGTAGTTTACCCCTCTAAACTACCTTCTCATGGGCTAAGTTCTCATTAGCCAAACCCTCTAAAATATAATCCGCTGCCTCCACGGGACAGGAAATTTCAACAGATAGGCCCATTAGCTTCACTCCTCCATCTTTAAGCATATAAATCTAACTACAATTATATATGTACGTACGCATGTGTGTGTGTGTGTGTGTGTGTATATTTTTTTATGACACATGTCCAATATTGCCGTCATTAACATTAGCCGATGTGCACCACAGGGAAGTTGCGCGAACGGACTTTGCACATAATTTGGCTCTTAAAAGGGGCGATTATTCGTATAAAATGTTATACCGTGTGTGTAGTCGCGGGCTAGGCATGGGGAGTAAGAATTACAACATCGCGTGTGCCAGCTGCCTGAAATGAAATAACAGAGCTGGGACGCTCCACCAGTCCACCGACGGACGAATTTACGGCTGCCGGTGTTGTCATATTTCTCGTGCTACGTGAATGTACATGCCTAATGGGAAATTACACGCACGGTATGAAGCTAACTATATTCTTGTTCTTCAGTATTCATGTAGCTATTTTATTCCTGAATGCACTATTGTGTATATATGTCAAATGATTTATTTGTCTTCATTCTATAAATGTTTTATTACAATTATTCTCTGTCTTTGTCTTTATATTATGTTTTTAATGCCATGATCCTAAGAAAATGAAAGAATAAAGCAAAATTATTTGGTTACGGCCATCAGACAAAATTGAACAAGTTTATTTCTGTTTAAACATAAAAATACATAATTTATTTCCTAGACATACACTTTTAATTACTACACTCTCTTATCTATCCATTTTAACTTGTCATGTAGCCGAGATATTTATATTTAATTTTTAGTTCCTTCCGCGGGATGGCATGTACTTATTAATTTTAATAAACTTGGGAAATCTGTTTTTTTTTGTCTGGGGCGGCTTTATTTTACAGGATTGATTTTTTTTATTGTAAATTTAAATTCCGCATTAAAAATACATAAAATGTAGCATGCACAAACCAATTTGTTAATTTCTAAAATATGAATGAAGTGAAGTGAACTCTTCATTTTATATGATTCTTTGCAGATACTTTTTAATGTCATAATCTGAAGAATAAATGTGTTGGAATATTAATTAACTGATTTTATTAACTAACTCCTGCATTCCTTATAATTTTTTATTCATATAATGGACCACGCTATTTATTATTTTTGTATGTATTATGGTAGCTCTTAGTTGAATATATCTACACTCGTATAAATATTGAAATATCGATAAAATTGCTTATATATACTAACAAATTCTTCGAAACTTAACCAAACTGTTATACTAATTTTAATTATATACCCGAAGTGTATATTTTCGATCATGAAATAATATTCTCTTCCTTATATTCCGTTTTAAGGAACATGAATTTGAAATCCTTGCGAGGATAGGTTCATTTTTGATGAGGATGTAAAATGGACAAATGGTGACTTTGAAGCCACTCCCACTCAATATACAAATTAAAAAATTTTAAAAATCAATTTTCCACCCCCTGGCGGTGGACCAACCCCCTGAGGTTGTCACAATTCACTCTTACCATTGTCCTTTATCAGCATCCTCGAAAACAAGAAGAAAAAAAGAAACAATTGTACACTCCCTGACAGGGTAGATTCCACCCTTAACGGCGGATGCGGTCTACTACCTGATATCACCTTTCATCATCTGTTATATCCCAATGAAAAACAAAGAATCCTTCAAAAATAGCCGATGCCAACTGTCATATGAGAAATAAGCACCGTTTCAGGGGTTGCGCATGACTAAAAACTTTTTTCACCCTGTTATTAGTGTCCAGCGCCCTTGAGAACAAGGGGACGGGATAGGTTTCATAAGTTTAGCACGATTTTGCATACTGTCCAACTCCTTACTTCCACTATTTACCACATTCCCACATTACAAATTTGTTGATTCAAAATAAATAAATAATAATTTTGACAATAAAAAAAGACCATAAAAAAAACCGCTGCCCAAGGAATCACTACTTCCACATCCAGATTCTCTATCAAAGTCACTCACAACGAAAACATTTTGTATGTGGAAATAATTGTTTATGGAACTTTAATAATATCATATTTGAAATCGTCTACCCCAAAAACCCATAAAAAGATAACCCACATCGGTAGTGGGGTGGGGGTAGATAGATAGATAGGTGGGGGGGGGATGAAGTAAACAAATATTTTTAGGTTTCTGGTTCTTGTACATACACTAAATCACAATTTTTTTTTCATCCCCTTTATTAATGGGGTGGCTAATGCCAAATATTTTTTTGAGACTTTAGCTTCTCTTGTATATACTAAATACCAATTTTATGGACTCTTAGATGCTTGATTTACCAATTTACCCCTATGTACCCCCCAACCCTTCGACGGAATAAGATGAAAATATAATTTAGTTCCACATCTCGTTAAAGTACATATGTGTACCAAATTTCAAGTCACTATCTTGAACGGTTCCAGAGTAAACGTGCGCACAAAAAAAGTTACAGACAGACCGACAGACCGACAGATAGACAGAAAATTTTTTTTGCTCAAACTTAAAATCTCGACGTTTCATGACATTTTAAGCCTATTTGAACAATAAAAATATTTAAAAAAATTTTTGTCGTTACTCTACTTCCACTGGATGTGGAAGTAAAATAGACACTAAGACAGTTAGTAGGAAGACATTCATACATAAAATAATTAAACCTCGTTTAAAAAAATATTCTCTATTAACTTGACTAACGACAGAATCCAGTAAATATCATATTTCATTTGCCCTCCTCCATCTTTCGCTGGCTTTAGTCAACCATTTTCCACTGCCTTCTTAATATTTTTTAATGTTATTTCTTTAGGGTCCACTAATTCCACAATTCATTTTAGAATTTCTTTCACCAGAAAATTAGCAGCCACAGTTATTTTTAAAATATTACATCTCATAATTTAAATCTTAAATTTAATTAACAGTAACAATTTTTTTACTCTCTATGGATGTGTCGTTTTGCTGTTTGAATTTGATTATCGCTTTTAGCAAAAATTAATTTGAAATTTTCTACGTAAGTTTTATTTGTAGGTATAGCTTCTATTGAAGAGTGACCTTGGCCACAAGAGGACGCTAGCTAGCTAGCCATTCAAGGTTACTTTGCTTTTGGGCCTTAACATAACCTCAGTTTTTAACGAAAAGGAAACGTTCCTGCAATCTTTAGAAACTGAATGATATTGAAATCATCTACCCCAAAAACCCATAAAACGATATATGCCACATCGGTAGTGACGGTGAGGATGGTGGGTGGGGGGTGGTAGTGAGGGTGAGTAAAGTAACAATTATTTGAGGCCTTTGGTTCTTGTACACACACTAAATGACAATTTTATTTTTTTCACCCCCTTTAATAATGGTAATGGCTAATGCCAAAATTTTTTTTTGACACTTTGGCTTCTTTTATATATACTAAATGCCAATTTTATAGACTCTTACTTGCTTGATTTACCTATTTACCATTTACCCCAATTTACCCCCCAAACCTTCAACGGAATATAATCTAGTTCCAGATCTCGTTAAAATACATACGTGTACCAAATTTCAAGTCAACATCTTAAACGGTTTCAGAGTAAATGTGCGCACAAAAAAAGTTACAGACAGACCGACAGAAAGAATTTTTTTTTGCTCAAACTTAAAATCTCGACGTTTCATGACATTTTAAGCCTATTTGAACAATCAAAAATTTCAAAAAAATATTTTTTGCGTTACTATGCTTCCACTGGATATGGAAGTAAAAAAACGCTGCCCAAGGAATCACTACTTCCACGTCCAGATTTTCTATCCAAGTCACTCACAACGAAAAAATTCTGTGTGTAAATAGTTGTTTATGGAACTTTAGTAATATAATATTTGAAATCCTCTACCCCAAAAACCCATAAAATGATACCCCACATCGGTAGTGGGGTGGGAGTGGTGATAGGGGGTGGTAGTGAGGGTGGATAAAGTAAAAAATATTTTGAGGTTTTTTGGTTCTTGTACACACACTAAATGACAATTTTATTTTTTTCACCCCCTTTAATAATGGTAATGGCTAATGCCAAAATTTTTTTTTTGACACTTTTGCTTCTTTTATATATACTAAATGCCAATTTTATAGACTCTTACTTGTTTGATTTACCTATTTACCATTTACCCCAATTTACCCCTCAAACCTTCAACGGAATATAATCTAGTTCCAGATCTCGTTAAAATACATACGTGTACCAAATTTCAAGTCAATATCTTAAACGGTTTCAGAGTAAATGTGCGCACAAAAAAAGTTACAGACAGACCGACAGAAAGAAATTTTTTTTGCTCAAACTTAAAATCTCAACGTTTCATGACATTTTAAGCCTATTTGAACAATCAAAAATTTCAAAAAAATATTTTTTGCGTTACTATGCTTCCACTGGATATGGAAGTAAAAAACCGCTGCCCAAGGAATCACTACTTCCACATCCAGATTTTCTATCCAAGTCACTCACAACGAAAAAATTCTGTGTGTAAATAGTTGTTTATGGAACTTTAGTAATATAATATTTGAAATCCTCTACCCCAAAAACCCATAAAATGATACCCCACATCGGTAGTGGGGTGGGAGTGGTGATAGGGGGTGGTAGTGAGGGTGGATAAAGTAAAAAATATTTTGAGGTTTTTTGGTTCTTGTACACACACTAAATGACAATTTTATTTTTTTCACCCCCTTTAATAATGGTAATGGCTAATGCCAAAATTTTTTTTTGACACTTTTGCTTCTTTTATATATACTAAATGCCAATTTTATAGACTCTTACTTGTTTGATTTACCTATTTACCATTTACCCCAATTTACCCCCCAAACCTTCAACGGAATATAATCTAGTTCCAGATCTCGTTAAAATACATACGTGTACCAAATTTCAAGTCAATATCTTAAACGGTTTCAGAGTAAATGTGCGCACAAAAAAAGTTACAGACAGACCGACAGAAAGAATTTTTTTTTGCTCAAACTTAAAATCTCGACGTTTCATGACATTTTAAGCCTATTTGAACAATCAAAAATTTCAAAAAAATATTTTTTGCGTTACTATGCTTCCACTGGATATGGAAGTAAAAAACCGCTGCCCAAGGAATCACTACTTCCACATCCAGATTTTCTATCCAAGTCACTCACAACGAAAAAATTCTGTGTGTAAATAGTTGTTTATGGAACTTTAGTAATATAATATTTGAAATCCTCTACCCCAAAAACCCATAAAATGATACCCCACATCGGTAGTGGGGTGGGAGTGGTGCTAGGGGGTGGTAGTGAGGGTGGATAAAGTAAAAAATATTTTGAGGTTTCTGGTTCTTGTACACACACTAAATCACAATTTTCTTTCATCCCCTTTAATAATGGCGTGGGGGTGGTAATGGGGGTGGCTAATGCCAAATTTTTTTTGAGACCTTAGCTTCTCTTGTACATACTAAATACCAATTTTATGAACTCTTACCTGCTTGATTTACCTGTTTTCCCCAAATTTACCCCCAACCCTTCCACGCAACAAGATGAAAATATAATCTAGTTCTAGATCTCGTTAAAGTACATATGTGTACCAAATTTCAAGTCAATAACTCAAACGGTTCCAGAGTACCTAAACGTGCGCACAAAAAAAAGTTACAGACCGACAGACACACAGAAAATTTTTTTTTCGCTCAAACGTAAAATCTCGACGTTTCATGACATTCTGTGCCTATTTGAACAATAAAAATGTTTTTAAATTTTTTTGTCGTTACTATACTTCCACTGGATGTGGAAGTAATTATGTGAAGCATCAAAGTATGCAAATGACAGTCAAAGGTGACTAGATTGTGAAAAACTATAAAATTGTGTTGTTATGAGTTTAGCGGCCCAAGGGACGATAAACATTACTTTCGGTCATATTTTTAGGGTTAATATGATTCATTTTACTTCCACATCCAGTGGAAGTATAGTAACGACAAAAAAAAATTGAAAATTTTTATTGTTCAAATAGGCTTAGAATGTCATGAAACGTCGAGATTTTAAGTTTGAGCGAAAAAAAATTTCCGTCTGTCGGTCTGTCTGTAACTTTTCTTTGTGCGCACGATTACTCTGGGACCATTGAAGATATTGTCTTGAAATTTGGTACACATATGTACTTTAACGGGATCTGGAACTTATATTTTCATCTTGTTCCGTCGAAGGGTTGGGGGGTAAATTGGGGTAAATGGGGGGTAAATAGGTAAATCAAGCAGGTAAGGGTCCATAAAATTGGCATTTAGTATATCGATGGTTAAAGTGCAATTTTGTAAGTCGTTTTGGGTTAATTTTAGAGGAGCAAGAAAAAACGTTTAATATTATACCACATATTTAACCATTTATTACATTGAATAGAGTATTGTGGATTTACCTTTTATGGTAGAAGTTGAGAATGTATTAATTTAAATTTTTTTGGCGGAAAAAAATACTTATGAGCTTTTGCGTCTTAAATATTAAAGGAAAAATCGATTTAGGAAGTTCTAACATACTTAAACATTTATTTCAAAACACACTATAATAATAATATCAAAGTAAAACGTACTTTCAAAATATTAGAAGTAATAGAACAATGGTTATTCATGTGAAAGTGAATCATAAAAAAATGTTTAAGGAAAATATTTCTTGCATAAAACCACTAAATTAAACTAAACAAGCTGACAACGTGTTTCCCACGCATATAACACAGTCACTATACATAAAATTATCCAACCTAAAATTTTCCTACGGGATTCTACGAAGCGCAGAAGGGCCACAACATTTTTTTTATGGTACGAATTACGACTTGTATCTCGTAATTATGGCATCTCATAATTAACTCGTAATTACGACTTATAACTCGTAATTACGACTTACAACTCGTAATTACGACATAAAACTCGTAATTACGACTTATAACTCGTAATTGTGATAATTCATACCATACTACTGCAGAAGAAACACACTGTAACATTCTGTGCCTATTGCTCAAGAGTTTTATAGAGAACAGAACATGACAACTAACTTATAGGAGGTAAGTACCACCAAATATTATATATTTTGTACTAATATACCAAAATTTTAATCTTGTTTCAAATGCATGCAATTATATTTATCTAAAGGTAATGCGTTTTTAAGTTAGAATTATGTATAATTTTATATTTAGAATAAGAATATTTTGATTTGATTATCCTTATCTTAAATTAAATAAATTGATCAAGATTTTGGTCCAGTCTCGCAAATAAATGTATTGTTTCAAACGAAGAAAAATCCCTCCCTTTGAGCACATAATACATTCAAATTCCTGAACAAAGTAGTATATTCAAAATAAATCTACTTTTTTCTTCAAGCGTATTAAAATGTTTAAATTATGTCACCAAAAACAGAAGTAGAAATAGGACATTGTTTTACTAGTAACAAAATGTTAGTACCGAACGCCACCGTAGTGGACATTGTTTTACTAGTAACATAATGTTAGTTCCGAAAGCGCCACCGCAGTGGGTATTGTTTTACTAGTAACATAATGTTAATACCGAAAGCCACCGGTGGCGCGCTATCCACTAGCCACTTGTCATATTGTGTCAACATGTAAGACTGTAGTTTGAATATTTGTACATTTATGATAAATAAATGAATTTTTGCATTTTAATACGCTTGAAGAAAAAATAGTATATATTACACGGAGTAGAACGCCTTTTTTTGTGCGTTCTACTCCTAGTAATATAATATACTATTTTTTGTATACATAGGAAACATAAGAGCAACAACGAATGACGAAGCATCTGATATTGTGGAACAAGCCATTGAAAGATATATTTCACAACAAACCTACTTTTCGTCAGATGATGAAATTTTGGAACCGCAAAAGAATAGCTGAACAGTTTCTTCCGAAAATTATTAATTATCCAGTAGCAGTGTTGAAGATGACACAAATGACATTTCCCATTATGTTATCGACTCATTTGACATACCAGACAGCATTCTTACCTGATACATCTCAAGTTCCTTTTGTTGAAGTTGTTAAAGTTAAAGTACATAGAGGCAACATATTCTAGAAGAACTAATAGATGCGCTTTCATACCCTTAAACTCAAATTCTCTTTTAGAAATTGAAATGTATCTAACCAATGGTAAGAAAGAAAATGCTGCAGATTTTGGAGGAGTTTTTCGAGACTGTATTTCCGAATTTTGCGATGAATTTTATAAAAACTATACAGTAGGTACACATATTAAAGTGCCATTTATTATTAGACATGACTTTCATGATTACAAATTAGAAGAAAAATATTTTCTGGTGCAATTAGCAAAGCCGTTTATAGAACACTGCATATTTGGTGATATTAAATCCAATATCCAAATAGAATTTTCAAATTATTTGTCGGATATGGATTCAAATTTAATTAACAATGCTCTTGATGATTTCAGTAGTGTTGAAATAGATGATTTAATGGAGTGCTTAGAAAGTTTAGATTGTAAATGGATACCATCTGGAGAAAATTTTTCACAACTTGTTTCTGACCTGGGCCACAAGGAACTTATACAGAAAACAATGTTTATAATAAACTGTTGGACACCAATTTTAAATGAACTGATGTCGTTGGATTCCCTAAATGCGATATACAAAAATCAAGAAAACTTACCAAAACATGTTGTAGCACTTTTAAAACTCACTAATGAGCCAAATGTAATACAGCAACGAATTTTTGGTTATTTAAAAAAAATCATAAGAGAAGCTAACGAGGAGATAATAGGAAAATTTCTACGATTTACAACAGGTTCAGGTTCTAATATGGAAGAGAAATTGAGGTGACATTTTATCAAAAAGAGAGATTATCACGAACACCCAAGGCTCATACTTGTGGATGTATTTTAGTCCTCCCTGTGAATTGCGACTGTTTTGCGGATTTTCGAAATGAATTGGAAAATTTATTGAGTGCGAATATTCGGGTAATGGATACAATTTAACGAATACTAAGATTAATTTTTGATCTGGATCAAAGAGAATCGTGTAGGCCACACTTTAAAAAAAATAAGATATTAACTGTATCCTGTGTATATATATTAAAATGCATAAATTGCATAAAGACAAATCTACAATCTTATCAACAGATTGGAAACTTTCATGATTATCCAACTCGAAAAGGCAATGATTTGAGATCTACTGTTCATTCTACAACTTTGTATGAAAATTCACCCAATCATTCTGGTATAGTCTTATATAATAAATTACCAGACGGAATAAAAAATATTGGATCAGTAGAGAAGTTTAAAGGGAAATTAAAGGAGTTTTTAATCTCAAAAACATATTATTCAGTGAGATAATATATGGAAGATAACTGTTAGGCAGTAATGGTTACCTCAAACTAAATATATTATATTTTATTTTCATATTGCAATAATATGTATATAAACATGTCCTTAACTCTGTCTTCTTTAAGGTAGACTGTTTTTATTATTTTATCTGTGTTTAGACTATGTAAATACTATTGTATTGTATTTACTGTTATTATTTGTTAAATGTACTATAGTGTCGTTATCTAATTCAGTATTTGCCTATTTACTTATTACTTTATATATTTACTTTATTTATATTTATTCTACCTGACTTACCAAATGTACTTAAATGTATCTAAATTGGTTAATAAACTTATTACTATTATTATTAAATCCATTACCCAAATATACCGGATGATACAATGTGCATGTAATCCCTGTAACCTTTTTAATTTTGAAAATAAATTTCAAATTAGGATACATTTATTAAGGTATAAATGCGTTATTTTTGATATACAATTTTTCTAGATGGAAAGGTAACTTTCATGATTCCGATGGAAAATTCAGAGATAGGTGAGAATTATGTCCAATTTTCTCTCAACGAAAAGAAGGCCATGGTAAAAAATGTTTATGCAGTATCATGAAAATTTTGAACCACTTAAAGTTTCAAATTGGCATGTTAAAGAAATATTTTTTCCATTCCTTCTTTCCATTGAGAGAAAATTGGTTGTAATTCTCTTTTGTCTCAGCCAATTTTAAATTCAAAAAAATCGACTTTTTAATTTTTAAATGTTCTAAAGATCAAGGAAAGTCTATATATAGCTAAGTTTTTGGACAAATCCGTTTTCCGCGCGATATTTCATTCACGACTTTTCCGGAAAATCATTTTTTCCTACTTCCGGTTTAGTTTCTTGGGAATATCTCGGCTTCTACTTGATAAATTTTGATAAAAAAATATATGACTACTTATAAGAAACCACTCTATCGATCTGTGGAGTACGGAATACCATTTCTTAATTCCTAACCTCAAAAAAATTATAAACTGCGCTTAAAACACATTCTCCGTTTTTTCTTAATAACTTTGCAACAGATAGAAACATTTTGTTAGAAAATTGGAAAAAATGTACTTTTCATGATCCCAAATAAACCTACCAAATTTTATTACGACATTAAAAAATAACGCCAAAAATGAGATTTTCCGAAACAATTTATTTGGGAAAACCATCGATGAACAATTTTATTAATCTTAGATCGTAGGTTTTTGCTACCTTTTAAATGGTGTATATAAAGTACCTATATATGTTGAAACAAAAAAGTTATTTCAGTTTTTCTGAAAATGTTCTTGTTTTTTTTTTTGGATTTATTACCAAAAATATATTTCTATTAACTTTTATTATTATAAATACAAATTGGATAATTTTGAATTTAAATAATAGATGAGTGTTTGAACCAGATTTTAACGTACTTTTAATATACATACATATGAATTACTAGGGACCAATATTTTCAGATTTCATCCGCACAACGTAATATTTTTTTGTCAAAAATATTTTTATATAATATTTTTGTCAAGAACATTTTCAGAGAAACTGAAATAACTTTTTTGTTTCAACATATATATGTACTTTATATATAGCATTTGAAAGGGAACAAATAACTCTGCGATTTAAGAGTATTGCAATTGCTCTATGTTGCTTTGCCCAAAGATGGCGAGTCAATCAATCTTTTTCGAAGAATCTTAATTTTTGGCATTAATTTTTAATATTTTATAATAAAATTTGGTATGTTGATTTGGGATCATAAAAAGTACGTTTCCTTCAATTTTCATCAAAATCTTCCTATTTGTTGCAAAGTTATTGAGAAAAAACTAAAAATCTGTTGTAAGCACAGTTTATAATTTCTTATCAGTTCAGGACTTAAGTAATAATATTCCGTACTCCACAGATAGATGGAGGGGGGGGGTCCTTACGAATAACCTTTTTTTTTGTCAAAATTTATTAAGTAAAAGTCAAGATATTCACGAGGACCAAACCGAAGGCAGAAAAAACTGATGATTTTCCGGAAAAGTCGTGAAAAATATCGCGCGAAAACGGATTTGTCCAAAAACTCAGATATAGACTTCTCTTGATCTCCAAAACATTTGAAAATAAAAAAATCGGTTTAGGGACAGATTTTTTTATTCAATGAAGGATTTCAGTTATATCCACTATTAATAAACCATAATTTGAAAATTTTATTTTGAAAAATAAAACATCAGTTACATGCCCCTGTGTCACCCGGTGCAGGTGTGTACATTTTAAAAGGCGTCCATCCAGTTTTATTTTTTATCATTACCAAATAGGTATAAGATAAGTTTATTAGAAGTTGCAATGTTATTATCCCCAATTTCATATGTAATGTAATCATATGTAATAACTTATGTAACACAAATTGATGTATATGGGATAAATAAATGTATTTATTATTATTATTATTATTATTATTATTATTATTATTATTATTATTATTATTATTATTATTATTATTATTATTATTATTATTATTTTACTACATACTCGACATTTAGAGTCGGATGAACAAATCAACTGAGGAAGAGTTCACTTCATCCAGTAGATTTTATAAAGACAAGAATTTACGGACAATGTGGCATGTCTGTAAGATAGATGCTTTCTGCATGATCGCGAAAAGACCATGGGCTAATCCTATTGAATTAAGGTTGGGTTTAAGATGTAACAACTCCATCTACAGATACGATTAGAGGTACGATGTTTACTTTATTTAATTTCCATAGGCGTTTGAGTTCCATTGCCAGATTCTGGTACTTTCTGTACTTTTCGCGTTCGGTCTTTTCTAGATTATTAGTGAGGGGGACACCGATATCAATTATCCAAGCTTCTTTATTATCCTTCTCTATTAGAAGGATATCTGGGCGGGTAAAATCCACGGTTTTGTCGGTAATAATTGGTCGGTCCCAATAAAGTACAGTTTGATTATTATTATTATTATTATTATTATTATTTTTTTAGCTAGCTAAAAACCAGTCACCCTTCTCTGTGGCTCCGACCCTCACAGAGGGGAGCTGGTAGTACCGGTAGCCACTCCCCACGCCCGTGGGGTGAGTGACGACTACTGGGTCCGGGAATCGTGTGCCCTGAGCAGACGTAATGAACCGAGAATGACGGCCTTCTGCATTCTGCCGGCTAAGACCTCTGCCGAGTTTCGGCATGCCGGTATGACCTTAAGTTCCGAAAGCAGTGTGTGTCTCGTTCCACCGAGGGCTCCTATAATCAATACCACTATCTTAACAGTATGGTCTGGATACAGTCTGCGGAGTTCGAAGAGCAGATCTCGGTATTTTGTCCGTTTTTCCTCCTCCTTCAAGACAATGTTGTTCTCCGCGGGAGCCGAGAACTCCACGACGAACATTGTCTTGAGTTGATGGTCGAGGAGTACTACGTCAGGCTTGTTGGCTTGTATTTGCCTGACGGTGGGAAAAGAGTAGTTCCAATAAATTAGACACTTCTCATTTCCCACAACGGACTCAATATCCCCCGTAGCGTAAGGCAGCACTGGTGTTTCGTCTATCTCATACGAGTGCCTTAAATGGTAGCAAAGCACTCGTAATGCTCCGTCGTGCCTTTGGATATAGGCCGAGACTGCATATGTCGGGCAAGCCGACAGCAAGTGCATAAGAGTCTCTGGCGCCCTGCGGCAGGCCCTGCAGCTGACATCAGGGACCTCTATACCCATGACACGACTACGATAGACGAGGGTGTTAAATGCACCATCCTGGCAAGCCATTATGAATCCCTCGGTCTCAGACTTCAGCCCGGCTGACCTTAAGAAGGCAAAGGTCAGCCTTTCGGATAAGCCAAGGTTCTCTATATTTTTATAGAAAACTCCATGCATTGGCTTATCCGTGTGAAGCTGCAGAAAGTTGTTGTGTTCTGCAGCTTTAATTTGGGCTTTTCGCCGAGCAGGTTCCAACTCGGTGACAGAGTCGCGATTTACCCGCTCGACGTCGAAGGAGAGACCAAGTTCATCGGCTGCTCTCTGTGCTGCCTTAAACAGAAAGGCTCCTACCCCTGCATTTTCATGATCTCGGACCATGCAGAGGAGGGGATCCGAACTCCTGATGACCTTACAGGCTCCATCCTATTATGGAGACTCTCCAAACTCAAGAGTCCACGGCCTCCCCGATGTTGTGGGAGGTATAGCCGTGGAACAGACGATTTAGGATGCAAACTCCTATTGAGATGCATCTTCTTGCGGGTTCCTACGTCGAGTTGACGCAACTCTTCTTGAGTCCATTTCACTACTCCAAAGGAGTAGAGAAGGATCGGAACGGCAAGCATGTTGGTAGCAGACACCTTGTTCTTCCCCGACAGCTCTGAAGACCAGATCTGTCTGAGTCGGTGCTGATACTTGCTGCGGAGAGCGTTTTTCACTACACTCACTTCTTGGGTGGAGCGTTGCTCGACACCCAAGTAAGTGTACGACTCTCCGGCATCTAGATGATGTAAGATGCTTCCGTCCACGAGCTGCGCGTCCTCTCCGTAGTTCCCGCATCGTCCTCTCTTGAGATGGACCAGTGCACATTTGTCTAATCCGAACTCCATGCCGACAGCCTGCGTGTACTCCTGTACCACCCTGAGGGACTGGTGTAGGTCCCTCTCTCCGAAGGCATAAAGTTTAAGGTCATCCATATAAAACAGATGGGTGACCATATGCCTCCTATCGCCAGGGGTACCGCAGTTGTATCCACGGGTTTTCCGGAGCGAAACGGATAATGGCAGTAATGAGATGCAAAATAGAAGGGGGCTGAGGGAGTCTCCCTGAAATACTCCCCTTCTGAATGTTACCGACTCCGTCTGGACTCTATCATTACCCGATGTAATGGTAAAGCGAGTCCTCCAGAGCGGCATCAGTTCTTCGATGCATCTCACTACGGGACCAGGTACCGCAAGACATCGGAGCAAGTGTACAACAAGCTCGTGCGATGTCATATCAAATGCCTTGCGGTAGTCGATCCAGGCCATGGAGAGGTTACGCTTATACTGCATGGAGTCCTGCGTGACACACCTGTCAATCAGCAGGTTCTCCTTACAGCCAGCGACACCTCTCTTTGACCCTCGTTGCTCATATATCCGCTCGTAAACCGGTTCAACTGCGTGGAGCACTCGCATGTACAAGATGCGCGTAAACACCTTGTAACGTGCGTTTAGACAGGTTATCGGCCGGTAGTTCTTTGGGTTAGACAAATATCCGTTCTTCGGGATCAGCACTGTCCGCCCCTCGACAACCCAAGAAGGAATTTGCTGCTCCCCATTTAGCCATGAATTGAAAATTCTGGCTAAATGGTGGTGGGAACTGGATAATTTTTTCCACCAAAAGTTATTGATCCCGTCGGGACCTGGAGCAGCAAAGTTCTTAGAGCCCTCAAGAGCTCTTCGAACCTCTTCTGGGGTTATCGGTTGGCACACCTGTTGTGGTTGCTGAAACCTTTGACAAAAGGTTTCAAAGTGTGCCAGGGCTGGAGAGTCTCTGTTGAGTGGAAGCTTCTGTTCGTACAACGTTTTCCAGAAGTTTTCCACCTGATCTGCAGTCTGCGGATTTTCAGCAACACGCTGAGGCGGTTCGAAAAGGCGCGAGGGCTTTTTGCGGAAAAGTTGATTTTCCGCTAGCCCCCTCGCCCGCCTCACTAGTGACTTCTTACAAGATACTAGCATCCGTATCCTGTCGAGGCAGTGCTGTTTGGTGGTTTGTAGCACTGCCCCATTGAGTGTGTGATGGACGCGTCTTAAGTTAGCAGCTACTCGCCGCACTTTAGGCGTGAAAGGCCTATTGGCCGCCATATAGTACATCACACATTGGATACGGGATGCGTGTTGCCTCGCCGACCGGATCTTGGCTTCCATCTTGTGTATGCGCCGTCTCGCTCTCTCTTGTGGAGAAGCACTGTCCCGCCTCTCCACCTGAGTCAAGCGTTGAGCGGCAGCATACACGGCACAATTTATGTGCCAGATGTCAGCTTCTTCTGGTAGCGCTGCACGAAGTTCCGCATCCACTCTGGCCAGATCTTGTGGCCCGGGGGGTTTTATGTTGTGCAACCCCCTTCTGGTACTGAGGCCCTCTGGTACTAGTGGAACGACTGGGACTGCAACCTCAACCGGTTCATTCGGTGGACCTTCGGCCACCTCATTCATCGGCTGAGGAGCAGTTCTCACGTAGCCCCTGCGACGAAGGTGGGACACATAATCACGCAGGTTTTGTGGCGTGAAGGCGTTGTGTTCTGGGTGCCTTGCACACCACAGAACGTGCACTCGCCCCATGTATCCCCTTCGCGCGGGCTCACTGCTTTCGTAGCACTGCATAAGGTCGTCCCTCAGTTCATCTGTCCACTCAAAGCGTCCTTGTTCGTCGCGGTTGTCAACAATGGGCTGTCGATCTTGTTGGGCCCCACCACCTTGCCCTTGACCCCTATTCGAACGGGGTCGATCGTGGGGGCCCTGTCCTCGGCCAATAGGAACCGGAGGTTTGGGCTTGTGGGTGGTTAGCCCAGCAAGCCCACGACCGACACCAGCGGGGAAGATGTTCTCCCCTCCCGGATGCGCTAGGGCTGCCGGTTCGATTTTGCATCCCCAGCTGGAGTAAGTGGTGGCGCTACTCACCAAAGGCTAGATAGACGACGGTTAGCCCCTCCTGCTTATTTATTATTATTATTATTATTATTATTATTATTTTTTTTTTTTCCTCCACAACTTTCGTTGGTGATGTGACTTCTGACGGGGACGGGGACGGGGCCTTTACAGGCCAGCGTTTCCATCAGTGGCTAACACACGACGAATTGTGCGACATGTCGATAGTATGACAGATTTCTGTGATAAAGTGATTATCCTTTCCCAGTCCAGTACCCCCATTTTTTCCAAATTGGTAGGCAGATATTTATCCATTAGTCCGTTGCTTGTTATAATGAGAGGAAAGATGTAAACATTATTTAGTTGGTATATATGTTTTAGTTCATGCGCTAGGTCCTGATACTTTAATAGTTTTCCATTCCTTGCTGTTCTGATGTTACTATCGAGTGGTATTGTTACATCTATAATTTGGGCCCATTTATCCTTCTTGTGCATTATCAAAATGTCAGGTCTGTTATGACGTACCTCTCTGTCCGTTATAATAGGCATGTCCCAGTACACTTTGATTTCGCTGTTTTCAAGAACTGGACAAGGTAAGTATTTGTAGTAGGGTGTTATGCTATGAATTAATTCAAGTCTTTTACAGATTGCCTGGTGGACCATTCCAGCAACGTTATTGTGCCTGTCCACATAGTCTTTGGGGTCAAGGTAAGAGCAGCCAGCAGACAGGTGTTGGATTGATTCTGCTGCTGTAGAGCATAGTCTGCATTTATCCGTAGGTATATTTTCTTTGTGAATATACTTCCTGTGATTTCTGGTAGGCACAACCTGGTCCTGTATCGCCCCTAAGAATCCTTCAGTCTCCGCTTGCAATTGTCCATCACTCAAGTACTTTAGTGATAATTTCTTATCTACTTCCGGACTATTTAAGTCTGCAGCATATCGGCCATGCAGGGCTTTGCCTGTCCATTCTTCCTCGATTTGTTTTATTGATCGGGGCGCTTCTGTTTCTCGGTTTTCAGCTAGAGAGAGTGGTGATATATTGTTATCACATCTTACAATTGCTGCTTGAATAGGGTTTTGTTTGCTCAAGAAGTGACTGCAGAGTAATTTTATTTTCTGGTGGTGTTGCATGTTTAAGTTTTGCACTCCTTTGCCGCCCCTATTTCTTGGTAGATATAACCTGCAGGTTGACGAATGCGGGTGGTGCATTCGAAACTTAGCGATTATTATTATTATTATTATTATTTTTTTTTTTTGTAAAAGCCAGTCACCCTTTAAACTCTGTGGCTCCGACACTCACAGAGGGGAGCTGGTAGTACCGGTAGCCACTCCCCACGCCCGTGGGGTGAGTGACTACTGGGTCCGCGAATCGTGTGCCCCGAGCAGACGTAATGAACCGAGGATGACGGCCTTCTGCATTCTGCCGGCTAAGACCTCTGCCGAATTTCGGCATGCCGGTATGATCTTAAGTTCTGAAAGCAGTGTGTGCCTCGTTCCACCGAGGGCTCCTATAATCAGTACCACTATCTTAACAGTATGGTCTGGATAGAGTCTGCGGAGTTCGAAGAGCAAATCTCGATATTTTGTCCGTTTTTCCTCCTCCTTCAAGACAATGTTGTTCTCCGCGGGTGCCGAGAACTCCACGACAAACATTGTCTTGAGTTGGTGGTCGAGGAGGACTATGTCAGGCTTGTTGGCTTGTATTTGCCTGACTGTGGGAAAAGAGTAGTTCCAATAAATTAGACACTTCTCATTTCCCACAACGGACTCAATATCCCCCGGAGCATAAGGCAGCACTGGTGTCTCGTCTATCCCATACGAGTGCCTTAAGTGATAATAAAGCACTCGTAATGCTCCGTCGTGCCTCTGGATATAGGCCGAGACTGCATATGTCGGACAGGCCGACAACAAGTGCATTAAAGTCTCTGGCGCCCTGCGGCAGGCCCTGCAGCTGACATCAGGGACCTCTGTACCCATGACACGACTTCGATAAACGAGAGTGTTAAATACACCATCCTGCCAAGCCATTATGAATCCCTCAGTCTCAGA
The DNA here is from genome assembly GCA_936432065.2 of Rutpela maculata. Lineage (NCBI taxonomy): Eukaryota > Metazoa > Arthropoda > Insecta > Coleoptera > Cerambycidae > Rutpela > Rutpela maculata. Next base: position 61,125,323 of record OW386291.2, on the reverse strand, counting down.
CTTCAGCCCGGCTGACCTTAAGAAGGCAAAGGTCAGCCTTTCGGATAAGCCAAGATCTTCTATATTTTTATAGAAGACTCCATGCATTGGCTTATCCGTATGAAGCTGCAGAAAGATGTTGTGTTCTGCAGCTTTAATTTGGGCTTTTATTATTATAATTATTATTATTATTATTATTATTATTATTATTATTATTATTATTATATATATAATTCTTTTAGTATACTTATGTATATAGATTTTGTTACGTTTAAACTGTTCTATCTATTACAATGTTTATTTTCAAATATATTCATTAGGAATGCACCTTTATTAAATGACGCTAAAATATTTTAATTTTTTATCATTTAACAGTACCTAGGTATTAGATAACTTTGTTAGGTAGTTGCAATGCTATTTTCTAAACTCTAGTAGAAAATTTTATACTGTCTCGGTATTATTAATATTTTAAGTTTATTCTTTTAGAGTTTATTTTTTATAGTTCATTTTTTACCTGTTGTACACTTATTGATTAATAAAGGATAAAACACTTAGCACATTTCTACATTTTCTATTTATTTAAATTAGTGGTAAGTCAGCTACGTTTTTTACTTTATTATTTACTTAACTGCAACAAAATATGTTGGCGTTTTAACATACAGTAATGAAACAATAGGGTAATATAAGTTTAAAGCTTAATGTGGTCTACACACAATACAATTTATCTAGCCAACCTGCTGAAATTTCAGCAGATTGTTTCTATCATTTCTAAGTTGAAAAATTCTGCTTAGACTGTGGGGAAACTGGAACTTACATGGAATTGGTTCAAATCTTAAATGCCGTTAGGTTTGAAATCCTAAAAAATATTTTTTACCGTAACTATAAGCACACAAGAAATAATTTACTTTAAAAAAGAAGTTAAGAATTGCAATAAGTTTTTAATCCTGGAGGGGGCTGGAATCTTCGGTGAGAAGCTTCATTTGAAGATAGTCTCTACAAACACCAAGACTTGAATACTACTATCTTCTAGAGACGATTAAAACTGTAGTATTCATATGTTTTGGTGTTTGTGGAAACTACTTTTGAGCAAAATGAAAAATTAATCAAATTTTCTATTTAAATTATTAAAAGTCAAAATTTGTGTAATTTTATATTCTTCGCAAGATGCATTAGGCTGTGTCCGATGTTAAACGTTAAATTTTTATTCTCAAAACCACGTTTCCAATTGTTTAAACAATAATAAAAAAATACTCCAAATACCGAAACTCAGATTATTACTATTTACAAAAAATTAGATGCAAACCATTGTTCACGAGATTTTTCTCTAGTGGCTGCGACTATTGTCATTTTATTTTGTAATCTCTCATATGCCTCAGATTGTAGCGTGTAATCACACCGGTAATCGATTGTTTATAATTTTATTATTATGGACATGAACTCTAGCTATAAATACATGGTGGGTGTTATGTGTTTATATTTACATACTACAAAACGGAAATTAAATAAATTCACAATTAATTTTTGACATGGATTCTATTGAAACAAGGGCACTAACTTACTTCTAAGGTTTACATATAAGTCTATAGTTACATAAGGGTCAAATGATCGTGTAAAATTGTTTTTCTCCATCACTATACAACATAGATCATAAAAGTTCTTGTCACAGGGCGTCTGAATGAATGTACATTCAATTGCAAATGGCGGAATATTCACTAGGTAATCCCTGGCTCCATATAGAGATGGTATTTCATACATTATAGCAGGTCTTCCTGCTGGCGAAATGGCATTTCTTGTTTTTCTGATCCTATGAACATTCCATTCCAAAGCCACTTGATTGAGTTCTATCTGTAAGAAGTAAAAAATATTACACAATTTCTGAAGAAGTGAATAGTTTTAAAAATACTAGCGAAAGTTGAGCTTTCATATCAATTAATTCTTTAGTTATACACTTACTTGTATCGTAGGTGTAAACGAGAATTGAATTAGTGATTTATCCAGAAATGAACCATTGAATATGTTATCCTCCTTCAACATTTGGAACATGTTCATCCAATACTGTGCGTTATGTTTACGTAACATCGACCACCACGCTTCTATGTGCTGATTATGCATACTCTTTCCATAGAAAAAGCATGGTCGATTTGTTGAAGATCCCCTAAATAATTCATGCAATACCTTCTGTAGTTTCTCCATTGTTCCATTTTCAGTTCCCATATCTCATCTTAGCGTTTCAGGACAACCTCCAATTAATTTTATTGCATCAAAAAAATATCCCCCAATGACCTAGAAAAAAATTTAAGCGTATGTACTTCAAAAAAAGGTTCATGATCTAGAATACTAGCGGATAAAAGGCAGATATATAGGTAAATTACTGTAGCAAAATACGAAAGAATTATAAATATTGTATTGTTCCTAAGTGTCAAAGCACCACGGTAAAAACACCTACTAAAACATTTATTACCGTTCCCAGAGATTCAAAAATGCGAAAGAAATGGAAACAAACTATAAAAAGAGAGAAAAGGCTTATTACTAAATCAACTTATTATGTTTGTGAGGACCATTTCAATGTAAATATCTGTATGTTGAATTATTGATTATTAAATGCAGTATTTTTTAAACTTAAACGTAAAATATAATTTAAAATTCTAGAAATTTTTATAAGTCTTTTCCATTTGGTTTAAAAATATTAGAGAAAAAAGCTATTTCATATTTCAACAGTGAGCTGCTATTATACAGGGTGTAGCGCAAATATATTTTAAATAATTATTAAATTTTGATTGTAGGGAAAAACTGCAAATTTCTTATGGTTGTTTTATAATATACTGTTATTAAACTTATTTCTTAAGTAATTATTACCGCTTTTATTCATTTTTTAAATAAAATTTTTTAAGGCTAGCAATGAAAAAATCTAAAATAGTATTTTATTTTTAGATCGAAAAAGACATGGAAAACTACATTAACCCCTCTCATCTCTTCATGCTCTGCACTAATGACCTCATCTCAAGCTTCCAAAGATTCGAAGAATCTGGTTTATTAAAGTTCATTTCATACATTTTTCTTAATCACCAGAAAAAATAATAAATTATATTACCTAATTTAACGCACAGAACACTGAGAAAGACCCGACGATCTCAAGCGAAATGCATGACCGTTAATATGTTGCGCGACCGTTTCGTTTCCTATTAAATGACGTCACGATGTTAGTAGCACCGCGTTTCAAATTCCCTCTTTAAAAGTCGTGTATTTCGAAAACCACACGTCGGATTCATCTAAAATTTTCAATATCGCCTATTTTTAAGTAATACTTTATCCACAAGAAGTGACAACTACTAAATAAAATTCATTAAATGAGCCCATGATATTTTAACGTACCTTTGGATTATTTGAAGTTGGTCCAGCCTTAAGCCAAATTATATGTCTCGAGAATCCATCTATACAATTATTTATACATATACCATACGGCTTCAACTTATCGTATGAATCGACATTAACCAGCCAGTTTTACATTTATAAAATAGTCCAACTGATACAACTCTGTAACTGGAATATATGGTTTAAGCTGCACGCTCATGTTTTTAACTGTAAAACACTATTACTAAGCAATATGATTTCATTATATGACAATTCCAGAGCTCTTGGTATATTAGTACAGAATATATAATATTTGGTGGTACTTACCTTAAGTTAGTTGTCATGTTCTGTTCTCTATGAAACTCTTGAAAAATAGGCACAAAATGGTGCAGTGTGTTTCTTCTGCAGTAGCACGGTATAAATTATCACAATTACGAGTTATAAGTCGTAATTACGAGTTGTAAGTCGTAATTACGAGTTCTAAGTCGTAATTACGAGTTGTAAATAGTAATTACGAGTTGTAAGTCGTAATTACGAGTTGTAAGTCGTAATTACGAGTTGTAAGTCGTAATTACGAGATACAAGTGGTAATTCGTACCATAAAAAAAAAATAAAATTGTTGTGGCCCTTCTGCGCTTCCGTACTATACAAAATTTACGCAGAACAAATAGTTTTAAAGATATTGGTCTGAGAAACTTCAGACCAAAGTGCATACGTCACTATTATATACGTAGAGTGTTGTCTATAGATAACAAGACCTATGAATACAGACGAATATTTATGCACATATACCCGCATAATTTCTGTCTGAGATGTCATTGAAACGGACACTTCATAATAATAATAGTAAGGGCTTTTAGTAGTAGCTTTCTAACATCCCATTGCCTTATTTCGAAAAGGAAAAATAAATGCATTTAAAACGCTACAAAAAAGACCTGATTTACAGGAAGCATTGGCGGCATTCAAAATAAAAAAACTGTTCGAAAAATTTGCTAATAAATAAGTCTGTGCAATTGTCGTCACTTCCACCCACAGCAGCAGCTAGCTACTCAACAACATTTATTCAGAGGGTATATTACCAGGTTCAAACTTGGATGGGAAAAGATTTAGACCCTCAGCAATGGGGTTGAACTTTAAACAATAATTTATTAGAGCCAACAACTACTCTGATTCCTCCTGCACCAGACGAACTTCTCAATTCTCTTTTCTGCAATTGCACAAAAGATTGTGGCACCAATTGTGGATGCAGAAAAATAGGATTGCCATGTTCCGTAGTGTGTGGCTCTTGTCGGGGCCAGTCGTGTCTCAATACGATGTCCGAGGATACAACTGTTGAATCTGAGTTCAATGATGATAAAGACGAGCTCATTTCGTTATTTTTCGCTGAGATGGTTGTCAACGAAGATGAAAATATTGAAGAAGTAGGAATAGATGGGATAGACGGAGACGAAGAAGAAGTCAGTAAAGACGAACCATAATCTACAAAATTATAATATAACTTGTAACCCATGGATTAGGCCCTCGATTAGGCCTATAGGGGACACCATGTAAAAAAAAAATGCGTCTTGCATTCTACCTCAAAGGTGGTACGGAAACGAATGCAGCACAATGTCCAAGTTTTCTCAATAATCTCAAAAACTATTGGTTCTACGTAAATTTTGTATAGGACCTTCTTTATGCAGATTTATCTCGCGAACAAATTATAATAACCAAAATTAACGTAAAACCGATGATTTACGAGATATCTGAGAAAACCCGATTTTCTTGACAATTGACCTGCTGTAACTATTGTAGCCGTTCAGTTGGCTTTATGGACTTTTGAGAAATTATTTGTGATGCCAAAATAAAGAGAATCCCATTGGAAAATCTTAGGTTGTATTTTTTTAGAGGTTCATGTATAAAGTGACTTGGACTATATACTACTGCACAAATAAAGCATAAATCCTAGTAAGTCAGCAGAACCATATACTGCAATGCATAAACAAAGTTGTCAAAATCTCGTAAGTCGGAATAACTAGGTTTCTAATTTTAAGTTTTGAATGAGATAGTTTTAGGAGCTTTTGTGGTTTTAAATTTAAATACAGAGTTATGTGGTTTTGTAGTTTAAAGGACATCAATACCTATAAACTGATGGCATTATAAAGTGAAAACTACAAAAAAATCGACTTATGAGGTTTTGCACTTTAACCATCGATATACAAGGGAAGCTAAGGTCTCAAAAAAATTTTTGGCATTAGCTACCCCCATCACCACCCCCACCCCATTATTTAAGAGGACGAAAAAAAATGTGATTTAGTGTGAGTACCAAAACCAAAAACCTCAAAATATTTTTTTACTTCATCCACCCCCACCCCACTACCGATGTGGGATATCGTTTTATGGGTTTTTGGGTTAGACGATTTCAAATATTATATTATTAAAGTTTCATACACAATTATTTCCACATACGAAATTTTTTCGTTGTGAGAGACTTGGATAGAAAATCTGGATGTGGACGTAGTGATTCCTTGGGCAGCGGTTTTTACATATGCTAGGTAAAAAAAATCCGTTTTGACCACTGAATTTGTCTTGAAAAATACCTACCAATAAATTGCAATATCTCATGGACATATGCACTTTTTATTTTTGTTCTCAATCTAGTTGTGGTTTCTGTCTCCAAAAATACTTTAACAAAATGTTTTTATAATAAAATTATCTTTTAGAGACTTGGTCACTCTTCGACAGAAGCTATACAAATAAAACTCGTGGGAAATTTCAAATTAATTTTTGCTAAAAGTGATAATCAAATTCAAACAGCAAAACGACACATGCATAGATAGTAAAAAAATTGTTACTGTTAATTAAATTTAAGATTTAAATTATCAGATGTAATATTTTAAAAATAACTGTGGCTGCTAATTTTCTGGTGAAAGAAATTCTAAAATGAATTATGGAATTAACAGACCCTAAAGAAATAATATTAAAAAATATTGAGAAGGCAGTGGAAAATGGTTGACTAAAGCCAGCGAAAGAGGGAGGAGGGCAAATGAAATATGATATATTCACTTGATTCTGTCATTAGTCGAGTTAATAGAGAATATTTTTTTAAACGAGGTTTAATTATTTTATGTATGAATGTCTTCCTACTAAGTGTCTTAGTGCCTATTTTTTTGATTGTCTTATAAGTCAAAATTATTATTTATTTATCTTGAATCAACAAATTTGTAATGTGGGAATGTGGTAATAGTGGAAGTAAGGAGTTGGAAAGTATGCTAAAGTTATGAAACCTATCCCCCCCCCCCCCTTGTTTTCGAAGGCGCTGAACAGAATAACAGGGTGAAAAAAGTTTTTAGTCATGCGCAATCCCTGAAACGGTAAAAAACCTCCCCTTTTTGCTTATTTCTCATATGACACTTTGGCATCGGCTATTTTTACAGGGATTCTTTATTTTTCATGGGGATATAACAGATGGTGAAAGGTGATATCAGGTAGTAGACCGCAACCACCGTTAAGGGTGGAATCTACCCTGTCTTTCTTGTTAAAGACTTTACCCCCCGTTTTCGAGGATGCTGATCAAGGACAATGGTAAGAGTGAATTCTGACAACCTCAGGGGGTTGGTCCACCGCCAGGGAGTGGAAAATTGATTTTTAAAATTTTTTCATTTGTATAAAGTCACCATTTATCCATTTTACAACATCCTCATCAAAAATGAACCTATCCTTGCAAGGATTTGAAATTCATGTTCCTTAAAACGGAATATAAGGAAGAGAATATTATTTCATGGAAAATATACACTTCGGGTATATAATTAAAATTAGTATAACAGTTTGGTTAAGTTTCGAAGAATTTGTTAGTATAAACAATGCTTAAGGAAGTAATCTCATATTTTAATATTTATACGAGTGCAGATATATTCAACTAAGAGCTACCATAATACATACAAAAATAATAAATAGCGTGGTCCATTATATGAATAAGAAATTATAAGGAATGCAGGAGTTAGTTAATAAAATCAGTTAATTAATATTCCGACACATTTATTCTTCAGATTATGACAATAAAAAGTATCTGCAAAGAATCATAAATCATTCATATTTTAGAAATTAACAAATTGGTTTGTGCATGCTATAACTACAGCATTTTCCAGTAATAAAATATTTTTGAAAAAAAAGTGTTTCTGAAAAATCCAAAAAGTTTCTGCCCAGTCATATAGGGATTCCACCTCGGAATGAAAGATAATAAGCTATAAACTTGTATAAATCTTTGTTTTGGCATTTTATAAGTTGGCTCAAAAGTCTCATAGAATCTCGTGTACGCGAGTCAAGATATTCAAGGTCAAAAGTCGCAAGAATCGATTTATTATAAATATCTCGTTTTCTATGCTCTAAATGACATTTTGATCTATTATAAAAGTTGTAGAGCATAAAATTCTCTACAAATTTTGTACCAAGCAATATTTTATACATTCAACCGTTCTTGAAATAGAGCGGAGAAAATGGGGTAGCGCTTAGCCGTATATATCATAACGCAAGGTCAACTGCGGAATCCAATAAATAATACTGTAAAACACATTATGGTTCAAGTATTGTTGTTGTATTTGACGGTTAGTCGGACTATTGTAAAAACATTAAAGCGATGAAACAATTAAGAAGAACTGCTGCACTTTCAAAATCTTACGAAGTTTATTTTGATCAAACAATGATTGTGCCAATCAGCCAAGAAAAGTTTTTATCGAATCGATGTAATAAAAAAAAATTATTGACATGCTTATTGAGAAAATAAAAACTGTTAACATCACGACAAAACAAGCCAGAGATGATGTTCTTATCGTCGAAACTGCCATTGCAGAATCTCAACGTCAAAATACTGCCGTCATCATAGAAGAAGATATTGATCTGCTAGTTCTTTTAATAGGACGTACTCAATCAGGTCAACAAGAAATTTTCTTTAAAAAAAATTGGCAAAGGCAATGTGAAGACACAAGTATATTCCTCTGAAAGTTTCGACAAATATCCTCGTTCGAAACAACACATTTTGGTTTTACACGCCTTCAGTAGCTGTGACACGACTTCTGCGCTTTTTAAACAAGGAAAAAATCATTTCTTAAAACATTAGAGAAACTTCATAATTTGGATCAATTAGCTCAAATATTTCAGCAAGAAACCTGCCCACTAGAAACATTGTTTGAAAATGAAGTACGTATCTTTTTAGCAATATATAATGCTCCAAAATCAGAACACAATATTGACAATTTTCGATATACGCAATTCATCAAATCAACAAGACTTAACAAACCGGTGCAGCTATCAACTCTTCCACCTACAAGTGTCTACTACCAGATTCAAACTTGGTTAGGGAATGATTTAGAACCCCAGGATTGGGGCCGGGTACTGTAAAATGAAATCCTGGAACCGATAACAACATTATTACCACCAACACCAGATGAACTGCTCAATACAATATTTTTGCAACTGTAAGAATGGTTGTGGTTCGCGCTACGGATGCAGAAAATCAGGATTGCAATGCTCTTCAGCTTGTGGTCATTGTAATGGACAAGCTTGCCTCAATGTTTCATTTTATCCAAATGATCTCGATGAAGAAAGTGAATATGTACCTGAAATCCTTGAAGCTTTAGAGTCGAACGTAACAGATAATGAGGATGATGATAATGAATTTGAAATTCAAATTGAGCGACCGGAAGAAGAAGACGATGATGAAGAAGAAGAAAATTAAGTTGCATATTTGCTATTAATAACAAAATTAACAAAAAAAAGTATCTATAAACATAACATCTTCTTCTTCAGCTCGTTTGCGCCCAGTATTGACCATAGGCTTCCCTTAACATTTTCCATCTGTTCCTGTGCGACTCTTATCCATGGTAGTCTTGCCACTCTCTTGATGTCATCGTACCATCGAGTTGTTCCCCCCATGGTCTCCACTGATGCATCTTAGCGTTCCATCTGTTTTCCTTGATGCGAGCTATGTGTCCGGCATAGTCCCATTTCAACTGTGTTATTCTTTTTGTTATGTCAGTTACTTTAGTTCTCTGCCTGATCCATTCGTTTCTTCTCCTTTGTCTTAATTGTTCTTTCCATAGCCCTTTGTGTCACTTCCAGTTTCGTTATTATTTGTTTTGTGAGGGTCCAGGTTTGCGCTCCATAGGTTATGACAGAGAGAATACACTGGTCAAATACTTTGGATCGCAAGAGCTGAGGTATCTATTTATTTTTCAAAATGAAAGCTAATTTTCCGAAGGCTACCCATCCCAATCGACGCCTTCTCTCTATTTGCATATCTTTATTTTGCTTTCCCAGGGTTAAATTTTGTCCCAAGTATATATATTCTCTAAGATGTTAAATAGTAAATAATCAAGGTTTTTTCATACTTATAATATTTTTAATAAATAATTAATTTTATAAATCGTATTATTTATTGGATTCCACAGTTGACCTTGCGTTATGACATATACGGCTAACAGCTTCCCACTCTTCGCGCTTTATCTGAAGAACGGTTGAATGTGTAAAATATTGCTTGATACAAAATTTGTGGAGAATTTTATGCTCTACAACTTTTATAATAGATCAAAATGTCATTTAGAACATAGAAAACGAGATATTTACAAAAAAACGATTCTTGCGACTTTTGACCTTGAATATCTTGACTCGCGTACACGAGATTCCATGAGACTTTTGAGCCAACTTATAAAATGCCAAAACAAAGATTTATACAAGTTTACAGCTCATTATCTTTCATTCCGAGGTTTACCATTTTTTTTTTTTAGTTTCTTCAGGCATATCATAAATTACTGTTTTAAAAATGTTCCAATGGATATATGAATTTAAATTTCCTTTCATGTAATAACCAAGGTATACTTTGTAACATTATGTTCACATTGTCGTCAAACAGTTTTTTTACAATACTTGTTTGAAAATTAAACTTTTCTAATAGACAGAAATTTAACAAAAAAAAAAAAAAAATGATACATAAATAAAAATTTGATATTTTATTTAGTTGCTACATTGGCAAAGTATACCTGTATCGAATTTCAGGTAAATACACTAAGTAGTTTTAGCACAGTGGTGATTTTTGTAAGGAGAAGTAGGAAATTCCTCCAAAATCACAAAAGTCCGAATAACTTTTAAATCACTGACTTTCGGATAACAATATATTGTGCTCAGGGGGTTCGTAGTACGATGTCCCCTATCATCCGGTTTCCTTTAGACCAATGTCTCTAGGACACCCTGTATTAACATTGGATGTTTTTACTTAGTTATATTGATTTTAAACATATATTTTCTAGGGCCAGTTTATTGGGGTGAAAAGTATCATAATTGCATAGGCAAACATCAAAGTCCTATTGATATTGAAGAAGATAATGTAAAAATAGTCAAATTCCCTTCGCTAAAATTCGATAACTTTGATAAGCATCTAGAAGAGGTACTGATAAGAGACAATGGTCATACAGGTAGATATATTATATTTTAAATTAATCAATAAGCAGTAATTAGTCAAATTTTGTGTGTATTAGGTAAGCTATCTATATTGAAAAAATTCCGTACAAATTTTGAATTTGTACGGAATTTCGAATTTAATAAATAATAAGTGTAATAACTTTTGCCATAGATCTTTCTCTTTGCTCTCCATCCCTAGCCCACATTCTTCGCTGGGATTGTAATGGAAATAACTTCTGTAGTGATCATTTACCCATTTACATCGAGTTCGCAGGTCATTACCAAAACGCCAAACGTCCTCAGAAATGGAATTTGAAAAACGCTGACTGGCATGTCTATCAACGAGAAGTTCAACGCTTAGAAATTCCAGAAGGTAGCGTAGACGAAGTAGTGGAAACTGTAACCAACAACCTCATCAGAGCAGCCGAAATCTCGGTGCCATTAACATCTACAAATAAAATACAACTTGAAGTACCCTGGTGGAATCCAACTGTAGCTGAAGCCATTGTAGAAAAGGAACCTGCTTTTAATGTATTTAAACACAACCCAACCTAATAACGTTCAAACGTCTCCGAGCAAAGGCAAGAGCAAAGGTTCTAAAAAGCAAAAAAGAATCTTGGTAAACCTACATTTCTACTATAACAACAGATACGACAACCTCCGAAGTATGATAAAAAATAAGAACTATTGCTGGTAAGTAGTTCTAACGGCAATCACTGTCCCTAACCATAAACGGAAGTAATGTCACCAATCCCACAAAAATCGCTAATCGGCTAGGAAGGCATTTCCAAACGACAAGTTCCATAGAAAACTGCGACCCAACCTTCATAGAATTACCAGCGAGAGAGAACTGGATTTCAATACAGAAGAAGAACTCCCATACAACAATAACAGAACTAAATGACGCATTAAATACAACAAAAAATTCAACCAATGGTCCAGATTGAATTCCTTATGAATTCATCAAAAAAATACCAGCAGATAAGAAACAACATATTTTAGAGCTATACAACAAATTATGGATCGAGAATACCTTCCCAATAAATGGCGAGAAGGCATCATCATAGCTTTACCTAAATTAGGGAAGGATATAACTGTTCCATCAAACTATCGTCAAATTTCGCTGATCAACTGCTTATGCAAAATAATAGAAAAAATGGTAAGCAGCAGATTAATCTGGTATTTGGAGACAAATAACCTCCTATGTGAACCGCAAAAATTTTTTTGGATGAAATTCGGGTATGCAGACGTAAGGCACAAAATTAAAGAAAAACTCTTTATTTATGTTCTAGCTTTCGAGTCTTTATTGTCTCTTCATCAGGAACACTACAATTATGACATCAATTAACAAAATTTTTATAAAAGGTTGATGTTAGTACTTACGAAAAGTGAGGTTATAATAAAAAATAGCACATGTGCTTAACAGGTAGATGCAGAACATTGGAATACCGACCACTATATCATCATAGGGCAATACACTTAATACAAGTTAAATAATTATTAAAATTTGGACGATGTCACAAGATAAAAATTACATTTTAAAATTGTGTTGAGGCTGGTGTCCTGATGGGCCACATTCTTACTACAAAATTCTTTTCACAATGATTACCAACAGTGTAATTATTGATACCCTTCAAAATTAAAAATAACTAACCTGACCTTGTACCTGTTGTCCCATCAGAAGTTGTTGCCACTGGGGAAAATTTATTATATTTGTCTAGGTGTAACAAAAAGGTATAGATAATGTTCAGACCTTCGATATCTTTTTTGGCATTCAATGTATTGTTCGAGGTATTGTTGGTTTTGTAGAGATGACAAACATCTACAGCTAGAATAGAAATAAAGAGTTTTTCTTTAATTTTGTGCCTTACGACTGCATACCCGAATTTCATCCAAAAAATTTTATATATATAAGGAATCATTATTATTTTCCAAGTATGAGAAAATTTGTGAGGAACTGCCTGACGAACTGTCTAAAATGTTTTGAATACAACACAAAGACCAACACTAATGAGGAGTTCTTACATTCTATTGGCAAAGGTACTAGATCCTGGAACACTTGGCGTATTGACCATCTTGGTCCATTAGAAAAGTCGACACGAGGAGACCGACACATATTTAGTGTTATCTGTGGTTTTTCCAAATTTATATTTTTAGAATCAACAAAAACGACCAATTCGGCAGAAGTAATAAAGATTTGACGAAATTTGTTTAAAACCTTTGGTCTTCTCGCTGATTGCGGAACTGCATTTACAAGCAAGGAGTTTACCGATTTCTGCGAGAGTTATGCGGTAAAAGTAACACACATCGCTGTACATGCACCACGTGCCAACGGACAGGTTGAGCGATACAACCGAACTTTAATGCCAGCACTCCTAAAAGAGTGTAGTGCCCCTGGCATGAAGCTCTTGGGAAAGTTCAAATTTCACTAATTAGCACTATCTAGAAAACTACGAGAAAGAACCCCGCAGAAATATTATTTGGTTATAAAATCCAGAACAATATCCCTCCCGATTTGAATGAAATGATAGAAGATGAAGGGGGCATTGAAGACTGCATACATTAAAGGGGAGCATTACGAAACAAAGTAGTAGAAAATATTAGAATTAGTCAAGCTATGAACGAAAGAAATTATAACAAGAAAAAAAACATACTTACTATGTATTCAGTCGAAGAATATGTCATGATAAAAGGAACAGGAGTATCCCCTGACTGGACCCAGAAAATGGCTAAGAAATATATCGAAGGTCCTAGACAAAGACATTACTGTATTACAGACATACCCTGACACTAGAGAAAACAAAAAGCCTACAACGCTGTACTACCACCAGAAAGGCTCAAAAAATATGTCGAACCTAGTGAAGAAGATAATTCAGATGAAGATACAGAAAGCGAAACCGATGAAGATGGAGAAACGGAAAAAGTAGAAAATGGAAACGAAGACAGCATTGAGGCAATGCGCAGTCAGGAAGCGCCGAGCTGTAGGCGCCCCCCCCCCCCCCCCCCCAATGACATATGCCATGTTTAGTTATTTTTATAATTTGAATGTTGAATTACTGTTGTTAGACAAGATTGATTTGCATTTTGTTAATGTTAAACTACATTTTTTGAGTAAAGTTTTAGTTATTAACGTTAAAAATGTTTACCATTCCATGCACCCACAAAACAAAGTGTATTTTTTTAAAGAAATTAAAAAATATTTATTGTTTTTAGTTATTCTTTCAATATCAAAAGGAAAAAGGCCTGTTATACACGGAGGACCATTAAAAGGAAAATATGGATTTTCTCAGTTACACTTCCACTGGGGAAGTAATGACACTGAAGGATCTGAAAACATGATTAACAATCACAGGTATCTAATAATAATAAGGAGCGAATAGAAGTGGGCAACGCCCGATTGCGACTTTCATTCGTTATCTAATAGTCTTGTGAAAAATATTTTATTAACATATTAAAACAAAATGTATATATCACCTACTTTACGTGAAGTTTGTCTGAACCTTAAGAGACACACTATATTACAGTGTACATTTTGCACTTATGTTGTTTGATATATATAAATTTTATGTCTAGCAGAAGTTATCATGTTATAGATATAAGCAGTGGGCAACGCCCGATTGCAACTTACGTTAATGTCATAGTAATAATAATAATAATAATAATAAATAAGCAGGAGGGGCTTTCTTACATCTCACTAGCCTTTGGTGAGTAGCGACACCACTTACTCCAGCCGCGGGTGCAAAATCCGGACCGACAGCGCTAGCTCACCCGGGAGGGGAAAGAGACTTCCCCTCTGGTGTCGGCCGTGAGCTTGTTAGGCTAACCACCTAACAGGCCGAAATCTTCTGGTTCCAGGCAACAGAAGACAGGGCCCCCACAATCGACCCCATTCGGATGGGGGTCACAGGCAAGGTGGTGAGGCCCAACCAGACGGATTGCCTGGCAATGACGACCGCGAGCTACATGGACGCTTCGAGTGGACCGATGAGCTGAGGAATAATCTTCTGCTATGCTACGAAAGCAGTGAGCCCGCGCGAATGGGATACATGGCGCGAATGGGATACATGGCGCGAATGCACGGTCTGTGGTGTGCAAGACACCCAGAGCACAGTGCCTTCATGCTGCAAAATCTGCGTGACTATGTATCCCACCTTCGCAGCAGGGGCTACGTGAGAGCTGTTCCTCAGCCGGTAAATGAGGCGGTCGAAGGGCCGCTGAATGAACCGGTTGTGGAGGCAGTTCGAGACGTTCCTCCAAGACCACAGGGCCTCAACACCAGAAGGGGGCTGCACTACATCAAACCCCCAGATCAGAAGACCTAGCCAGAGTGGATGCTGAACTTCGTGAAGCGATACCAGAAGGGGCTGACATCTGGCACATAAATTGTGCCGTATACGCTGCTGCCCAGCGCTTAACTCCGGGTGAGAGGCGGAATACTGCCTCCCCACAGGAGAGAGCGGAGCGGCGTATACAAAAGATGGAAGCCAAGATCCGGTCGGCGAGGCCGTATCCAATGTGTGATGGACTATATGGCGGCCAATAGGACTTTCACGCCTAAAGTCAATTTAAGACGCGTCCGATAACCCCAGAAGAGGTTCGAAGAGCTCTTGAGGGCTCTAAGAACTTTGCTGCTCCAGGTCCCGATGGGATAAATAACTTTTGGTGGAAAAGGTTTTCCAATACCCACCACCATTTGGCCAGAATTTTTAATTCACGGCTAAATGGGGAGCAGCAAATTACTTCTTGGGTTTTCGAGGGGCGGACAGTGCTGATCCCGAATAACGGAGATTTGTCTAACCCAAAAAATTACCGGCCGATAACTTGCTTAAACGCATGCTACAAGTTGTTTACACGCATCTTGTACATGCGGGTGCTCCAAGCAGTTGAACGGGTTTACGAACGGGTATATGAGCAACGAGGGTCAAAGAGAGGAGAACCTGCTGATCGACAGATGTATCACGCAGGATTCCGTGCAGTATAAGCGTAACCTCTCTATGGCCTGGATCGACTACCGCAACGCATTTGATATGACATCTATGGGTTCTATGGACTCTTATTTACCCATATAAATTAAAATAAATATTAGTTTCAATTGGCATATTAATTAAAATCTCGAAAAAGGTATATACATAATCTTTTTTGTGTATAAAATATTATTATATTATTATTTTGTTTTTATTCTTTCTTCTTGGTTACCATTTGGGTCTCTAGTAGATAGTAAGATAGTAAGTTGGATCATCTTTACTGGAGTGAGTGAATCGCTACACTTACCCCCCCCCCCCCTCAGAAAAACAATCAATCAACCAGTGTATGCAAAGCGTACTTTTTTAATCACGGGTGTAGAGACGTCACATTTGTCAGTTAGTAAATATGTCGGTTTAATTCTGTCAATATTTACCGTGACGGCTTTAGTTCCTTTAACAAAAGTAACCAATTTATCTGTACGGGACAATACTTTAAAAGACCCTTCGTACAGCGGAGTAAAAGACTTCTTAAAACGTTCTTTCCGAATGAAAACAAAACTACAATTGGAGATATCTGGACTGACAAATGATTTGTAATTAACGTGGTGAACAGGTGGAATGAACGTTAAATTATTAAATGAAGTACGTAATTTAGTTATAAAATAAGGAATATCCGGACAAGTATATGATTTAATAAAAAATTCACCAGGTATTCGTAAAGTTTGACCAAAAACGAGTTCTGCGGAGGAACATTGCAAATCGTCTTTAGGGTGGTTCCTGAGAGCTAACAGTATGATAGGAAGTTCATCTACCCAATGTGGTGTAGAAGCTTTAGCTCTCAGAGCAGTTTTAAGACTTCTTTCTATCATTCCGTTGCTACTGGGATGATATGATGTGGTTCGTATTCTATGAAATCCCAAAAATTTTGAAAATTCATTAAAGAGTTTAGATTCAAATTGAACGCCCTGATCCGTTGTCACTGTGACAGGGACACCGAATTGGCAAACATAATTCTGAAATAACCTACGCGCTACAGTTTCTGCAGTAATATCCTGAAGTGGATAAGCTTCGGGCCATCTAGTAAAACGTTCGATCGCAGTAAGAATATAAGAACAACCTTTAGAAGGAGGTAATGGTCCTATTAAATCTATATGTATGTGGTCGAAGCGTCCTTTAGGAATATCAAAGTTAGCTATGGAACTCCTTGTATGTTCTTTACTAGTTTGACAGCTAATACAAGTTTTTGCCCAGAGTTTACAATCTGAAGACATTTTGGGCCAAAAATAATTTTTAGAAACTAACGTTCTAGTCGCTTTGATACCAGGGTGAGATAAACCATGAAAAATATCAAAAATTGTCCGTCTATAAACAATCGGGACGTATGGACGAAGTTTTGGGTGGGAAACGTCACACCAAATAAACTTGTCAGAATATGGAATTTTAATTTTCTTTAAAATAAAGGTATTCTTTGTGTTTGATGAAGTATCTGCTAATAAAAATTTAAGGTCAGAATCATCTTCTTGAGCTAAGATCAATAAATTTAAGTCAAAGTTAATATCAACTAGGTTAGACTTTTGGGTTGAAACTGGGGAAATGCATTGTTGTAAAGAAGACGTATCATGCTCACGTGATAAAGTGTCTGCAACAATGTTATTTTTCCTTTTGATATGTCCGATTTCGCATGCAAATTGAGCAATGAATTCTAGATGTCTAATTTGCCTGGGAAATCTTTCAGTTTTAGTGAATAATGCTTTGACCAAAGGTTTATGGTCAGTAAAGCAAATAAATGTGCGACCTTCTAGTAAAAATCTGAAATGTTTAATCGCTGTAAATAAAGAAAGAAGTTCCTTGTCAAAGGTACTGTATTTTGTCTGTGCCAAAGTAAGTTTTCGTGAGAAGAAGGCTAATGGAGCAAGCTGTTCAAGAACTGCCCCCATAGAGACATTTGAACAATCAACTGTCAGCGATAAAAACGAGCTATCATCACAACGCGGATGTGCTAAAAAGGTTGCTCCAGCTAAAGCTTCTTTGGCTTTGGAAAAACTGTCAAGACAGTCGGCAGGCCAATCATTTATTATTTTAACTTTATCATGTAGTAAGCTAGTACAAAGTGCATGCAAAGAAATTAAGATTTCAGCGAAAGAAGGTATGAAACGATGATAAAAGTTAACCATACCTATGAAACGTTGGTTGTTTGACTGTAGTAGGTAAGGGAAAATTATTTATGACGTTCAGAAGAAGGTAAAATACTGGCTGAAGAAATATTGTGTCCTAAAAATGTCAAATGACTGACACCTAATATGCATTTTGACGGTTTAATATTTATGCCGTACAATTCTAACCTCTGAAAAACAAGTTTCAAGTGCTCTAAATGTTCCGAACTAGATTTACTTGCAATCGGGATGTCAATTCAAACAAACCGAACGGGGGTAGTAATCGCTGTTTTAAAAACGTCACTTTTTGCGACAGGTATTTGGTGATAAGCACGTACCAAATCTATCTTTGAAAAAATAATACAACCATATAACTGGGAATTAAAGTCGTGGAGATGCGGTAGTGGGTATCTGTCAGGGACAGTAATTGAATTTAGACGACGATAGTCTCCACAAGGTCTCCAGTCGTTACTCTCTTTTTTTTCCACCATATGTAATGGTGAGGACACGGAAGAAGAAGAAGCAATGCAGATGCCTAATTCTACCATAGCGTTGAATTCATTCTGAGCTATCTTGAATTTAGTGTTAACCAACCTACGTGGGCGTGAAAAAGGTAAATGACCCTCTGTAACAATATGATGCTCTGCGGTATGTTTAACGGGCAAATTGTAATTTGGGATCTAGTTAAACTAGGAAATTCTAAAAGTAATGCAGTGAATTCATTTGATATGCTAAATAACTTAGGAGAATGTAATGGACCATTGTTATAAAATAAATATGTTGACAAACTAGTCATATTGTCGATCAAACATTTATGTTTCAAATCAACAATTAAACCAAAATGAGATAAAAAGTCTGCTATGTTATCTGCTATGTTAAATACGAAAGGAAATAACCTACATAAGTTTAAATCAATTTTCAAAAATTTCTTCCCAAAGGTATTTATAATTGAGCCATTAGCCGCCGTGACTACAACATCGGGATTTCTTCTAATATCTGTTAACAGATTCCGAGGTACTATCGACAATTCAGCGCCTGTGTCAATGAGAAATTCTAATTTATTAGCATTATCAAATATAAAAAGACGACGTTTACTATCCGAAATATTAACGTCAGTTGTCAAAATATTATTGAGTTTCAGTCATCTTTGATTGTCGGTTTTGACATCTTTGGCGAAAGTGCACCAATCTCCGAGACATTTAAATGCTTTACGACCATAAAGTTGATGGTAATAGCAAACCTTGGCATTAGAAGGATTATATCTAACGCTGGTACCACTTCGACTATTAGAACGGGGCCTCGAGCCTCTGTGATTCCTTGAGTCGAGTCGACTTCTACAACTATCGCAATAAGTGCCAGAAACTGTAGGAGTAGCGGAAGTTATTGAAGAAACCTTAGATTCAATAGCAAGTAATTAAGATGTAAAGATTTCTTGTTTGTGTAACTCCTGATTTAACGTGTCTTGAAATGTTGCGATCAAATTAGACGTGGAAACTGTGGGATTAACGTTACAAATTGAATTTGAGGTAAGGGAAGTCATAGAATTTTGACACGACTCCCATATACGATCGGCTATGTCAATTAATTCCTTGATTTCAGTTTTCCCGGATGCGGTGATCACGATGAAAATGGTTTTAGGCAATCGCCGCTTCCATAATTTGACCAGAAGCTCCTGGCTCACCACATGGGAACTTCCGACTGTCGACATCGATCAGTAAAAATCTGATGGTTTCAGGTCCCTCATCTGGGAACCAGAGAGCAGGTCTTCTAACCGCTTCTCCCCGCTTGAGGTCAAACGAGAAATTAGAATATTTTTTAAGTTATCATATAGATCCCTTTCCGGTTGATTAGTGACAATGTCATAAACCGTCGTAATAACTTCCGGGGGTAAACCGGCAATGACGTAATCGTATTTCTTTCGATCGTTAACGATTCTCTTAATAGAAAATTGTGACTCAACTTGAGTAAACTATATCTCCGGTTTAGATGCCCAAAAGGGTGGCAGTTTAATGGTAGAAACGTAATTATTGTGTGATGTCCCTGCACCTGATGAAATTGGTATGTCATCCAATAAAATATTTTCTGTAGGAGGTGCCATTTTAAAAGAAAAATAATAAATCGATGACTAATGAATTGATTGATGAATTGACTGATTGCTTGTTAATCTGACGAGAGAAATAATGAAACACAATTCACTTACTCTAGAATTAAGTCAGATGATGAATTTTCGAAAAATCTTGGTCAGTCTTCAGATAGTCGTGCAGCCAATAATATTCCAGGTAAGTTTCTTCTGAATATAAATTCTAATGGACACCATCAATATAAAATCAAATTTTGGATAGTCAATTCAACTGGTGTCGTCGCATCAGTATACATCATATATCCATACAATCACCAAAATAAATAAATTCTTGAGGATCAACCTGGAGTCGGGGTCACCAATATATGGGTTCTATGGACTCTTATTTACCCATATAAATTAAAATAAATATTAGTTTCAATTGGTGTATTAATTAAAATCTCGAGAAAGGTATATACATAATCTTTTTTGTGTATAAAATGTTATTATATTATTATTTTTATTCTTTCTTCTTGGTTACCATTTGGGTCTCTAGTAGATAGTAAGTTGGATCTTCTTTACTGGAGTGAGTGAATCGCTACAACATCCCATGAGCTTATTGTCCACTTGCTCAGATGTCTTGTGGTGCCCGGTCCCGTAGTGAGATGTATCGAAGAACTCATGCCGCTCTGGAGAACTCGCTTTACCATAACATCGGGTAATAGCAGAGTCCAGACAGAGCCGGTATTGTTCAGAGGGGAGTATTTCAGGGAGATTCCCTAAGCCCGCTTCTGTTTTGCCTCTCACTACTACCATTATCCGTTTCGCTTCGAAATACCCGTGGATACAACTGCGGTACCCCCGGCGACAGGAGGCATAAGGTCACCCATCTGTTTTACATGGATGACCTTAAACTTTATGCCACCGGAGAAAGGGATTTACGCCAGTCCCTCAGGGTGGTACAGGAGTACACGCAGGCTGTCGGCATGGAATTTGGGTTGGACAAGTGTGCACTAGTCCACCTCAAGAGAGGACGATGCGGTGACTACGGAGAGGATGCGCAGCTTGTGGACAGAAGCATCTTACATCATCTAGATGCCGGAGAGTCGTACACTTACTTGGGTGTCGAGCAACGCTCCACCCAAGAAGTGAGTGTAGTAAAAAACGCTCTCCGCGGCAAGTATCAGCGCCGACTCCGACAGATCTGGTCTTCAGAACTGTCGGGGAAGAACAAGGTGTCTGCTGCCAATATGCTTGCCGTTCCGATCCTCCTCTACTCTTTTGGAGTAATTAAATGGAATCAGGAGGAGCTGCCACAACTCGACGTAGGAACCCGAAAAAATATGCATCTCTCTAGGAGTTTGCACCCTAAATCGTCCATTCCACGGTTATATCTCCCACGACATCGGGGAGGCCGTGGACTCTTGAGTTTGGAGAGTCTCCATAGCAGGGTGGTTCTGGATGGAGCCTGTAAGGTCATAAGGAGTTCGGATCCCCTCTCACCAGGATGGTAGTATTCAACACACTCGTCTATCGAAGTCGTGTCATGGGTATAGAGGTCCCTGATGTCAGCTGCAGGACCTGCCACAGGGCGCTGGAGACATTAATGCATTTGCTGTCGGCTTGTCCAGTATATGCAGTCTCGACCTATATCCAGAGGCACGACGCAGCATTACGAGTGCTTTATTATCACTTGATGCACTCGTATGGGATAGAGGAGACACCAGTGCTGCCTTACACTCCGGGGGATATTGAGTCCGTTCTGGGAAATGAGAAGTGTCTAATTTATTGGAAATACTCGTTTCCCACCGTCAGGCAAATACAAGCTAATAAGCCTGACATGGTCCTCCTCGACCACCAACTCAAGACAATGTTTGTCGTGGAGTTCTCGGCTCCCGCGGAGAATAACATTGTCTTGAAGGAGGAGGAAAGACGGGCGAAATATCGAGATTTGCTCTTCGAGCTCCGCACGCTTTACCCTGGCCATACTGTTAAGCTGGTGGTCCTGATCATAGGAGCCCTCTGTGGAACGAGACACACACTGCTTTCAGAACTAAAGCTCATACCGGCATGCCGAAATTCGGCAGAGATCTTAGCCGGCAGGATGCCGAAGGCCATTATCCTCGGCTCATTACGTCTACTCAGGGCACACGATTCTCGGACCCAGTAGTCACTCACCCCACGGACGTGGGAAGTGGCTGCCGGTACTACCAGCTCCCCGCTGTGAGTGTCGGAGCCACAGAGTATAAAGGGTGACTGGCTTTTATAAACTAAAATAATAATAATAATAATAATAAAGCGGAAGGGGCTGACTTTCATCCATCAAGCCTTTGGTGAGTAGCGCCACCACTTACTCCAGCTGGGAGTGCAAAATCGAACCGACAGCCCTATTGCACCCGGGAGGGGAAAGCTCATACCCCGCTGGTGTCGGTCGTGGGCTTGCTGGGCTAACCAACCCCAAGCCCAAATCTCTGGTTCCAGTTGACCAAAGGCAGGGCCCCCACGATCGACCTCGAGCGGATAGGGGTCATGGGCAAGGTGGTGGGGCCCAACAGGGCGGACTTCCCGATGACGACAACCGCGACGCATATGGACGTTTTGAGTGGACGGACGAGCTGAGGGACGACCTTCTGCAGTGCTACGAAAGCAGTGAGCCTGCACTTAGGGGATACATGGCGCGGATGCATGCTCTATGGTGTGATATACACCCAGAGTGTCGCGCTTTCACGAAACAAAATCTTCGTGACTATGTATCTCACCTCCGAAGCAGAGGCTACATCAGAACCGCTCTGAGACCTGTTGAAGAGGTAGTCGACAGACCGCCCGATCAACCGGTCGAGGAGGTGGTTTTAGATGTTCCACCCATACCAGAGGGCATCAGAACCAGAAGGGGGCTGCACCATCGAAAGCCCCCTCGGCCACAAGATCTGGTCAGAGTGGACGCAGAACTCAGTGAAGCTATTCCGGAAGAGGCTGATATCTGACACATTAATTGTGCCGTCTACGACGCCGCGATGCGGCTCTCTCCGGTGGTGAGGCGGGATAATACTACTTCCCCGCAGGAGAGAGCTGACCGGCGTATAAGAAAGATGGAAGAAGCCAAGATCCGGTCGGCGAGACAATATGCCTCCCGCATTCAGTGTGTGATGGATTGCATGGCGGAGAACAGGCCTCGAGTCCATCTCACGCTTAACGTGGCAGTGCTGCTTACCACCAAGAAACATTGCTTCGATAGAATACGGATGCTAGTGGCTTGCAAAAAGTCGCTAGCAAGGCGGGCGAGGGCAGTAGCGGAAAACAACCTTTTCCGCAAGAAGCCATCTCGCCTGTTCCAACCGCCTGAGCATATTGTTGAGAATCCGCCGACTGTATATCAGGTGGAAGACTTCTGGAAGACGCTTTACGAACAAAAGCGTCCACTATACCGAGATACTCCAGCCCTGCCACACTTTCAAGCATTTTGCCAAGGCCTCTAGCAGTCTCAAGCAGTGTGCCATCCGATAATAACGGACGAGGTTCAAAGAGCCCTTGAAGGCTCCAAGAACTTTGCTGTTCCTGGACCCAATGGGATTAACAACCTTTGGTGGAAAAAAGTTCCGAGCACCCACCGCCATTTAGCCAGAATCTTCACCTCGTGGCTAAATGGAGAGCAGCAAATCCCTTCCTGGATTATCGAGGGGCGAACCGTGCTACTTCCTAAGAACGGAGATTTGGCAGATCCAGCGAACTACAGACCGATAACCTGTTTAAACGCATGTTACAAGATATTCACACGTATCTTGTACATGCGGGTACTCCAAGCAAGCGGCCCGGTTTACGAACGGATATACGAGCAACGTGGGTCTAAGAAGGGTGTCGCTGGCTGCAAGGAGAACCTGCTTATTGACAGATGTGTCACGCAGGACTCCGTGCAGTATAAGCGGAACCTTTCTATGGCCTGGATCGATTACCGCAAGGCATTTGACATGACATCTCACGAGCTAATTGTTCACTTGCCCCAATGTCTTGCGGTGCCCGGTCCCGTAGTGAGATGTATAGAACAACTCATGCCGCTCTGGAGGACTCGCTTTACTGTAACATCTGGTAATGCTCGAGTCCAAACGGAGCCGGTTATGTTTAAGAGGGGTGTGTTTCAGGGAGACTCTCTCAGCCCCCTTCTATTTTGCATCTCGCTACTGCCGTTATCCATTGAACTTCGCAGAACCCGTGGTTACAATTGCGGTACCCCCGGAGATAGGAGGCATAAGGTCACCCATCTATTTTACATGGATGACCTTAAGCTTTATGCCTCTAGCGAGAGAAATTTACGCCAATCTCTCAGGGTGGTACATGAGTACACTCAGGCTGTCGTTATGGAGTTCGGCTTGGACAAATGTGCACTGGTTCACCTTAAGAGAGGACGATGCGGTGACTATGGGGAGGACGCGCAACTCGTAGATGGAAGCATCTTGCACCACCTAGATGCCGGAGAGACTTACAAGTACTTGGGTGTTGAGCAACGCCCCACCCAAGAAGTGTCAGCAGTGAAAAACGCTCTCCGCGGCAAGTACTAGCGCCTCCTCCGGCAGATTTGAACTGTCGGGGAAGAATAAGGTGTCTGCGACTAATATGCTTGCCGTTCCAATCCTCCTACACTCCTTTGGGGTAGTGAAATGTACACAAGGCGAGTTGTGCCAACTCGATATAAGAACCCGAAAGATGATGCATCTCAACAGAAGCTTGCATCCAAAATCGTCCGTTCCGCGGTTATATCTCTCACGACAGCCGGGAGGCCGTGGACTCTTGAGTCTGGAGGTCTGTTCTGGATGGAGCCTGCAAGATCATCAGGAGTTCGGATCCTTCTCTGCATGGTTCACGACCATGAAAATGCAGCGATAGGAGCGTTTTTATTTAAGGCAGCACAAAGAGCATATGATGAGCTTGGTCTCGACTTCAACAGTGGGCGGTAAACCCAAGCTCTGTTACCGAGTTGGGACCTGCTCAGCTTAAAGCCCATACAAAAGCAGCTGAGCAAAACAGATTCCTGCAGCTGCATAAGGATAAGCCCTTGCATGGGGTCTTCTACAAGAACATTGAAGACCGGGGCTTATCTAAAAAGCTGACCTTTGCTTTTCTAAGGTCAGCTGGGCTGAAGTCTGAGACCGAGGGTTTCATCATGGCTTGCAAAGATGGTTGTCTTTAATACGCTCATCTATCGAAGTCATGTCTTGGGTATGGAGGTCCCTGATGTAAACTGCAGGGCCTGCCGAAGGGCGCCGGAGACACACATGCACCTTTTGTCGGCTTATCCGGCATACGCTGTCTCGGCCTATATCCATAGACATGATGAAGCATTACGAGTGCTGTATTATCATCTACGGCACACGTATGGGATAGATGAGACACCAGTGCTGCCTCATGCTCCGGGGGATATTGAGTCCGTGCTGGGGAACGAGCAGTACCTAATATATTGGAACTACTTTTTTCCCACCCTCAGGCAAATATAGGCCGATAAAGCTCATATAGTCCTCCTCGACCACCAAATCAGGACAATGTTTGTTATTGTTTTAAAAGAGGAGGAAAGACGGACTAAATATCGAGATCTTCTCTTCGAACTCCGCAGACTCTATCCAGACCACACCGTTAAGCTAGTGGTATTAATCATAGGATCCCTGCTTTCGGAATTGAAGACGACACCGGCATGCCGAAACTCGGCAGAAATCTTAGCCGGAAGAATGCAGAAAGCCGTTATCCTTGGCTCGTTACGCCTGCTCAGAGCACACGATTCGCGGACCCAGTGACCACTGACCCTAACACGTAGGGAGTGGTCTCTGGTATTACCAGCGTACCCTCTCTGGCATCGGAGACAGAGAGAAGGGCGACTGGCTTCACAAAAAAGAAATAATAATAATAATAATAATAATAGGCGTACTCGGAGGGATGAAGCCTTCGCTGCTCTCAGAATTGAAGATCATACCGGCCTGTCAGAATTCGGCAGAATGGTTGGCAGACCAGATGCAGAAGGCGGTTATCTTGGGGTCCCTTCGTCTACTTAGGGTACACGATTTAGGTATTTACAGTCACTAACTCCACAGGTCGTGGAGAGTGGCTGTAAGAAATTTGCCGGCGCGGCTACCGTGTGGTGTCGGAGGCCACGGAAGTCCTGTCCGGCAGCGGGCTACCCGAAAAAATAATAATAATAATAATAATAATAAGCAGGTGGGGCTAACCGTCATCCATCTAGCTTTTGGTGAGTAGCGCCACCACTTACTCCAGCTGGGGATGCAAAATCGAACCGGCAACCCTAGCGCATCCGGGAGGGGAAAGCGTCTTCTCCTCTGGTGTCGGTCGTGGGCCTGCTGGGCTAACCACCCACAAACCCAAACCCCCGGTTCCTATTGGCCGAGGGCAGGGCCCCCACGATCGACCCCGTTCGGATAGGGGTCAAGGGCAAGGTGGTGGGGCCCAATAAAATTGACAGCCCATTGTTGACGACCGCGATGAACAAGGGCGCTTTGAGTGGACAGATGAACTGAGAGACGACCTTATGCCGTGCTACGAAAGCAGTGAGCCCGCACGAAGGGGATACATGTGGCGAATGCATGTTCTGTGGTGTGCAAGGCACCCAGAACACAACGCCTTCACGACACAGAACCTGCGTGATTATGTATCCCACCTTCGTCGCAGGGTCTACGTGAGAACTGCTCCTCAGCCAATGAATGAGGTGGCCGAAGGTCCACCGAATGAACCGGTTGTGGTTTCAGTCCCTGTCATTCCACCAATACCAGAGGGCCTCAATACCAGGAGGGGGTTGCACAACATAAAACTCCCTGGGCCACAAGATCTGACCAGAGTGGATGCAGAACTTCGTGCAGCGCTACCAGAAGAGGCTGACATCTGGCGCATAAATTATGCCATGTATGCTGCCGCTCAACGCTTGTCTCAGGTGGAGAGGGGGAACAGTGCTTCTTCACAGGAGAGAGCGAGATAGCGCATACAGAAGATGGAAGCCAAGATCCGGTCGGCGAGGCAACACGCATCCCGTATCCAATGTGTGATGGATTATATGGCGACCAATAGGCCCGTTTACGCCTAAAGTGCAGCGAGTAGCTGCCAACTTAAGACGCGTCCATCACACACTCAATGGGGAAGTTCTGCAAACCACCAAAAACGTTGTACGAACAGACGCTTCCACTCAACAGAGACTCTCTAGCCCTGGCACACTTTGAAACCTTTTGCCAAAGGTTTCAATAACCACAACAGTGTGCCAACCGATAACCCCAGAAGAGGTTTGAAGAGCTCTTGAGGGCTTTAAGAACTTTGCTGCTCCAGGTCCCGACGGGATCAATAACTTTTGGTGGAAAAAGTTATCCGATACCCACCACCATTTGGCCAGAATTTTCAATTAATGGCTAAATGGGGAGCAGAAAATTCCTTCTTGGGTTGTCGAGGGGCGGACAGTGCTGATCCCAAAGAACTGAGATTTGTCTAACCAAAAGAACTACCGCCCGATAATCTGCTTAACGCATGCTACAAGGTGTTTACACGCCTTTTGTACATGCGGGTGCTCCACGCAGTTGAACCGCTCTACAAGCGGATATATGAGCAACGCGGGTCGCTGGTGTCGCTGGCTGCAAGGAGAAGCTACTGACTGATAGGTGTATCACGCAGGACTCCGTGCAGTATAAGCCTAACCTCTCCATGGCCTGGATTGACTACCACGAGGCATTTGAGCTTATTGTACACTTGCTTCGATGACTCACGGTACCTGGTCCCGTAGTGAGATGCATCGAAGAATTGATGCCGCACTGGAGGACGCGCTTTACCATTACATCGGGTAATGATAGAGTCCAGACGGAGTCGGTAACATTCAGAAGGGGAGTATTTCAGGGAGACTCCCTCAACCCCCTTCTGTTTTGCATCTCACTACTGCCATTATCCGTTTCGCTCCGGAAAACCTGTGGATACAATTGCGGTACCCCCGGCGATAGGAAGTATAAGGCCACCCATCTTTTTTATATGGATGACCTTAAACTTTATGCCTCCGGAGAGAGGGACCTACACCAGTCCCTCAGGGTGGTACCGGAGTACATGTTGTAGAACTCTCCAAAATCGTCCTAATTTGAAGACAGAATCAAAATTCGACTCAGGCAAAAATTTCACTTAAAGACATTTTTAAGAGTCTGCAGAGACACAGATCAGTCCATAAGGACCGTTTTGGGTTCTATAAGGCGTTGGAAATGACCAGTTGAAAATTCGGAGAATTTTCACTTAGGAAAAATGTTTTTGGTTCAGGTTATGAGAACAGAAGTATATAATGACAAAGATTTATGAATAATATACTTTTTCAAAGGTACCACAACTTGGACTTTGAAAAATAATATTTTTTAAAGGCCGTCAAAATTTGGCTCAAGAATCGATTTATCGAAAGTACGCCAAAATTTCACTTGCAGACTAATTTTTCAAAACTGCGTTGAAATTTGGCTTGAAAATCGATTTTTCAAAAGTACGCCAAAATTTCACCCGCAGATTAATTTTTCAAAACTACCTTGAAATTTGGCTTGAAAATCGATTTTTCAAAAGTATGCCAAAATTTCATCCGCAGATTAGTTTTTCAAAAGTACCTTGAAATTTGGCTTGAAAATTGATTTTTCAAAAGTACGCCGAAATTGGTTTTAAAATAGATTTCTCAAAAGTACCACAAAGTCAGTTTAAAAAGTACCACGAAAATATACTTTTTTATTTTTTATTCCTCCACCAAAGACATTGACCTTTGATGTACGGTCATTGAAAGCCCAATTCTAAAGTATGAGCATAAAATTTTAGCGATGCACTGCATCCAAAAGGCAAAATAGAAGATTTTGACAAAGCCGGCGTAGTGCCGATAAGCAAAAATTGATAAAAATCAATGCACATGTACAAGGCCGGTTTCTCGCATAGAAAGAGTTGGGATTGACTCAGCGGCTCGCAATTTGGTCGAGCGCGTTGAGTGGCCCAAACAAAGCAATGGTAGGAAAGCCAATAACAGGGCTTTCCAAATGACAAAGTTACAGAGGAAAACGCCTTGTGCATAAAAAACCAAAAATTCAATTTTGCCTCGCTCGAAGGTGGATAGCTGCCATATCGATAATATTGAACAACTGCATAGGAGCAAGTAAATCGTGAACTGATCGAACGCCATTAAACTTATGCAGTTATAAGTCTCCTCACGAATGTGTTTGAGTACGTGAATCTCCACGATACAAGAACTTTAAAGCTAAGTAGTCTCTAGCGAAACTAAATTCATTTAGTAAAACTTTTTTAAGTTAATTTCAGTCAGCCGTAATTATAAATTACAAATAGTCTCAGACTTCTCTAAAAAGCTCGCATTTCGATTCTGAGAAGGTATGCATGAATCTTCTCTACCTAATCGATCGTTAGCGTAAGCGCTCTCGCTTGTATGTTCTGAAAACCATTACCTTGATTGGAGAAGTCACGATTCTTATCTTGAGAACTTTGTATAACCATTTCTGTTAAATAAACGGATTCTTTGAACTATTGTTTCTTAATTGATCTTGAGGCCTGTTGACGGTCTATAATCCCTGGAACATTCGTATAGAAAACCGGATGCGTCGAGTTAATTCACATTAACACTCGACCTTCTGGTTGCTTTACGGAGGTTCGGTAGGAATTTTTTTATGCATTTTTTTGAGAAATAGAGTCCGTTATTAATAGACCAAAACGTGGTTTCCACGTACAAAAATTAATCCCTCCGCAGAGAAATTCTTCGGTTGGGATTTTTATATGCAAAAATTCAGAAAATTAAGAGGTACCTAAACCCCTAACGAGGGAATTCAGGTCCAGAGAGAGCGTCATTTCCGATCTGTGGTAGTGCAGCCTTGGTCCATTATCCGGCTATCGAAGTGCATCTTATCTCGAACCCGCCTGGGAGGTAGAAGAACGGGGTAATACGCGACTGGCGCCCCCTGAGAAATAAATTGGTGTCACGTCATTTTGACGCCCGGTAGTGCGTTCTTCTACACGGCGCCCAACGTGGGGCGTTGTTAGTCAGCAGGGCTTTCTGGAAAGGATATGAATGATTCAACGCCTTTCCAGTTTTACGAGCCGACATCTGTGATGGACAACGTCTCTAGAGGGTTAGAGAGGCCGCTCGCGGAGGAAGTACTGGGTAGTTCGGGGGTGAGTCCGATTCCCACTGAAGGAGTCATGCAATCCTCCTGTTGCATGACTCCTTCAGTGGGAATCGGACTCACCAGCTCGATCCTCCTTCAATTCGCCCAAAAGGCAGCAGGCATTGCCAAAGCTCTAAGCGAAGCTACGCATGAGCATAAATATAGGGCTAAACACCCGAATGCCGAATTTCATGGCTTCGAATCCGAAGCCTTCATCATCGAAATGAATGAATTTTTCGTGCGAGCACGAATAACTCTGGACAAGGATCGTCTGTACAAGATAACCCAGCAGTTGAAGGACAATGCTAAACAATGGTTCGAGCAGTACCGAATCATGATCACTAGTTACCCGTTATTCCTCGAACGGTTCAGAAACCGTTGATAATGGTGAAATACTTACACGAGCCATAGCTAATTTATATGGCGAGAAACAAGGTGTCGATGAAGACACGACGGTATTTATTACCAGGAAGGTTTGTCTCTTCCATAGAATCGATCCATTCAAACCGGAGTCGATGAAGGCGACTACCATTTTCAATCAATTAAGGCCCGATATCAAAATGGCTTTAAGAAGCGCCGTAATTTTAGATACGGAGACGCTAGTGTCGATGACCGAGCAGATCGTCAAAGATATTAAAGGAAAGAAGGATTTTAAGGCTCTGCATGGTGCCAGTCGTGATAAGGACCAAGCATCCACATCTACTTCTCTAGCTCGAATAAATCAACAAAATTCCAGCAGCAACTGGAGAACCGAACAGTCGGCTCCAGCAGAATCCTCTTTCAATTCCTTCAGTGCACCTAGAGCACAATTTAATGGACCTTCACGAAGAGATAATCCATCAGCACCAAGAGTGCATTTTTCCAATAATATAAATTCACTGCCCAGAGGGGGTAAACCGAGAAGGGGTACTGGAGACGCAGGGAACTCCCGAGTCCCGTACCGCCCTTGCAGATACTGCCCGACGGAACAGTGGCATTTCCATTCGGAATGCCCGAACAATCCCTTTCGTAATATGAATACGGGAAACCAAGCGGGGGTCAGAGGCAATGGCCAAAGCCGATCTGTACCAACCCCACCTATCAGGCCCAACTAAGCTCGAGGCGACCGAGTCGGAAGCCCCGAAGCAAGAAATTCAAATTAAATAACTTCGATGACCTTCCTGATCTTAATTACCTATTTAATGATCACGAAGCCAACATATCTCCCCACCCATCCACACCACTAGAATCTATTAATCAAACCAGCGACGCTTTCCCTCTGCTCCGCATCAAGATTATAATTAATAACGCTTTACTGGATACAGGTTCAACAAGAAACATTATCCAACCTAAATTTTTGAACGACATTGATCGGCTTACAGCTCCCCAAACGTTTGTTATGGCTTGTGGCGATGGTTTAGTAGAATCCCTCGGGACTACGACAATAAACGTTAATGTACTAGATGTAACCTTCAAGACCACGTTTCAAGTCATACAAGATCTAAATGAAGAGCTCATACTGGGAGCACCATTTTTATATGCCCATAATGTCGTTTTCGATTATCAACGAAAGTGCGTTTACGTCGGCACTGAAGATCGAATAACCGTGTTCTGGAATCAGATTGCCTATCAAGAAAGGGGACAATGCCAACTTCCCAAAGAGTTGATTCTAGAAAACGATACCTCTATTCGAAGAGTTCGCGGAATTGTTCACAGCGGTACCCACCCAAGCTACCACTGTGACTACGAAACATAAAATTATGGTTAAAGACGACCGCCCGTTTAATATCAAACCTTATCCTATGTCTCCAACTAAGAAAAAAGTTATGTATGACCAGATAGAAGAGATGCTGAAGGCCGGAGTTATAGAACCGAGTACGGCCCAGTACAGTTCGCCTCCCATTATAATAGAAAGGCCCGGCAAGAAGCCTCGCTTCTGTATCGATTATCGTCACTTAAATGAAGTAACGGAAGACGAAGCCTCCGTATTGCCCAAAATATACGAGAGTATAAAAGATCTAGGAAACGCCAACATATTTACGGTGTTAGACCTCAAGAGTGGAAACTGGCAAATCCCTCTTGAAGAGTCGTCCAAAAACTATTCCACGTTCACTACATTGGATGGAGCATCTTACCGATTCAACGTGATGCCTTTCGGACTGAAGACAGCTCCGTGTACGTTTCAAAAATTTATGGCTAGAGACGTATTGACCGGTTACTTGCATCACTTCTGGATGACATAATCATCTATAGCGAAGATATAGATCAGCATTTAAACCATCTGAGAGCCGTCTTTGAACTCCTGCATTTACATAATTTAAAGGTGTCACCGGAAAAATGTGTAGTAGCCACATCCAGCATAACCTATCTCGGACATAAGATAAATACCAATACCACTCAACCTTTAGAAAAGCACATTCTACAAATACAGAGCTATCCTGTGCCTACGACAAGGCGCCAGCTTCAGAGTTTCCTTGGCCTATGTAATTGGGTACGTGAATATATCCCTAATGTTGCAATAATTACTAAGCCCTTGACCCGATTACTCTAGAAGGACTAGCGTTATAAGTGGAATACGGAAGCCCAAGAATCCTTTATCCTACTGTAAGAGGTATTAACTCAACCTCTAGGACTGCACCGGCCAGATTTCAATAAAATGTTCATACTGCAGACGGACGCATCCTTAATCCTTAATCATCCTTAAGCATCCTTAATAGGATTGTCTGCAGTATTATATCAATTGGAGGATAATGGCCAGACGCACATCGTCTCTTATGCTAGCAATACGTTATCTCCGACGGAGAGAAAATACCATATTAATGAATTAGAATGTTTGAGCGTCGTTAATTATATAAGGAAATACAAAATATATTTGGCCGACCGTCCATTTATAGTCAGAACCGACAATCGAGCTTTACTATGGTTAAATAAGCATAAGGACGAGAAAACAAAATTTACACGTTGGTCATTATTACTTCAAGAATACAGCTTCACGATAGAACATTGTCCCGGCAAGGAAAATATATTGGCAGACTATCTTAGCAGAAATCCTCAAGGCCCAGACGTCGAAGCAGACGACGAAGAGGAAAGGATGTACCACCAAAATTTCCATATAAGGAACGCATATCAGTGATCACCACTTTAGAATTAAATGATCAGGTCAAAGAAGCGCAAACGCATTCCAGAGATATCCAAGACCAAATTGAACGATGGAATACTCTGATGCGACAAGCTGATAAAACAGAGGCAGAGGTGAAATTCGTGAATGCACGAGAAGTGATAGGAGGTACGCTTTGGACAAGAAGCGAAAATGTCAAAGAGAGATTATACGTACCAAAACGTATGGTCATGAGAGTTATATCTCATTTTCACGACAGACCAGAAGTAGGTCATCCCGGCCGAGATGAAACAGTCAGAATCATCTCGGACCGATATTATTTTAATAACGTCTCGTTTAATAAACAAATATCTAAATGAGTGCATTATTTGCAATTCCGTAAAAAGTAGACAGCCGCAACCGAATGCTCCTTTCAGAAGCCATGCACCTGCACATCCGTTTCAAGTCCTAAGCGTGGATGTAATAGGACCGCTTCAGCGGACAAAAGATGCAGATAACCGTTATATATTAATGGTGGAAGACGTATTCAGTAAGTGGGTCGAAGCTAAGGCGTTCACGCAAGTAAGTGGTAAAACCATAGCACAATTTATAGAAGAAGAATTAGCGGCGAGATATGGCGTTCCGAGGGTTATCATATCAGACCAAGGAGGTCATTTTAATTCCGGTTTTTACGATACGTTTTGTATGCGTAACAACATAGAAAGATTCTTCACAGCAGCTTACCATCAACAGGCCAATCCTATAGAAAGGAGACTGCAGGAAGCTAAGAAGATATTAAAAACCTTATTGTACGGTTTACCTAACGATGAGTGGGATCGTCACGTTAGTCAAATGGCATATATGTTGAGAACAAGAAAAAACGCCGCTACGGGACATACTCCCAGTTACGTAGTACTAGGCTATGAATTACCACAGATTGGTGATTGGAATATGTTCGCTTATATGCAAGGGCGCCGAAATCAAGCGGACATGCCTAGACTCGAAAGAGTCAAAGAAATTCGTAAAAACCAAACGAATTATCAGACGCGTTACGCGCCCAAGGTGGCGGTAACGCCTATTGTTTATAAGGTGGGAGATATGGTGATGGCTAAAAGGATCAGGAAGGATCATACATTTACGCCATCATGGAGTGGACCACATAAGGTTATCAAGAGGTTATCCGATGAGGTTTACCTCATTCACAAGGGGGTAACTTCGACAAGATTACATGTCGATGCCATCAGGCCGGCATCTAAGGGAGACCCCGATGTTGAATTGGAATTGTCTGAAGAATCAGAAGATCGTCCGGATGAAGCCCATCTTAGTGACGACGCTTCCTCATCAGACAATGAGATCGCGCCCAGGTCAGAGCGACGTAGCGATACCACACTAGTTCAAATCAATGTTCCCGCAGGTGCTCAAGATGAGCCGAATGTAATAAGTCAAGACCCCGATGATGTTTGAGATGAGCCAGATATAGAAGAGTCGCCTCTAGATATTTCCGAGGTCGACCACGGCTAATAGCCGTTTTTGCTTTTTTTTTATATTTTTTCTCAAAATCCTAAGTGGCGATTTGACCTATATACGGTCGGACCGAAAATGTCAATTTTTATGAAAATCCTATGTAGTAATTCCATCCGTGTACGGATGAATTAGCGATATTAAGTCTACCCCATGAGCAGACATGGAAAGACGGCGAACCCGACGCAAGAGCGCGATCCGGTGAGCCTAGCTTCTCAAGAGCGAGAGCCGCCAAGTTCGAGTAATGGACGTAGGCATAAGTACTAGCCAGTACGAGTTTCGGAAGCTGTTTTTCTTATGCAAGAAGACAACCTTCTATTTCAATCATTTTAAGTCAACAAAACTACCGTATTCCCAATGGAAACTACGAGACGAGTTTCAAAAGCTGTTCTTCGCTCAAGAAGACGCTTCAATTTTCTTTTTTTATATATTTTTTCCAAGTCATGATGACGACACGATTATCGTAAGCCGATTTAATCTATCTTACGAAGAACATATTTTTAACCATTATGAGTTAACAAAATTCATGTTAAAGATGTTTTCAAATAACAACACGTTGTGTTTGTTAGTCGACGCGTTCCAGTCGACGACTTCTTATTGACCGTATAACAAAAAGTCAATCTAGTTGCAGAACTACATATGTTCCATGAGCAGAGATGGAAAGATGACCCAGTCTGTCGCAAGGGCGCGGCACGACCGAGTCTGGGACTCAAGAGCGAGGACCATCCTAAGCTGCGGCATGGAGGTATAGTCAGCCTCTTCTAGAAAGGGCCATAGTCATGTAGGATCAAAACAAGAGCGAAGACGCGGGTGCAACGAATTAGTGAGAGTGGACGCTAATCGAAATTGTGCTACGCTTCGCTTCGCTTCGTACCTCGACGCGGGTGTAATTTAAGTTGATAAAAATGTTGTATCAACCTGGCGTAATTGTTTAAAAAATGTATCTATTTTTTAAGTTAGATAGGCGAATTAGCCGTCTACCCCAATTAAGGCAGGCCCTTTAAATCTGTACCGCCAAATGAAGGCATACAAGCATACAAGTGAATATGGAATTAAAGGCAATCGATGAGTAGAAAAGATTCAACCAAAGGAGGGGAGTGTTGTAGAACTCTCCAAAATCGTCCTAAGTTGAAGACAGAATCAAAATTCGACTTAGGCAAAAATTTCATTTAAAGACACTTTTAAGAGTCTGCAGAGGCACAGATCAGTCCATAAGGACCGTTTTGGCTTCTATAAGGCGTTGGAAATGACCAGGTGAAAATTCGAAGAAACACCGAATTTTCACTTAGGAAAAATGTTTTTGGTTCAGGATATGAGAGCAGAAGTATATAATGACAAAGATTTATGAATAATATACTTTTTCAAAGGTACCACAAATTGGACTTTGAAAAATAATATTTTTGAAAAGGCGTCAAAATTTGGCTCAAGAATCGATTTATCGAAAGTACGCCAAAATTCAAAATTTCACTTGCAGACTAATTTTTCAAAACTGCGTTGAAATTTGGCTTGAAAATCGATTTTTCAAAAGTACGCCAAAATTTCACCCGCAGATTAATTTTTCAAAAGTACCTTGAAATTTGGCTTGAAAATTGATTTTTCAAAAGTACGCCGAAATTGGTTTTAAAATAGATTTCTCAAAAGTACCACAAAGTCAGTTTAAAAAGTACCACGAAAATATACTTTGAAATATTTTTTATTTTTTATTCCTCCACCAAAGACATTGACCTTTGATGTACGGTCATTGAAAGCCCAATTCTAAAGTATGAGCATAAAATTTTAGCAATGCACTGTATCCAAAAGGCAAAATAGAAGATTTTGACAAAGCCGGCGTAGTGCCGATAAGCAAAAATTGATAAAAATCAATGCACATAGAAAGAGTTGGGATTGACTCAGCGGCTCGCAATTTGGTCGAGCGTGTTGAGTGGTCCAAACAAAGCAATGGTAGGAAAGCCAATAACAGGGCTTTCCAAATGACAAAGTTGCACCTCTCCAAACACAAAACGTCGGCCCTCCACGGGGCCATCAAAGGACCACAAGTTTCATTTCCGGCCCAGTGATGGCCCGCTGTTGATTCAACTATTTGTTTGTTGGGACAGGTCTACAAAAAAAAAAATTCTTGTCCTAAAGTTCTAATCTAACTTTTCTGAAGTATTTTGACGCGCTGGAGCCAATTTTGGACAAAAAAAATTTCTATCTGCTCAGTTTCGCTCTACCACCCCCTTCATTCCCTAAAAATGGCAAAAAGAGGTCTTGTCCTAAGGTTTTCATCTAACCTTTCTGAAGTAATTTGACGCGCTAAAACTAATTTTGGACAAAAAAAAATAGGGGATGAAGGGGGTGGTAGAAGGAAACTGAACCGATGGAAATATTTTTTTGTCCAAAATTGGCTCCAGCGCGTCAAAATACTTCAGAAAAGTTTGATTGGAACCTTAGGACACGACCTCCAAAAGGGGTGGTAGAGGGGAAACTGACACGGTAGAAAAAATATTTTGTCCAAATTGGCTTCAGCGCATCAAAATGCTTTAAAAAATTTAGATCAAAAACTTGGGACAAGACTTTTTTTTTACCTTTTTTATGGTATAAAAGGGGTGGTAGAGAAATAATAAGACGGTAGAAATTTTTTTTTCCCAAAATTGGCTTCATATCAGCGCGTCAAGATACTTCTAAAAAGTTAGATGAGAACATTGGGATAAGACCTTTTTTTATAGACCTGTGTTATTTTAGAACAACGAAAATTCATTGGTTCAAATCGTAAATCAATATTTTTTTTTCTAACGTAAGTGAGATTCGCTATGTACATTTTAGTAACTGACGATGCTTATATTTTTTAATCCAATATGATAAAAATCTACCACCTCGTAGACCAGAACCGCAATTTTTTTCTTAAAGTATAGTTTGGGATATCCACAAACATATGCCAACTATTCGCACGCGTGACAGGTGGGGCAACATACTTTGAAATTAAGAATTCGTCCATTTTTTGCCATTTTACGCTTTATTTGCAATATAACTCGTAAATGAAGCATTGTTCGAAAATATATCGAGAGATAGAAAAGTTGTGAAAATTGAAAATATATATATATATATATATATATATATATATATATATATATATATATATATATATATATATATATATATATATATATATATATATATATATATATATATATATATATATATATATATATATATATATATATATATATATATATATATATATATATATATATATATATATATATATATATATATATATATATATATATATATATATATATATATATATATATATATATATATATATATATATATATATATAGCTCCATTTGTTATTTCACCTAATGTAGAGTAAAAGTCATGTATTTCCTAATTGGATGAGCTGTAGGCGCCAAATTACAATGCCTCAAGTTGGTATGAAACTTGTAAATTTTAGTTCAGTGATCCACCTATGATGGCGTCACAGTCGGGCCGCATATACAAATATATATAAAAGTAAATACGTTTACTAGTACACAAACTTGAGCCACCTCTGTTTGGCAACACTGTTTCTAGTTTTTAATTTCTAAAGTAGAATCGATTATTCGGGTATTCGCAATTTAAAATTGTGTTTAATGGATGTGTTATCTGCATGAAATTGTGAAATATAATTGGCTTGTTGCACAAAATATAATTTTGGCATTTTTAGAATCTTTACTTAATACAAAACACAGTGTGTAAAGGATTTTTTCTTATTTTTTCTTTTGCAGACGATATTCAACATTAAAGTTTGAATAAATCAATTAGGCGCGCGAACAAAGCGTGATGCTAGCAGCAGAAGCCACAGCGCTAGCGTACATTTTAAATTAATTCCATTCATGGATGTTGCCCTTGTGATAGCTTGAAAGTGGAGCGAAACAGACCATAAAAATTTCTCCGTTCTCGAGAAAAAAAGCAGTGTAGAACCAGACCAGACCTTATAGTTTTACTTCCACGTCCAGTGGAAGTATAGTAACGACAAAAAAATTTTTAAAAATTTTTATTGTCCAAATAGGCTTAAAATGTCATGAAACGTCGAGATTTTAAGTTTGAGCAAAAAAAAAATTTCTGTCTGTCTGTCGGTCTGTCTGTCTGTAACTTTTTATTGTGCGCACGTTTACTCTGGAACCGTGTAAGATATTGACTTGAAATTTGGTACACGTATGTACTTTAACGAGATCTAGAACTAGATTATATTTTCATCTTGTTCCGTCGAAGGGTTGGGGGGTAAATTGGGGTAAATTTGCGGTAAATAGGTCAATCAAGCAGGTAAGAGTTCATAAAATTGGTATTTAGTATGTACAAGAGAAACTAAGGTCTCAAAAAAATTTTTGGCATTAGCCACCACCATTACCACCCCCACCCCCTTATTAAAGGGGATGAAAAAAAATTGTGATTTAGTGTATGTACAGAAACCAGAAACCTCAAAATATTTTTTACTTCACCCACCCCCCACTATCACCCCCCTATCACCACCCCCCACCCCACTACCGATGTGGGGTATTGTTTTATGGGTTTTTGGGGTAGAGGATTTCAAATATTATATTATTAAAGTTCCATAAACAATTATTTTCATATACAAAGTTTTTTCGTTGTGAGTGACTTGGATAGAGAATCTGGATGTGGAAGTAGTGATTCCTTGGGCAGCGGTTTTTATAAAGTGAACAATTCTACATAAGAAATGGCTACTTACGATATTTTTTGTGGTACAGATGTTTTTTATTTCGAAAAAACTAAATTGACTGATTATAAAAATCGTGGTTTTTAACATTTACACTGCCAAGTACACAAGTATAAGTGCTTCCAATGATCTTTTTGTTTCTATCAATAATTGTTTATTATTTTCTTTAAACAATAATGAACTTATTACTCGACTATTACTTCGCTGAAAATGTACTCATATTTTGACTAAGCGACAAACGTTTTATTTTTGAAAATTTTCATATACATGCAGCGAAGCGATTGAAGCCAAGATGCAGGAGAGGTTTTTGAAAAAAAAAATCCATCTAGGACTCAGCTAGCATATGACATCCCGGCCGGTGTACGGTGTAGATTATCCGATTGCCCGTTGAAATAAACTTTTTCTGTCATGTTTAAAACAATTTTAAATACACACTATAATTTAATATCACAGACCAAATACAACTAAATGATTTTAGGAAATAACCGCAAACTGCACGAATTATATTCTGTCTGTCGGTTTGTAAATTTTTTTGTGTGCACGATTACTCTGGAACCGTTTAAGATATTGACTTGAAATTTGGCACACGTATTATATATATTTTAACGTGATCTGGAACTAGATTATAATAATAATAATAATATTAAAATTCATTCATGAAAAGAAAACATACACGTTTACTTTACATAAAAAGGTTATGGAGTCAATTTAAAAATGATTTTCATCCTGACCAAAACGAGAGAGTAATGTGCATAACTACGGGACAAAATAGTTTTAATTACAAAGGTGAGGCGTTACCTTTATATATGGATATAATTCAAAAAAGGATATTGGTATACTTTTGTGTATGAAAGAAAAATAAAAATATACTGAATGAAATTGGTAATATTTAAAAAACTATTTGAAATGATCCATTTGTTATTATTTGTGCGATCTTCCCTTTTAGACTAGCGACGCTATTATTCTTCAGCTCTTTGGGAATTCGGTTATATATTTTAGTTGCCTGATAGGTGAAACTTCTTTTGTAGTACTCTGTTTGATGTATAGGTACACTTAATGTAATATCTCGAGCTCTTGTTTCCACTGAATGGGCTGTTGATCTTTTTTCAATTTTTTGATTAAGATATATTGGCGTATTAAGCTGAATTACATTATATATTATGCAATAGAGATAAATCCATCTTCTTGTTTTCATATTTAAGCAGTCTAATTGCTTGAGATAAGGACTTATATGTTCTCTATATGGTAAGTTTAAAGAGTAGCGAATATATACATTTTCAACCTTTTGTAGTCTGTTTGACAATTCCACCATTAGACAGGGACCATACATTACATCACAATAATTTAACTGCGACAACACCAGTGATTCATCTTATTCCGTTGAACGGTTGGGTAAATGGGGGTAAATAGCAGGTAAGAGTCCATAAAATTGGTATTTAGTATATACAAAAGAAGCTATAAGATCTCAAAAATTACCACTCCCACCCCGTTATTAAAACCTCAAAATATTTTTTACTTCATCCAACCCCACTACCACCCCCACCCCACTACCGATGTGGGATGTCGTTTTATGGTTTTCTGGGGTAGACAATTTCAAAAATTATATTATTAAACTTCCATAAACAATTATTTCCACAAACAAATTTTTTTTATTGTGAGAGACTTGGATGAAAAATCTGGATGTGGAGCTATTGATTCCTTGGGCAGCGCAATAACCCCGAACATTTAATATGGTGTCTTCGATAGTTGACATGTAGAGAGGTCGATAATTCTGACATAGTTCTCCATTGCCTTTAATACTGAGTACAGAAAAAAATGTTTTAAAATAAAAAAATATTTGTTGACATCCACGTCTTCTAAAATATTAAATTAAGAAAAATTGCAGATGCAAAATTAAAGCTTAGAATATAAATGATTCAAATACTACAAATTCTAGATTCTGAATATTTTAAACATTTTAGGTTCAAATTCAATAATTTATGTTTAATTTAAGATAAACAATCAAATGGGTGTTTATGTAATTTTGAGACAGCCTGTACAGCTGAAATTAATTTTGCTTCATATATAAAATCAATACAATACAATACTATTTTTCGAAATATGGTATTATCCCATAACAGTAAAGTAATTCCTGAAACAACAAATATATATGTCTCTCCTTCTCCCTTTATGTCTAAAAAAAAAAAAAACGAAACTAGTATGTGAATCATTATAATATCTACTAATACTTGGCAACGTTGCCTGGCTCAAGATTGTTGATACAACTTTATGAATTTGTATATTTGGGCTCAACTTGGATAGAAACTACTGTCTGGCTCAGGAAGATATTAATAATATACATATACAATGAAATTTAATTTATTTTATAAATATTTTAATGTAAAGGAATTTACGGTGTATATTATAATGGTTAGTAATAATTAAGGCCATAGATGAAATATATTTTGTTTGAAATTATATTCTATCAATAATTATTAACGGCTCAAAAGTACGAATTGTCTTTTGGCTCAGCTATGATAGGAAGATGTATATATATATATATATATATATATATATATATATATATATATATATATATATATATATATATATATTTGTCCTGCAAATAATGCTGCGTCCGTACATGTGTCTTGTCTTTTGGCTCAGCTATGATAGGAAGATGTATATATATATATATATATATATATATATATATATATATATATATATATATATATATATATATATATATATATATGTATATATATATATATATATATATATATATATATATATTTGTCCTGCAAATAATGCTGCGTCCGTACATGTGCACGATACCATACACTGCTGCGTCCTGTACAATACTGCGTCTGTATACCGGACGCAGTATTGTTTTCCCGTGTTATCTTCGACAAATCTCTGAAATGGTCGATTTGCAGCACCTGAAAATGTTCTTCGTCTCCTGGGTTATATGTAAACATAGAAATGAGTTCTGTTTCGTTTCAATTGAGCAAAATATCGACCCGAGTTTTTTTTTGGATTCGGACGCAGTATCATATGTTCCGTAAAACTAAAAGTATATTTTTAGTTCCATTGAATTATGTTTGGGGGCGCATGGATTTGTGAACATAAATATACTTCAAATATTCTCTATTCAAAAATCGTATAATGCTGCGTCCGAGATTTGACAACACCGGCACTATTAAATATCCAGTCATTCTTTCATGCTTACTTGGAAAGCCGGAGTTCGGACGAGTGTAAAATTCTTGTGAACATTTATACAGTGTCAGAAAATTTTTCATTTGGGTCGGCAATGAGAGCAAGCGAGAGCGAAGCAACTAGGCTATTCTTTTTTATCGTATAACACATCCTTCTGATGCCACCTGCTTTCCCCACCACATGTGCGTGGGCAACTCTGCTTGCGGAATTTCAATTTGTTTCCGTCTTCCACTTGCAATGTAAAGAATTATTTGACTCGTTTTGAAAGTAAAACGGGTTAAATAATTTCAGTTATTAAAGCACGTAATAATATTACCTATACTGAACAGAGCCAACTACATCCTTCCTTTGAATAAATGGTACTGAAATTTTTAATAGCAATAATGATGTATGTACGTGTTTTCTTGATAGCGCGTCATTATTTGCTCCCTCTACTAGAGCACTGGTACACGCCTTTATTGTAGGCGGGTCTGTCAGGCCGTTGAAACTATGCGTGCCACCCAAATCCAACATTTTCCGAATGTGTATAAGTTTACAAGTAATTATGTTTCATATTTAAACAGTTATCTTCTTACTTATAATCTGAATGTTTTTATCACAGAAATTTATTTTCAGGAAATGAAATTAATTTCAACGGTAAATAATTTACAAATATTTAGTTATATATAATCCTAAAAACAATACCTCCTCCAAAGTTAAACTGGTAAGCCGCTACTTTGTGGTAATTAATCATGATGATATAATAATGAAACACCAACATTAACATTTACTTTATTTTTTACCGCCAAATTATTGTAACTTGCACCTTACTGCAGTTCGGCACTCAACGTGACATTTTCAGATGATTAAAGTAAATGAACATACAAAGGCAGTCAGTCTACAGGACATTATGCTAATTTTATGGTTACTGTTTTGAATAAGGAAATAAGAGAATTACAGACAATATTGTGAATGTAAATAGGATTAGAAATATTAATAAGATATTGTAGGTAATATTCTAGGTATGCTAAGTTAGGAGCAACAAAAATCTATGACTAATATAAACTACTTTTGGTTATTATACTCTTCGCAAAAACGAAGAGTATATTGTATTTGATCGGCACATTTCTAAATCAGTAAATATCGCTCGTAGAGAAAAAATTTTTATATCGTTATGTTAGTGAACGAATTCTGAACAACTATCAAAATGTCCGTCCGTCCGTCCGTCCGTCTGTCCGTCCGTCACGTTTCTTGTAAGCACGATAACTCAAGAAGGAAAAATCCGATTGTATTGAAATTTGGAGAGTAACTTAGTGTTAGCTAGAGGAAGAACCCTATTGTTTTTTTAACAAAATAGATTGGTAAATAAAAAAGTTATTAGTAATTTAAAATTTAAAAAAATATTTTTTATATTTTTTTATGGTTTGTAATAAATAGAAACCTTGCGAAATGTTATTTTCTATCACTATTTTTTTTTTTAATATAT
Source organism: Rutpela maculata (assembly GCA_936432065.2). Taxonomy (NCBI): domain Eukaryota; kingdom Metazoa; phylum Arthropoda; class Insecta; order Coleoptera; family Cerambycidae; genus Rutpela; species Rutpela maculata. Next base: position 61,081,276 of record OW386291.2, on the reverse strand, counting down.
TTTACTAATGTGTGTTTCCTAATAATCATAATATATTTTCTAATAGTATATATTACACTCATTAACAATTTTAGCAATAAGAAATGGTGGTGTAGCGGCAAGAGTTTCGTCTCGCAATCCAAGGGTCCCGGGTTCGATCCCTCCATCGTGATTTTTTTTTCATATATTTTTTTTTCACAACAAAGTTGGTATCACAAAATTTAGAATGTCCAAAAACTAATATTATTTACAAGAAAAATGCGAAGAGTATCCTATAGAATGTAACAATTATATAAAAAGCTCAGTAAATCGGCGAAGAGTATAATGCTTCCACTAGTTTTATTTACTCTTATTAGGTTATATACTAATTAATGAACTGCTTTTGAACAATTTATAGTATCCATAAACAAATAGCGTGAGTTATAATGAGTGAGTTATTATAAATCACTAGGTGATAGTGACAATCATCTGTATCTTCATGCCCTAGCCTATCCAATCGACGTAACGCTTCACGAAGGTGTGGCTCGGTCCAAGAGAAATCCTTAAATTAAGTTAAGTTAAATTTTACAGTTAATTTTATTAATAAACAAACTGAGTACCTAATTAAAACAAAATTTTCTCAATTTAATATTTCTTGTTATAATCGTAGATAAAGTATAGTATTCAACTTGCGGTAATGGTAATAACCCACTTGATGAATTACAGCACTTGCCTGCGGCTCAAGCTGTAAACTTCATTTGCGAGTTATTACCTACATTACCGCTCGTTGAATAATATACTACAAGTTCATCAAATAGTGTGGTTTATTATAAGTCTAATAACTATAAATAGAACCATTATTATACCTTTTTGTTTGATGAAAAGGGAGGTTGAAATTTTAGGTTTTTCCAGAAACGGTTAGATGCATGATGCATGAAATTTGGCAGACATATTTTTTGTTGAAATCTATTAGATCGTGTTAAGACGAAATTTCGATTTTCACTGTTTGAAGAGGTCAAAACGGGGGTGGTAGATGGTTTAAAGCGCACCTGTATTTTTGAAATCGCGTAAGTCAGAAACGTGATTATTCGAGCGATGGACACTTCTGAGAAAATAAGAAGACACGCACGTATTCGACGGTTTTCAAAAAGAGACCTCCGAACGGGTGAACGGGGAGGGGGAGGTTTTTTAAGCCTTCCGGAAACGGTTAAACCCAGAATCATGAAATTTGGCATAAATACTTTTTATTAGAATCTGTTAGACACGAGTAAGAATAATGGATTGTTATCAAATTGCGATGTGCAATGGGTTTCCCCGAGTACTATAGATGCGCAGTGGGTTTCCTCGAGTACAATGGATGCACAGTGGATTTCCTCGAGTGCAATGTATGCGCAGTGGGTTTCCCCGAGTACTATGGATGAGTAGAAGGTTTCCTTGATTGCGCAATGAATGCGCAGTAGGTTTCTCCGGGTACCATGAATGCACAGTGGGTTTCCACGAGTATTATAGATATGCAGTGGGTTTCCTTGAGTACAATGGATGCGTAGTAGGTTTCCTCGAGTACCATGATCCTCAATTTTAACCAAACTTTGATTTAAGAATGTTGGGTTATTCCTATTGTTGTGTTAAATTTTGATTCGTTTAGAGTCGTTTGGTTAAGATTGTTGGGTTGTAGGGAACACGGTTTCAAATTCATGTCACCTTAAAATGGCTATAACTTTGCGAGGAAACATCATAGATGACCATTTGAAAGCTTATTTTAAAGAGGAAGGATGTTACTAAGTGATATATTTATTAGAAATAAGCTGAGAAAATTTTTCGGTTCTAGGCGCAACTTCAAAACTTGCTAAAAGTCATTTTTTCAAAATCCTGACGTGATGGGCCAATTCTGAGGCCAGATTCGGATTCAGCGCGAAAAATTACTTCTGAAATGGCCTTAGCTGCACAACAACATTCATGACCTGTGTTATTGAACTGTCAAACTGGATAATATAAGTGAAAACATCCCTAAGGGATCTTATCAGTGTAATTTTGTTCTGATTGGTTGTTTCAGCACACGTGATTAGAAATTAGCGAATTAAATTGCTATTTGTGCTAAAAATTTTCAACAAGTTTTTATTTCCCTGTCAGTACCACTAAAAAGTGTTAAGCTCTCATAATTATTATTCAATGAAAATTGTATTGAAACTGTCTTTGTTTTATTTAGAATTAGGTTTTTATTTTGAGATCAATGTATGATTTCTTGATAAAATCTTTCAGTGTTTTTTTTTCTTCAATTACGTTGTTGCCGGTAACTAGAATGTTTGTATCATCAGCATAACAGATCACATGAACATTTGGTATCTTTTGTTGATGGCTGACCACATAGTTAGTAAATATTATATATAAAAGTGATCCCAAAATTGACCCCTGTGGAACTCCTTGTGTAATATCACAAATATTACTTTCAACTCCACCGACCATTTTTTACAATTTGTGTCCTGTTGTCTAAATAGGAGGAAAATACTTGTAAATCAGTTAGTCGAATACTGTATAGTGCTAGTTTGGTCTTAAGCAGCTGATGGTCTACCAAATCAAAAGCTTGTGAGAAATCTTCGAAAAGACCCACAACCGATTTCTTGTTGTCTAAAGCTTTAATGATTTTGTGATGAAAATCACACAACGCAGACTTGTTGCTTTTGTTTGTAGTGAAACCATGTTCAGCAGGAGACAGTAACATATTCCGATGTAAAAAATCTGATAATTGCTCCTTGAGATGGAGTTCTAAAATTTTAGAAATTCTACATAGTAGACTAATGGCTTCATAATTATTATTATAGTCATTTGGATCTCCATTCTGGTATAATGAAGATACTATGGCTCTTTTAAATTTACTGGAAAATATGCCTTTCTCTATAGAAATGGACCGCTTATCGCACATTTGCATTTTTTATCCAAATTATTAGAAATATCATGACAGAGTTTGAAGACTAATTTATTTACAAGAAGTTCAACATCCTTAGTTGAAACTGTAGATATATAGAAAATAAATCCCTCTTTTTCCAATAATATTTGATTTCTGGTTTAGAAAAGAATTAAATTAAATTAATTAATTAAATTGATATTAAATATGAGTACAAAAACTTTTATCCATAAAAACAGTTTTTAAAAATTCTAACGCGGTGAAGTGTTGAAGCCATCTTTTTTTACTAATTTTGGGGTGTTGAAAACGAATCCGTTGCCAGTTTTGCCAATCTAGGGAGCATATTAAAAGAAGACCCTTATTTGGGCGCCATAAAGTGAAGGTTCTCATGTTCCCAACCCAAAGTCATTTAAATAATCAAAGAATTTTTTAATTTAAAAACAAGTAATATTTTCTGAATAAGTGATACGCACACCTTACACCCCAACCCCAAAAATATGAGAAATATTCAGAGGTGAGAAATATTCATCTGAATTGACTAAATCACCTTATTATGATAGAAAAACATCAAATTGGGTGATTAGGGATTTCTTTTGCAATTAAAACCAATAAAAACTTTTAAAAGATAAAATCCACCACCTTGATTGGTGGGGATGGGTGTAAGAGTATTCAGAAGTAATAATAACCTGATAATAGCCATTTAACAAGGAGTAATATTGTAAATATTACCCATAAACCCAAAAATGCAAATCAAAAAAATGATGAAACAAGACAGGTAGTAAAGAATTCATTTGATCCGAAAAAAATAGCAGTCTCGTGCATGAAAAATTCTCGTGATGGAGGGGTGATAATTGAATGCAAAAGCAAATCAGCAGCAGAAAAACTCAAAGCCGAAGCATCTAGTAAAATGGGTGAAAAGTATCATATAAGTGAGCCAAAAAAACATCTTCCTAAGATAAAGATAGTAGGAATTACAGAAACGAATGTACCAGAAGAATAAGAAGAATTATTGCATGTACAGAATGAAGATATCTTATCAAAAGAAAAATCAGAAATTAAAGTAACACATGTTGGTCCAAGTAAAAGAAATAAAAGAAGCTTTATTGCATATGTACAAATGGATGGCGAAAGTTATGTTAAAGTTTTGAAAAGTGGAAAAATCAATATTGGCTGGGATAAATGTGCAGTGTATGATGCAGTAGATGTTCCAATTTGTTTTAAATGTTGTGGCTTTAACCATATTGCAAAACAGTGCAATAAGCAGACAGTGTGTGCCAAATGTGGAGCGTCACACCATACTCTTGAGTGTGACATTGTGGACAATGAAGCTATATGTGTAAACTGCAAATATGCAGTAGAAAAACTTAACATGAAGCGAGTGGATTTCCATCATCACACATGGAGTAAAGAGTGTCCAGCATATTTGGGAAACTTAGAGATTAAGAAGAGCAAAACCGATTTTTTATAGATAACGATATTGGTGATAGTAACCAAGATACTAATATGAACATAGCTCACATAAACATTAGATCTCTTATGTCTAAATTTTTTGACTTTAAAAATTATGTACTTCAATCTAACTTTGATCTCATAGGTGTAAGCGAAACATGGTTAAAACCATGTATAAAAAACTGTGATATAAATATTCCAGGGTATCAGATTTACAGGCAAGATAGAAAAGAACACGCTGGAGGTGTGGCGATATATTCTAAAAAGTACTTAAACACTAAATTGATTGAACTGAATAATATAGAGAAAGAGGAAATTGAACAAGTCTGGATCGAAATTAGTCTAAAAAGGAAGAAAATTGCCTTTGGATCCATTTATATACCACACGAGTTACCGATTTATAAAATGGAGCTAATTGAGGAGATGTTTAGTGAAATAATATGCTATGATAACTGTATATGTACAGGAGATTTTAACATAGATATGTTGAAAAATGTACCTGCCACACAACACTTTACAAACTTATTGCAGATATTTAATTTAAACCAGTTAGTGACGGAACCGACTAGAACAACTGAAACAACCGGTACTCTTATTGACTTAATAATTACAGACATAACAACGAAGGCTTTAGAATCAGGAACAATTGACATGTCAGACTTGGGGTGTGATCATGATTTAATTTACTGCACATTAAACATGGAGAGAGATACAGAGAGGGAGAGAGTGAAAACATATAGAGATTATAGGAATATGGACATCAAAAATTTTTATAGAGATGCCGAAAAAATTAATTGGACTGATATCTATATGACAGAAGATGTAGATAATAAGTTAAAACTCCTTAATGAAAAAATTGTAAACATTTTTGATCTGCATGCTCCTCTTAAAACAAGTAAAATAAGATCAAGAAAGAATTTACCTTGGATTACATTTAATATAAAATGCCTAATGAGAGAAAGAGAAAAAGCAAGGAAGACATATTGCAAAAATCAAACAGATGGAACACGTACTTATTATCAAGAGATTAGAAAAGAAGTGAAAAAAGCAATAAATAGAGAAAAGGCTGCGTATTATGGGCATAGATTTGGACAACATCAAAACAAAAATGCAGACATATGGTCAGAGGTACAAAAACTTGGAATAAGAAGAAAATATGCAAATCTGGAGTTACCGCCGAATATAAATGATCCACAAATTATTAGCAACTTCTTTCAAACAAGTGTGACGAAAACTCAAATAAGCAGAGATGTAATAGATCACTATAATGAAAAAGATGACATACCAAATTTTAGTTTTACATTAATTGAAGCAGAAGATATAAAGAAGGCATTGTATAAAATTAAATCTAAATCATTTGGCATTGATGGGATATCAGTACACATGCTACAGCTGATTCTTCCTTATTGCTTGCTTCCCCTAACTCATATAATAAACATATCGCTAGAAATGGGTAGAATACCTAGAGAATGGAAAACAAGTATAATTCAGCCAATTCCAAAAACAGATACAGTGAAAGAGATCAAGGATCTACGCCCAATAAATATTTTACCTGTTGAATCAAAAATCTTGGAACGAATAGTGTATAATCAATTATATGACCATTTAAATAGGTACGACTTATTTCCACTCCGACAGTCTGGATTTAGAAAAGGTTTTAGCACTGCAACAACACTATCTTGTATTGTAGATGACATTATTTCAGCAAAAGATAAAAATATGGCAACTATCTTAATACTTATGGACATGTCAAAAGCCTTTGACTCTGTGAATTTTGAACTTTTATTAGCTAAATTACATTCTAATGGTGTTAGAGAAAATGGTTTACTATGGTTTTCAGATTACTTAAATGAAAGGAGTGTTATTACCAGAATTCAACAACAGAATATTAATATTTTTTCAGAGCCATGTGCTGTTGAAACAGGAGTTCCTCAGGGCTCAATATTAGGACCATTATTGTTTAATATCTTCACTTTTGATGCTTCTGAAATTTTAGAACATTGCAAAATATATATGTATGCCGATGATTTTCAACTTCTTTATAGTTTCAAGCACGAAGACACAGAAGCGGCCACTGAAGTCATAAACAGAGACGTCAATAACCTTGTGGACTATATAACCAATATCGGCCTTCAAGTCAACCCCACAAAATCACAATTGATTGCATTTGGCTCTAAAAACTTTCTAAATGAAATAAAATTGAACTGTGAAGTCAAAATAAAAGGTAAAACTCTAGAGTACAAAACAAGTGTAAAGAATCTTGGTCTAATAATGGATGAGAACTTAAATTTCGAACAACATGTGCAAAGTAAATTTCAAGTATCTTTTATGAGACTAAAATCTTTCTATCAATATAAAAATATTCTTCCTAGAAATGTTAAACTTTTATTTGTTGACTCATTAGTGCTATCATTGTTTAATTATTGTGACTGTGTGTATTACCCGTGCCTTAAAGAAAAAACAAAAAAAAGAGTCCAGAGAGTACAAAATGCAGGAATAAGATATTGTTTACAACTACCCAGAAGAGAGCCAACAAGTCACCACATAAAGGAAATCAAATGGCTACGGATGGATGAAAGACAAAAAATTCATTTGTTATGTTTCGTATTTAAAATCGTAACTGAAAAAGTGCCTAAATATTTGTACAATAAGTTAAAATATAGATCTGATGTACACGATATTACAACCAGACATCGGGATGATCTAGATATTCCTCAGCATACTACAACTTTGTTTCATTCAAGCTTTACTTACATAGCAACTAAAATTATCAATGCTCTCCCCAACAATTGTTTCAATATGAAAATTGATCAATTCAGAAATTATGCGAAACGCGAATTATATAATTTAAACCTGTGAGTTGCATTTAGTTATTGTTTTGAATTTGTGTATATTATTATTTGTTTATTTATATGTATTATTTATATCTTTTATCATATGATATTTAAGCCAAAGGGTGAAGTTGTAAATTGTCTTTATGGATGAACTTTCACCTTTTATGTGTAGTAAAAATATTGCTTCTATAACTGTTTCTAAAATATTTAAAACAAACTGGATCCACTCTGTATTTGTCTTTAATATGCACATAATAAATTTCTTATTTATTTATTTATTTATTTATTTAAATATACACCGTTCTCAGGGTGGTGAAGGGTGAGGGAAACGAGGGGGAGGGATGGTGAATTTAGAAAATTTAGAATTTTTGCTTCTTTCATTACTTATCTAATGAAACTGAGTATCTTGAAAGAATTTCCTGCACTAAAGAATAACTTGCAAGCTATAATATCAATTTCAATGCCACCCCCCAAATAAGAGTTATTTTTTACTGTCTTTCCGATGTTTTTAGCCAAATCGAATGACAGATTCGTATTCAGCCAAAACTAGTAAAAAGATGGTTTCTACACTTTACCGCGTTCCTCTCGCGTTCCCCTCACCTTTCACCAGCCATAAGAACGGTGTAAGTTACAATATATAATATACGATTATTTATTTATTTAAAAAAAAAAACAAAATTCCTTATTAAAAGGCTATTATAATGTGATTACTTCTGAATACTCTTACACCCATCCCCACCAATTAAGGTGGTGGATTTTGTCTTTTTATCATACTAAGGTGATTTAATCAATTCGGATGAATATTTTTCATCCCTAAATATTTCTCACACTCTTGGGGTTGGGGTGTACGGTGTGCATATCACTATCCAGGAAATATTGCTTTTTATGTTAAAAATTCTTTAATTATTTAAATGACTTTTGGTTTGGAAAATGAGAATCTTCACTTTATGGCACCCAAATAGGGGTTGTTTTTAATGTGTTCCCGAGACTTTTCGTTAAAATGGGTGAGAATTCGTTTTCAGCAGCCCAAAATTAGTAAAAAAAAAAGATAGCTTCCACACTTTACCATGGATGGGCCAAAAAAGCCCTTTTTAACATTGTTCTTTACAAAATAGTAAATCCGAAGGCATTTATTATCAAACACATTTGTACTTCAAGAAATGTGTTTTTCAACTTTCAAGACTAAAACACTTATCATATGTGCAAAAAGCAAAAGCAAGAAGCATATGCTCTCCCTTCTATTCTAAGGTGAACTCTTCGCTTAGTGAAGGAGTAAATAAAAATGAACATGATCTCCCAAATTCAGCATTTTATATTGCAAATTTGAGGCTACTTTTAGTGCACAATTGAAAAACTGATCCTAAAATAATAATCGACAGAAAAATCATATTTCGAATTTTACTGACATTTAGAAATAATTGACGGCTATCGATTTGTTCTACTACAAGTGCAATAAAATTATTAGGGTAAATATGACAACCGCGCCGGACGCAGTAATATGCTAAGTTTCACAAAAAGTAGTCATCTCGGACGCAGCATTGTATTGAAGAAAACTTAAATTATTCTCGGACGCACTAACGTGCTGTTTTTGAAAGGACGCAGTATTGTCCTGTATATTAAACTTTTTTGCTTCTTGAGTTATTACAATTCTAAAACCAGATATTAACTGAATTTGGTTAGTAGATCCAATATACTTCATTAGATTTGAGCTAACTAGCGTATTTCTGGGAGACGCAGTAAGGTTGGCCTGTGAAAGGACGCAGCATTGATAGCGAGATGTATATATATATATATATATATATATATATATATATATATATATATAGAGATATGCATGGTCATATACAGGCCCGTTTCATACACTGAGCGGTTGTAGTGCAGCCCGATTTAACGTTGTGCAGCCCGGGGTCGGGCTCATCAACGTACCCCTGTATATATCATCACTAAATGGCCACAAATCACGTTAGCTTCCTTCCTACAAAATTTTGGGGTGGGCTTCAAAAAGTCATATTTTCATGTTCCGAGATACACTTTTAGTTCAGCACTACTGAGTCAGGCGGCGCTGTTCCTGTATATCCAAGACTCTTATACAGCTGATATCTATCGCACGTTATATAGCCCGATATTTGGCATCGTTGCAATGGCTCGATAAGGTTCGATTCTTATTTCCTCTTAAATACTTTCTTCATGAAGTCACAATCGATGAATGAAAGCTCTTTATTTGAATCAATTTTTTAACCTCACAAGTATTGTATCATATTTGAACAATTTTTCTAAATTCAAAAATTGATATGCCTACTAAGAATTATGAAATACATGGTACAGTGTTATGAAAGAAGAATAGTTGTTAGCATCTTAAACGTCTTAAAATGTGTTTTGAAGTGTAATACAGAAATTCAAATAAATGTCCCTAAATTGGGATTGTGTTTTTTGCATTCAGTATTCAATAATACTATACTTAATTATTATAATTTTGGTACTAAAATTTTCATGGAGAAATATCGGTCATTAAACAATAATTATTATTATGCAGAATGATGTTTTACATATCATAAGGATAGATAGGCATTGTCCATAATCACTATAAGCTGGTACTACTTCCACATCCACATAGTGGAGTGAACGTATAATAAAGGTAAAAAAAATGTTTTTTTAAACAGGCTTGGAATGCCACGAAAGGTCGATATTTTAAGTTCGAGCAAAAAAAATCTGTCTGTAATTTTTTTTTGTGCACAAGATTACTCTGGAAACGTTTATGATGTTAACTCAAAATTTGGGACACCTGTGTATTATAACGAGATCTGGAAATAGATTATGTTTTGATCTTATTCCGTTGAAGTTTGGGATGAGGGGATAAATAGGCAAAGCAAGCAAGTGAGAGTTTATAAAATTGGGATTTAGTGTATGTACGAGAAGCCAAGTACCTACTCAAATTTTTTTTGACATCAGCCACTTCCACTATCACCCCCATTACCATCCCTACCTCATTATTAAAGGACGAAAAAAAATAAAATTGTGATTTTGTGTGTGTATAAGTACCAAAGGCCTAAATTTTTTTTGCATCAGCTATACTCCCCACTACCATCCCCATTGTCGATATGGCATATTGTTTTATGGGCTTTTGTGGTAGACGATTGCAAATATTATATTATTAAAGTTCTATGATCAGTTATTTCCACATAATGGACTGCAAATACAGTATCAACCTTTTTTTCTTTGTAAGAGCCTTGGATGTTGAAATAGTGATTCTTTACGCAGCGGTTTTTTTAAGTCAGGTTCCCTTTACTGTATGGTGCATCTAACTGCATGACGTGATCTGTCTTGGTTCCCTGTTAAGCCTACATGGTTTCTAAAAAAGCACAATTTTGATGGGCTAACTTGAATCGTTTTATTCTATTTGGACGTGCAAAAGAGAACAACGTCATAATTGCGGAATACTTATTACTTACACATCCACGTAGTGGATTTGAAGTATAGTAATCGTAAAAAAAATTTTTTCTCAAATTATTGAAGGTGATTATGGCAGGGAATAAAAAGATAAAATTGTGATTTAGTGTGTATAAAGGAACAAAAGGCCTGAATACTTTTTTGGCACTCGCCACCACCTCTACCACATTATTAAAGGAAATAAAAAAATAAAATTGTGATTTATGTGTACAAGAGCCTCTAAATTTTTTGCCAACAACTTCCCCCTCTACTACCTCCACTACCATGTTGCACATCGTTTTATGGGTTTTTGGGATAGACCATTTCAAATATTATATTATCAAAGTTCTATCTATGAACAATTATTTTTACACAGTGGATTGCAAATATAGTATCGAAATTTTTTTGCTATAAAAGGCTTGGGCAGGAAAATCTAGATGTGGAAGTAGTGATTTTTTATGCAGCGGTTTTTTTTATTAATGAACACATATATTTTTATAATGGTTATTTGAATTTATATTTGTAGTCGGTCTCCCTGCATGGTGCATCTGGCGTCATGCACCTACCTTGATTTCATTGGATTCGGAATGACGTCTAGAAAAATGCGCAAAAGTTTCAAACCCGCACATAAACAATTGCAAAAGTTATAAACTAATGAAAATTGAAAAAAATAACGAGTTCCGTTTTTTGCAAATAACTCGAAAACTATTAAAAATTTTAAAGAAAGAAAGATTCTTAAAGAGGAAGAAATTCCCAATAAAAAAGTCCCGACTCCCGAAACTCTACATCTATTATTAACGAGATTATTAATAATTTTAATTTAATGTTGAAAATAGAACTCCGCGCAGCGAACACTAAGGCGTTACGATGCTCTGAAACCGTCCGGAACAAGTAAAAATATTTTTTGTTATTAAATATTAATTTTAAAATTCATAAAAATTATGTTGTTATTTAAACACTTAAAGGAACAGTATCCCGTTGGAAAAAAATTTTTTTCATTAATTTTAATTACTCTTACTGTTTTTATATTCAAAAATACTATAAGATTACATAAACTTAAAATTTTTATTGCTATTTGTTTAAACAAATTTTATAAACAAATAGATAAATTACGTGTTTTTGAAAAATATTTTTCTGCCATTTTATTTGTTATAGAATATTATGATTAAAAAAAATTCTTAAAAATTGTTTTTAATTGTTTATAATCACTTTTGTCTTTTTTCATTATTTAAACATGTTATTAAGAAAAAATTTTATTCCTAAATTTATTATTTGCAATTATCCAAAAGCGAGTCCAAAAGGTGGAAAAAAGAATTTTTTTTGTTGTGAATTTATTTGTTTATTTAATAAACAATTTGTTATTAACAATCGCCGAATGTGTTTATATTTATTTTAGATAGAAAGAAATAACAAAAACAACCGTATACATAAACATGAAAATTCTTTTGTGAATAATAATTTAAAAATCGAGAAAAGTATGCCGTGGAAAATGACAAAAACTAGATTCAAAACATTAATTTTGTCTATATAACCAAAGCGTTCTGTCCGAAATGTCCATTTTATTTAACATATGTTAGAATCAAAACATAGCCTACTGCTATTCTTGTTTTATTATATGTAGGCAAATAATATACCTACATATTTAGATAAAAAAGGTATATTTTAATCACAGTTAGAAAACACTAACGAAAATATTAGTGGGAAAAGAGCAGAGCGTTTGCCCTAAACAATTTTATGACAGCATCAAAAAAGGTGATTAAGGAATTCTTTCTGCCGCGATTTTATTATTTTAGTTTGTTTTTGGTTTTGGTGTGGTAACAAGTGCAATAAGAAGTCTAATAACTAAATCTAAGCATTGAATAAAAATAAACAAAAAAACTTTCTGATGATTTGTTAACTAGCAAGGAAATAAAAACCATTAAAAATTACTGTCTCTGTATAATTTAAGAAATATAGTGTAATAATGCATAAATCTGTAACGAAAGTGAGTGGAACTATATCTTTTATTGCTTTATTTTTCGAGTTGTTTATAAAATATTGAAGTTAAAAATATCACGTGTCTATTCAAAAAAAACCGCTGCCCAAGGAATCACTACTTCCACATCTAGATTCTCTATCCAAGTCACTCACCACGAAAAAACTTTGTATGTGAAAATAATTGTTTATGGAACTTTAATAATATAATATTTGAAATCCTCTACCACAAAAACCCATAAAACGATACCCCACATCGGTAGTGGGGTGGGGGTGGTGATAGGGGGGTGGTAATGGGGGGTGGATGAAGTAAAAAAAATATTTTGAGGTTTCTGGTTCCTGTACATACACTAAATCACATTTTTTTTTCATCCCCTTTAATAAGGAGGTGGGGGTGGTAATGCCAAAAATTTTTTTGAGACCTTAGCTTCTCTTATATATACTAAATACCAATTTCATGGACTCTTACCTGCTTGATTTACCCATTTACCCCAAATTTACCTCAATTTACTCCCCAACCCTTCGACGGAACAAGATGAAAATATAATCTAGTTCTAGATCTCGTTAAAGTACATATGTGTACCAAATTTCAAGTCAATATCTTAAACGGTTCCAGAGTAAACGTGCGCACAAAAAAAAGTTAGACAGACAGACCGACAGACAGACAGAAATTTTGTTTTTGCTCAAACTTAAAACTCGACATTTCATGACATTTTAAGCCTATTTGGACAATAAAAATTTTTAAAAATTTTTTTGTCGTTACTATACTTCCACTGGACGTGGAAGTAATAAAGAAAAAAATTTGTACCATCTACAAATAATTCTTTTCGTGAAGTATATGTCATTACCTCTAGGACTGCAGTTTTCGCCATGTATTTTTACGGAATTGAAAATTATTTTTTCTGTACTAAAGCATTTCTTATAAACAATTACTTTCATTTTATTTTAAATTTCCAGCTGCTCAGTTAATTTGTTGTAATGTATTCTAATGTTTTGATTATTTAATTTTAACAAATTCTAAAATAATTCTTTAACCTCATTTATACATTTTATTTTCGTCATAGTAATTTAGGACTAATAATTTTTTAGTTAGATTTATGGCTAAATACTGTAATATAACTCTAACTTGCTTTAAACAGGCGTTGTGTAGCTTTTGTATACCATTGGCAACAGTTCTTTTGGCATTTGAGACGCTTTAATTGTTTTATTGCTCTGTGCAAGAAAGTAGGTAACTGTCACCAGATTTAAGTTGAATGTAGGTAGAAGAATGTAAGAAAAAAAGGTGCACAAAAGAGTTTACACACAAAAGGAAGAGGTCAGCCTTAATTAGCTTCCCCATATACATTAAGAAAACATATTATGACTGTACGCAGTATTACATTAGATTGAGAAAACTATTAAACAAAATTTTTACATAATAATAAACAATTATATAAAATAAAATATAAATATTATATTACCTTTAATAACGATAATTTAACTATCAAATGTACCGTTTTTTATTATAACCATTATACGAGAGAATTTTATGCTCTACCGAAAAGTTACGTATATTGTTTTGCCCTATCATGCTTAATTTTCAAAATATTGACGAAAAAGCATATTTTGTTGCAATTATTGTTAGTAACTTTTGAACCCGAAAAGAAAAAAAAGAAAAGAATATCACACAAATTCCTTTTTAAGAGTATGACTTGCGAAGACTAATTAATGTCGGGCACAAGTATTTTATATGCTTGCACTAATAGTACAGTAACTAGAGGTTTTAACTTCGGAATAATGTCATATTGAACGGATTTAGTTAATTTTTAGAGGTATAATAGTAAATGCTTGACAGAAAAGTTTCTAGACATAGAATCAAACTTTAAGAAGAAAAGGTTCTATGCAAATTTTCACATAAATTGATAGTTTCTAAGTTATAACGACTTCAAAATTGCGATTTTATCTTAAAAAAAAAGGTATTTCCAAACGCCTTTCGTCAAGTATCTCGAAAAGTATTACTTTATCGAAAAAATGTTACAGACCAATTACAAAAGTACAAACTGGGAAATAATTATATTTTTTGTTTATTGATGTAGGATTAATAATTTCGGAGATATTTAAGTTTATATTTGGTAGCCAAATTTCGAAATTACCTTTAAAGTTTAAAATGCATTTTTTTCTAAAGCAAGTGCTTTAAATGAGCAAAAAAATTTGAACATCTAGGTAATGCTACATCCTAACGAAAAACTGTATTTGAGATAATTTCTTTACATTCCTGGCTAATTAGAGTAACAAAATGGCGTCCTTTTTATATAAAAAAATATAATACGCTCATTTTTACATCATAACTTCTTTACTTCTTATGCTACAGGAACGAGTAAAAAATAATTTGAAAGCGCAATTAATTTTCTTTAATTTCATTTCTTAGTGTGCGTGACGTAGGTGTCTCAATTTCTGAGATATTTAACATTTAAACTGCATTTTACGGCTTATAAACGTTCGGACGCCATTTGTAAACTTTCATATCTCCGAAACTATTAAATCTATGTAAATAAATAAACAAGCTAAATTCATCAGTTTATGAGCTTTATTTTTTCAAAAAAACTAATATTTATTGAGATACTTATTTGGAAAAGGAAAACAAAATATCGTTTTATCGAAAATACCTTTATAGTTTAAACTGTATTTTTTTTCTAAAGCAAGTGCTGTATACAAACCAAAAAATTTGACATCTACGTCATGCTATATATTAATGAGAAACAGTGTAGTCCAATTAAATAAGTCGGCAAATCAGAATTTTGAGGTAAATACTTGAATTTTTTATATAACTTACTCTGATGTATTAGAACACGATTAAAGAAAGAAATTTTTTTCTGAACCCCCGGGAAGGGGTGAAAAAAAATACAATAAAGTATTTTTTCAAAATTACTCAAAATGTGTAAAGGCTAGTAAAAAAAGTTTCAAACAAAAATTGTAAAGCATGAAATTTTATATAAAAATGATCTCTAGACTTTTTTTGGTATTACTAAAATTAACGGAGTTGGGCTGGTTAGAAATTAAGGGATGATATGTACAACTTTAAAAAATCATAGCGTGCTGAAAAGGTAATAAATTTAAAAAAAAAAATTTCTATTTACTCAGAAAAATATAAACGTTCCTTTCAGAGAAATGGATTTTTTTTTAAATTGTTAATAAAAATGTTATAAAAATTTTAATTTTTTTATTTTCAATTAAAACCACTTTGAACGGTGAAACGAATTTTTTTTTATACCATTCTGTTCATTATTTAATATATTGAACATCTGCTTTTAAAATTTTTTTTTACCTTTCATTTTCAAGAAGGTATGAATTTATTTACTTGCTTAGTTTTTTCCAAACGTAAGACACTGCTCTTGTGAAGTCATGATAACTGAAAAGATATAAAGAATGCATACGACAAAGATAAAATTGTTTCGTAGCTGCTGCGTTGCCTACAAGACGCGCATGCGTCACATCTATAGGGCATCTGCACGTGACGTCACAGCTAACCTCAAAAATATGTGTTCCTTAAGGTTTAAGAGTATTACGCAGCTATTATTAAAATTTCTGCCTGGTTCCCGTATTTTCAACTAAAATCTAGTTCAGTGTAAGTTCTAAACATTTTGTCCTAATAAAATAGGTCTCTTTTTGTAGGTTGGAAATCTAACCTGTAATTAGCAGTCTATTTCTATTAATCAAGAATATTGAAAAATTATTTACGTGAATTTTTAAATATTTGCTTGGAGCCAATACCGGCTCCAAGCTAAAAATGCGTACACAAACATTAGAAATGAAAATAAACTTGAAAAACTTAAAATTTAAGGTTATGTTAGGTACATGATGCAGATGCAGACTAGTTTACAAGTTCAAGGCCGTGTTAGTGCTTCATAAAGCTCGTAAAAATATTAGTGAGGGCTCATTGAATTCGGAATGACGTCTAGAAAAAGTGTAAAAGTTTCACACCCGCACATAAACAAAAGCAAAAGTTATAAACAAATGAAGATTGAAAATATAATGAGTTTCGTCTTTTGCAAATAACTCGAAAACTATTAATATTTAAGAAAATTGAAAGAACGATTCTTAAAGAGGAATGAATTTCCAACAAAAAAGCCGAACTCCCGAAACTCTATCTCTCAGCGCTCTGCGCGGCGATGCTCTGAAATTGGCCGTAATAAGTAAAAATATTTTTTTATGTTATTAAAAATATTAATTTAAAATTTTTTAAAAATTATGGTATTATTTAGAGACTTAACGGAACAATGTCCCGTTGAAAAAAAATGGTTTCACCGATTTTTCCTAAAATGAGCCTATTGTAAATTAACAAATTTTTTTAGAGTTTACGTTTATATTTCAAGTCGGATAATTGTTAAACAAAAGCCACTAAAATTATTTCGCTTTGTGGAGAACTTATGTCAACTATACTTTATGGGATTACGACATTGCGATGTTTTTAATTTTTAATCACAATATTTTTAGGCTATTGTCTATGTCCAAAAAAAGGGGGTTGAAAGGAACGAACTTTTTATTGTTTCTTATGTTCAATTGACCCCAAAATATGAGAAAACCGCTGAGTGCTACCATTTAAAGGGGTCCGTTTTTGAGATCGAAGGAAAAAGGTCTACTTTTCACATTTTTGAGTTTTACTGGAAAACTATGCATTTTTCCTATAAACACGTCAATAGAAAAGTTGTAGAGAACTGAATTTCCAATCGAAATGGTACCTTCAGAAGTCAATTTTTTTTTACAAAAATACGCCCAGAAAACAAAACAAAAAGAAACGGAAAAATGCATTTTTTTTTTTAATTTAAGCCTGTAACTTTTTTTCGGGTACATTTAGGCATAGATATCACAGCCCCACAAAAAAAAAAGTTCAAAGCACCACCCCCACGGGGTTGAGAGACGCCACCCCTATAAAAAAAACTATGGAAATGAAACGAATAAGCAACAGTATAGCTTTTTCGTTACATCTTGAATTACGGTAGTTTACATCCTTTCTGGGGGTGTTACTTAATAACATTTATAGGACATGAGTTTCAAACCCTTAGTGTACAACGCGATTTTTGCCAATCATAGCATCCGTGAAAATGTAAATCCGGTTAGTTTCTCTCTGTTTTTCCAGCATCCTACAGATATAGCGATAGTATCTCGCAACCCCGTGGGGGTGGTTTTCAAGCACATCGTCGAACATAGTCTAGTTTCTTCTCTCTTCCACACAACGCAGGTGTTTCGAATTTTTATAGAAGTCACTGTAACTTTTTATAGTTAAATCTTACAGGGTTTTCACACCCTCTGAGGGTTGACAGTGTAGGATGTTGATGGTACGTAAGTTTCTGGTTCTATTTTAGAGTACTACGCAATTTCAGCCAATTATAGCTTCCATGAAAATAGAAATCCTGTTGGATTTTACGTTTTTTCTTGTTTTTCTCGTGTCCTTTGAACTTAAAGGTGGTTGTTCTCAACCCTATAGGGTTTATGAAGATTACGTCGGACCTGATGTAGTTTCTTAACACTTTAACAAAACTTAGATATTTGTGTTTCATATCTATTGTATGTACGCTGCTGTATAACCTTAATTTGTATAATTCGATTGATTAAGAAGTAACAACTATTCTGGTAGCTTAATCTTCCTTTTGGGGGTGTAAGATTTTTTTTAACCCCGGATTCGGATTCAGCGACCGAAAATACATAAGGATACATGGGTCTGGTTCGCTACTTTGAACTTTTATTTTTTTTTGTGGGGCTGTGTATTCTGCATAAAAAAAGCTGACGTTTTACCCGTTAATAATCATTTTAACGGTAAAACGCCAGTTTTTTTATGCAGCAATGTCTATGCCTAAATGTACCCGAAAAAAGTTACAGGCTAAAATTTAAAAAAATAAAAAATTGCATTTTTTCGTTTTTTTTGTTTTGTTTTCTGGGCGTATTTTTGTAAAAAAAAAAATTGACTTCTGAAGGTGCCATTTCGATTGGAAATTTAATTCTCAAAAACTTTTCTATTGACGTGTTTATAGGAAGAATGCATAGTTTTCGAGCAAAACTCAAAACAACAATAGGCTCATTTTATGAAAAATCGGTGAAACAATTTTTTTCCAACGGGATATTGTTCCTTTAAGCGTCTAAATAATACCATAATTTTTTAAAATTTTTAAATTAATATTTAATAACATAAAAAATATTTTGACTTATTACGGCCGGTTTCAGAGCATCATGACGGCTTAGTGTTCGCTGCGCAGAGCTCCATTTTCAACATTAATAGACGTAGAGTTTCGGGAGTTCTTACTTTTTTATTTCAAATTCATTCCTCTTTAAAAATGTTCCTTTAAATTTTCTTAAAAATTAATAGTTTTCGAGTTATTTGCAAAAAACGAGACTCGTTATTTTTTCAATCTTCATTTGTTTATAACTTTTGCAATTGTTTACATGCGGGTTTGAAACTTTTGCACATTTTTCTAGGTGTCATTCCGAATCCAATTAGCCCTCACTCATATTTTCACGAGCTTTATTAAGCATTAACACGGCTTTGAACTTGTGAACTAGTTTATATATCCCAATGCAGCGGTGGTGTATGTTTTGGTGAACAAATGCTCCTAAAAATTGTTAACAAATTTGTTTTTAATAATTCTTATTTTAACTTTTTATAAGATTAATTTAATATAGAATGGATCATACATTTTGTTTTAAGAATGAATTATTTTCTTCTAATTGTTATTATCCATCCAAAAAATGGTTCAATTATTATTATTTAATTTATCCAATTTTATTATTATTTAGATTAGGAATAGAATAATATCAATGATCTATTTTAATGGAAATGTATCGATCATTTTTTTTTAAATGTCATTTTGTTTTCATTCAAAATTGAAATTAATTATCCAAAAAAAAAATTTGTTGATTAACATATTTCTGTATACACAATTTTTAAAATATGTATACAATTATAATAATTTTTATAATAATTTCTTATGGTCTTAAAAAATAATAAATTAAAATAGTTGAAATTTTGTAATTTAAAAAAATAAGTAATGTAAATATTTGTAATTGTCAATTAAGAAGAAAAATTATTTCAGTTGTTAATGTGGAAAAAATATAATTTTCATTATTGCAAATGTTCATTTTTGCAAATAATTTTTACTTCTACATTACGGATTAGTTTATTAATTTAATCTAAAATGCATAAAAAAACCCATTTTTTGCAACCTTGGTTAAAATACGCGAATTTCGACTAATTTAAAACGATGTTTCAAACAATTATCTCCAATGCTCCAATAATTCATCTGCAAAAATTTCTCGCAAAAAAAAATTATATTGTGTACTTTATTTTTAATTTATATCAATAATGTCAAACAAATAATTCTAAATTTAGTAGAAATCAGCAAGTATTAACAGTAATAATAATTTCTTTCATTACAATTCAAAGATTAATTTAAAAAATATTTAGATCACGTAAACAAAATTCCACGTGTCTAATACCTATAACCAAAATGTACATAAAACGAAGCGTGTATAAGTATGTAGATTTCGCAAAACACTCTTATTATACTTGACCACAATTAAAAATTTTGTTAATAATTTGTAGGAGCATTTCTTCACCAAAACATTCACAACCGCTGCATTGAGATATCGGGCATCTGCATCATGTAACCAACGTAACCTTAAATTTTAAGTTTTTCAAGTTCATTCTCATTTTTAATGTTTGTATACGCATTTTTAGCTTGGAGCCGGTACTGGCTCTAAGCAAATATTTAAAAATTCGCGTAAATAATTTTTCAATATTGTTGATTAATAGAAATAGACTGATAATTACAGGTTAGATTTCCAACCTACAAAAAGAGTCCTATTTTATTGGGACAAAGTATTTAGAACTTCATAAACATTACCCTGAACTAGATTTTAGTTGAAAATACGGGAACCAGGCAGAAATTTTAATAACAATTGCGTAATACTCTTAAATCTTAAGAAACACATATTTTTGAGGTTAGTTGTGACGTCACGCGCGGATGCTGTTACTGCCGTCTTAAGGTGAAAAGCCGCATCTAGATATTTGTCATAAATGAGATCCTACTAATATATGAGCACCCAAGAGTTCTGCAGTTAAAAATATTATTAAAAAATTATAAAGTACAAAAACATAAGTGGATAAAAAGCAGCTACATGATTTCCTTAATTAATATTTACTAGTTGGGAAAAAAACAAACGCCTTTGTTACTTTCCTCGCCAACCGACAATTTGCAGATGGGCTATTCTCCTTATGGCTTATGACGGCAGTATAATAGATGTGACGTATACGCGTCTTGTAGGCAACGTAGCAGCTACGAAACCATTTTATCTTTGTCGTACGCATTGTTTATTTCTTTTCAGTTATCGTGACGTCACAAGAGCAGTGTCTTACGTTTGGAAAAAAATTAAACAGTTAAATAAATTCATACCTGCTCGAAAATGATGGATAAAAAAAAATTTCAAAAGCAAATGTTCAATATATTAAATGATGAACAGAATGGTGTAAAAAAAAATCGTTTCACCCTTCAAAGTGGTTTTAATTGAAAATAAAAAAATTAAAATTTTTATAACTTTTTTATTAACAATTTAAAAAAAAATCCATTTCTCTGAAACGAATGTTTATATTTTTCTGAGTAAATAGAAGAAAAATTTTTTTAAATTCATTAACTTTTCAGCACGCTATGATTTTTTAAAGTTGTACATATCATCCCTTAATTTCTAACCAGCCTAACTCCGTTAATTTTAGTAATACCAAAAAAAGTCTAGAGATCATTTTTATATAGAATTTCATGCTTTACAATTTTTGTTTGAAACTTTTTTACTAGCTTTTACACATTTTGAGTAATTTTGAAAAAACACTTTATTTTTTCTGAACCCCCTTCCCGGGGGTTCAGAAAAAAATTTCTTTCATTAGTCGTGTTCTAATACATCAAAGTAACTTATATCAAAAATTCAAGTATTTACCTCAAAATTTTGATTTGTCGACTTATTTAATTGGACTAAGTGTTTGAAATTCCTTTTTTTAATTACTGGCTAATTACAGTAACAAAATGGCGACGTTGTTTAAAAAAAAATGTGTAGACGCACATTGCTTCGGTCATAACTTCTTTGTTTTTTATGCTATAGAAACAAATAAAAAAACAGTTGAAAGCTTAATTAATAACCTATTATTCTACCTACTAGCATCCTTGACGTATGTGTCACAGTTTCTGAGATATTTAACTCTCACTCTAAATAATTATCTTATGAATACTTGGATGCCAAATGTAAACTTAAATATCTCCGAAATTATTAATCCTACATCAATAAACAAAAAATATAATTAATTCCCAGTTTGTACTTTATGTAATTGGTCTGTAACATTTTTTCGATAAAGTAATACTTTTCGAGATACCTGACGAAAACCGTTTGGAAACCTTTTTTTTTTTAAGCTAAAATCGCAATTTTGAAGTTGTTATAACTTAAAAACTATCAATTTGTGTGAAAAATTGCATAGAACCTTTTCTTCTTAAAATTTGATTCTACTTCAGCTCCAATAAACATATATATTTTTTAAGTGCCATCCCCTGAGAAGGGGTGGCATCTACCCCCTATAAATTAGCAAGCCCCCGCACAATATAGAAACTTTTCTGTGAAGCTTATACTTCCAAAATGAACGAAATCCATTCAATATGACATTATTCCGAAGTTTTGCATATTTTTACCTCTAGGTACTGTACTATAATAATAATTATTATTTTTATTAGTGCAAGCATATAACATATAATCAATAAAAGAAAATATTAAATTTGGCTTGCCATACTTAAAAGGGAACTTTGTGATTTATAGAACGTCGGGTACATGGCTATATAAGCCAAAAATCTGCACTTTTTGATTGGGATGTGCCACTTTCTGTGGTCATAGTTGATGCCAAAAGGTAACTTTCCAGATAGGGAGCCACTTTAAAATCCGTGCAACACCAAAATGGCGACCATTAAAGATGGCTTCCATTAGCCACAATGAATGTTTTTTTATCTCAGCTCCTAATGGTTCGATTTCTATTTTCTTTTTTTTTTTTTGTTTGAAAGCTCTTGTAAAGAAGACACTTTTTTGTCCCTATACGTTTATCTGTACACTTTAAGGGTTCTGCGCAATTTAAAAAAATATATATTTTTTAATTTTTAAAGATATTTCTTTGCACAGTGGGACAAACTGAATCTGAAAACTTATTTCATATAATGCAACTTTCAATTGATGTTAACTTGGGACAGCTGGTACGTAGTAAAGGTCATTGTAATAACTTTTTCAAAATTAAGCCTATAAGTATTATAGTGACAGTGAAATAAAATTAAATAAAAACTTATAAATACTTCATGCTTTGTTATTATTTGATGGCAATCATTTTTTGCTCATATTTGACCCATATACTCGGAAACACAAAGGTCACTTGCTGTCTCAAAATAAGTACATTTTCAAAAGAAAAATTGCATCAAGGGATTCTTTTACTATTATACCTGATGTTACTGTACTATTAATACAATTCGTTTTATATATCTATGTTAGGTAAATAAACGTAATTTAATTTCTACCTCTTTGCATCTTTTTATTTTACTGTTAATAAGGCAATACTTTAAAAGTGGAAAACAAAAAATGAGGACAAATTCAAAATATTTAAATACTTATAGGCCTACCACGGAGTAATTACATTATCAGTTATTAATAATTAATGTCTATTTGCATAAAAAAATAACCTAATATTTTTTTAGGTTCTTCTAATATATCTTCAAATTCGTAACAATGAATAATAAAAAACGTAACTGTTATATTATTTTGGCGTTCAAAGAATGAATATATTTCTTTTAATAGCTGGCCCTCCATTAGCGTCTCTACTGTAAACAGTAATGGTAGTGGCGCAGTATAGCAAGTACTCCTATTATATTGTGCTTCGTGACGATGCATGCATCAAAGAAATATATATTATAAAAATATAACCTACTGAGGCCCGATTACATTGGCAACATCGCTGGGACAGAGAACGAACGCTAGCTATATTCTTATATACAGCGGGCTTTGAAAGGATCAGTAAATATATCCGGGCTCTGAAATATGCCATGTTTATATAATTGAAAGAAAAATAATAATTAGCTACCCCTAGTGGCTTCCTATTAGAAAAGATTCATAACAATCGCCATATTTAATAAATTTGTTAATTTATACACTCGGGAAATGCCGGGCTTATGAACGACCTGTCGATATATCGGGCTACGCAACATACCGTCTATACCTATATATATATATATATATATATATATATATATATGTGTGTGTGCATTTGTATCGTGTCCGCCTCCTTACAAATTTGTGGCGCCCGCACCTCCACTAGAAATAATATAGATAGATTAGTTCTGTTTACATATACATAACCGCCAAATTTCACTTACCAAGGGCACACGGAGAGGGGAAAGGATTTTTATCTTTTTTTACATACACTTTTTTGTTCATACGATTGGTATGTTTACACCTCGTTATATAAATAGTACCTCTCTGACTCAATGTATTTAAAACTGTTATATATAACGGTAGACTTTGCCTCCTTCGAGGTTGCCAGACTTCTATAGTATAAAATGCTCTAGCGCTTGCGCAATTAGTTGCGCTATGCAATCGTGTGCGTCTGTTATTATGATTAATATTGTGTAAGTTGTACTCTATCAGATTACATTGGTGTTTTACCCGATAATGTGCGATTATCTGTTTTAAAATGAGCCGTTCACGCTAAATATCTATTGTAGAATAATGCATGTAATTCAAAATATGTTCTTAAGGGAATTATTATTACTATTTAAAATGCTTTTCAAAAGACATACTGAATCAGTTCAATTTTGTAACACAATTGTTACATATTAGTCCACGTAAATTAGATATTTTAGAAGAAATAATTTATAAAGTAATAATATTTGGGATGCGTAATCTAGATGGGATTCGAAATAGATACCCGAATAGTTCCCCACAATTTAGGGGTGAAACGTCCGTAATGATTATGAATAGAGCTGCTTCGGCCATATTACGGGGACTTAACGCTGGTTTTTCACTTTTATCTTGTAAACCGTTCGTCGAAAGAGAAAAAAGTATAGGAAATAAAAAAATCGTCATGTTAAATTCTGCATAAAAAATGTACTATTAACCTTGTAGCTTATCCTCACCTATTTCGCGCTAACAGCGTCCGAACAGAGGCGTAGTTTGGGGCGCAGAGGTAAAAATCCATCCTATTCCAAGTTTGACTCCGAATATCTTAAAACCGGTTACTTTAACGAGAAAAATGCTCAGGAGTGAATTTATTGAGCAGAATTTTCTCTATTAGATGCATATATAGAGGGTTTTGTCGCAAGTTGTTTATGTATTTTCCCCTTCTTTGCAATTATATTAGAGGATAATCTGTACTGTTCACACAAAAGAAGATTTGGAGACATATTTCAACTCTGAGCTTGCTTCAATTCCACTTCTTCTCTTCAATAAGAAAGGGTTAATGAGGAAAATTAAGAAATCGTCTGTATGATATTTTCAATGCTGTACGAGAGAGGCCAATAGATTTTTCCGATTGCCAGTTCATTGTTGATGGCGGCAATTTGATTCATCGTGTAGTATGGCCGAAGCAGCTTTATTCGTAAACATTACGGCCAAAAAGTGACTGTAGTGTTTGACGGATATGCGGACTGCAGTATGAAGAGCATCGAAAGACAGCAGCGTCTTTTGAAACGCATTTCACCGGAAATTGTTTTTCATGAGAACACGCCACTGACTGAAACGCAAAATAAAATGATAAACAATCTCACAAAAAGGAACGGTTTATTTCGCAATTGGTGGAGAGATTTAAAAACGAGGGAATCAAAACAATTACTTCTGTAGACGACGTTGACGTACTCATAGTTCAAATCGCCTTAAACGAATCTCATGGAAACGATACAGTGGTCATCCTCGGACAAGATATTGATCTTCTCGCATTGATTATCGCTCTCGCACCTGAAGATAAAGATATCCGTTTCTTAAGAGAGGCTCAGAGATAAATAAAAAATAAAGATTACAGTTCTCGTGACTTGCAGTCCTCGGAAGTTTTAAAAAGCTGTATATCCACACGTTCAGTGGATGCGATAACACTTCAGCTTTCTTTGGTAAAGGAAAAGTGCAAACGGTGGAATGCGTCAATAAAAGAAAAGATCTCGAACAACCGTAGCTCAACGAAAAAAGAAATTACATCTTTGAATCATCAAAGATTCATTATCTTCAATAAGTTAGTCCGCCCATCTAGTACTACCGGGATTCTACGAAGACTGCCAGCAACATTCTTACAGAGTATTTCTCCAAATTCATGTTTGACGAGGAGAAAACTTGGAACCAACGGAATGCAGAAAAGCAGAAAATAATATAAAATATTTCAAAGAGATGATATACTTAAAGAAGTAAAATGTTCAAAACTTAATCATTTTGGAGCAAAAATGTGAATATTTCCCTCCAGCAAGAGAAAATTTTTTGAATTGTTTAAAAATTTTTGAAAAGCATTCGAGATGACTCCAACAAACTATCATTAATTAGTATAGCAAAATTTATGATTAACCAACAAATATATTCTAGAGTTTTGGTCTCGAATGCTTTTTAAAACATTTTTATTTCTTGCTAGAGGGAAATATTTACATTTTTGCTCCAGAATAATCTAGGTTTTTAAAATATCTTTGGAAGGTGGAAGATTACACTGGTCAACATTCAGTTTGAAAAAATACACCGGACTCTACCTAGGTACCCAGGGGTTTTGGGGTCGCTGATTCCGTTGCCGAGGTCGGTTAAGCTCTATCACGTCAGGTTCAAGGTCATTTGAAGGTCAACCTAAGAAAAGGTTTTTGAAAAAATCTAAAAAAATTCACACATAGGCTTTTGGGGGGTCTCTGAGTCCGAATCCGATGTCGGTTGACCTTTATCACCTCATAGTAGATATGCTTCTAGAGGGCAGAATATTTACTAGTGAAATATTTTGTCGAACTCCTCTATATGTTTCCTTAAATATATAAGGAATAAGAAACCAGACTGCAACCAACAGCTATTCTCCGGACTAATGCCCCGCCGAGCGCTGAATTACGAGTTACAAGCCTGGCCGCGTTAAGTACAATAACTATGTATTGCCACAAAACGCTAAGTTTCGATTGTAATAGACACCAGCCGAAAGACTTATTCCCATTCAAAGGAGCTCTCGTGCCAGCCACCCCATACCACTTGCAGACTGCAGTTTCGAGCTATTGGCTCTCGTCAGTGCAAGGTAGGTCTGAGACGGCTGTAACGAGGCATTTGTTCACTCTTGGTACATGACGAGATTTATGAAACCACGACATGCAACAAAAATGACAGGCTCCATCTAGCGGCTGATATCCATTACAATCGAAACAGCAGTAGCCCTGACATGGGCACAGTTAGTAGATATGCTTCTAGAGGGCAGAATATTTACTAGTGAAATATTTTGTCGAACTCCTCTATATGTTTCCTTAAATATATAAGGAATAAGAAACCAGACTGCAACCAACAGCTATTCTCCGGACTAATGCCCCGCCGAGCGCTGAATTACGAGTTACAAGCCTGGCAGCGTAAAGTACAATAACTATGTATTGCCACAAAACGCTAAGTTTCGATTGTAATAGACACCAGCCGAAAGACTTATTCCCATTCAAAGGAGCTCTCGTGCCAGCCACCCCATACCACTTGCAGACTGCAGTTTCGAGCTATTGGCTCTCGTCAGTGCAAGGTAGGTCTGTCGTGGTTTTATAAATCTCGTCATGTACCAAGAGTGAACAAATGCCTCGTTACAGCCGTCTCAGACCTACCTTGCACTGACGAGAGCCAATAGCTCGAAACTGCAGTCTGCAAGTGGTATGGGGTGGCTGGCACGAGAGCTCCTTTGAATGGGAATAAGTCTTTCGGCTGGTGTCTATTACAATCGAAACTTAGCGTTTTGTGGCAATACATAGTTATTGTACTTAACGCGGCCAGGCTTGTAACTCGTAATTCAGCGCTCGGCGGGGCATTAGTCCGGAGAATAGCTGTTGGTTGCAGTCTGGTTTCTTATTCCTTATATATTTAAGGAAACATATAGAGGAGTTCGACAAAATATTTCACTAGTAAATTTATCACCTCATGTTCAAGGTCATTTGAAGGTTAAAGTAAGAATAGGAGGTGAAAAAAATTAGAAAAAATTTATACGAATGCTCACCTGCCTACTTATTGTCTGTTTATTTGTCTGCCCTTATACCTGCACACCTGTTTGTTTGCTTGTTAGTCTGTATTTATCATCCGCCTGCATTTTCTCTCTGTCCATCTATTTGACATCCTGCCTTTCTGTCAGTAATTCTGTCTGACTGAATGAATAAATGTTTCTATCTGACAGTCTGTCTGCCTCCTTGTCAGTTTGTCTGACTCAGGAAACCATTAAATTACTTTGACCCTGACAGGATTGAGCTCAGGGCCGGTTTTAGGTAACCGGAGGCCCTAAGCTCTAGGTATGTTTTTCGTTGAAGCTTTCTCTTCTAATAAACGTGCATATCTGCGTATGAAATCTGAGTTCTGAGGCCCCCTAAATGCGAGGCCCTAAGCTGGCGTTTACTCAGCTTATAGGCAAAACCAGCACTGATTGAGCTCCAAGTGAGTGAAGCCAACGCCCGTGGTACTCTTTACTTGCATGTTCGCTTTGCTTCTGCAACTATACCTAAAGGGCATCCTTTCACAGAAGAAAATAGGTAGGTGATTCATTGAGTTAAATATATTTGCACTGAGATAGCCGAAGAATCTTCATGTGCAGCTAAAGCTGGCGGACGAATGCCGGCTTGAAATGACTTCAGAATGACCTTGAAATGACCTCTGGATGCCTCTTTTTTTTAAGGGTAAGCGAACAATGGATTCGGACTCAGCGACCCGAAAAACCTGTGTGAATTTTTTCAGATTCTTTCAACCACCTTTTCTTACTTTAACCTTCAAATGACCTTGAAACTGACGTGATAGAGGTCAACCGACATCGAATGCAAACTCAGCGACTCAAAAAACCTATATATAAGTTTTTTCAGATTTTTTGACAGCTTCTCCTGTTTTTCTCAAATTAACCTTGAAATGATCTCCGGATGCCTTTTAAGGGTAAACGAACACCGAATTCGGACTCACCGATCCCAAAAACCTATGCGTGAATTTTTTCAGATTTTTTCAATCACCTTTTCTTAGTTTGACCTTCAAGTGACCTTGAAACTGACGTGATAGAGGTCAACCGGCATCGGATACAGACTCAGCGACCCAAAAACCCTATATGTAAATTTTTTCAGATTTTTTAACAGCTTCCTCTCCGTTTTTCTCAAATTAACCTTGAAATGACCTCCGGATGCCTTTTAAGGGTAAGCGAACACCGAATTCGGACTCAGCGACCCCAAAAACCTATGTGTAAATTTTCTCAGATTTTTTCAACCACCTTTTCTTAGTTTGACCTTCAGATGTCCTTGAACCTGACGTGATAGAGCTTAACCGACCTCGGCATCGGAATCAGCGACTCCAAAAACCCCTGGGTACCTAGGTAGAGTCCTGTGTATTTTTTAAAACTAAATGTTGACCTGTGTATTATTATTCTTTTATTTTCTGCTTTTTAGCCCCCCCCTCCAATAAAAATCGTCTTCTAATTTTTTTTTTACTTTTACTATATAAGGCCAGCAGCAATGACAAATAGTGGATTAAGGGCAACTAGTTACGTTAAGGAATGTTCGTGTCCTGTTAAATAAATACCTTAAACAAATACCTTTTTTAATTTGCTCTAAGCTATAAAGGGGTACAAAAATATTTGTTTCTGAACAAAATAAACGTTTTTTTATTCCCAAATTGAAAACATTTAAAAACCCATTGATTTCTAGAAAGTATTATTTCTGTGTATAAAAGTTATTTATATTTTTAGTAAGATAATTTTAGTTACCATATCTATAGATGTATTTAGGAATAGTATGCCTCTTTACTATGTTGCCAAGTTTAGGAGGCGATATCGCTACTTTACTGTAAGGAAGCATTTAATACCTATATACATCAAGTGTTTAAAACAGCAGCGCCATCTGGTAAAAAATGTAGTGGACTATGGTGTATGTTTACATATGTTTATAGGTATTTTCCGCCTCCAAAAAAAGTGTCGTTATATGCTTCTATCTCTCTATTTCTTCCCTTTTTGTCATAATCTTATATGCGCACCAATAAAGCTGATCATTATTGATAATAATGAGTCATGAATTTACTAATTATCAAGACATTCGCGATGAAAACAACACAAAACGTCTCCGCCTCCGAAATCGGAGGCGAACGCGTAAAATCGGAGGCAAACACCACCTAACCATATAACATTCGGAGGTGTATGAGTACTAAATGCATGTATATATATATATATATATATATATATATATATATATATATATATATATATATATATATATATATATATATATTTTCGCAAACAGACTACTTATTTTATCCATAGTACAGTGGACACGCGTTTCATGTATAATTTAATAGAATAGAATAGAATAGAATAAGTTTATTTAACAAATTGTTCTACTACAATGTAATTGTTAAAAACTGAAACATTATGATAAAATGAACTAAGCCCCCACATTAAGTGCTATTTAGAGCAATACATATATATTATATATTTTTTTTCTTCAAGCGTATTAAAATGTTTAAATTATGTCACCAAAAACAGAAGTAGAAGTAGGACATTGTTTTACTAGTAACAAAATGTTAGTTCCGAAAGCGCCACCGCAGTGGGTATTGTTTTACTAGTAACATAATGTTAATACCGAAAGCCACCGGTGGAGCGCTATCCACTAGCCACTTGTCATATTGTGTCAACATGTAAGACTGTAGTTTGAATATTTGTACATTTATGGTAAATAAATGAATTTTTGCATTTTAATACGTTTGAAGAAAAAATAGTATATATTACACGGAGTAGAACGCCTTTTTTGTGTTTTGCCCAGTTTGGGCCCATCCTGGGCTCAACACAAAAAAAGAGTGCGTTCTACTCCTAGTAATATAATATACTATTATGTGCCCAATGCATACTCAAGTACTCTAAATAGCACTTAATGTGGGGCTTATCATAATGTTTCAGTTTTTAACAATTACATTGTAGTAGAGCAATTTGTTAAATAAACTTATTCTATTCTATTCTATTCTATTCTATTCTATTCTATTCTATTCTATTCTATTCTATTAAGTTATACATGAAACGCATATACACTGTACTATCCATAAAATAAATAGTCTTTTTGTGAAAATATATATTTGTTTATCTTTTTTCCCATTATTTTAATACCTCAATACCTGAAAAGTTTTATTATTTTTTTTTCTGTTTAACATGTAAATTATATATATATATGTTATATAATATTACACGCTATCTTATTGCGACTTAGCCATAATAAACCTTCACAGGTATATCGTATTTCACGATAACAGCTTCTCTTATTAATTGCTTATCTTCAAGATATCATATTACACCTTTGTTTCTCATAACTTGTGCAGACTGCAGAACTGCAATTCCTTTGTTATATATTTTGCTTACTCAGGTTCTGTATGTCTAAACACGCTTTGTTGAATCAGTTATTAAACTCACTTAGAATGAAACACTTCTAATTATTGTATTATTCCTTTTCCAAGAGCCAACGTTGGCTCCATTTAAGTAAATAAATCTTTTTAAAAAGTCACTCATGAAAACCGTGATCTAACATTGGCGCAGTCGGTAGGATCCGTAAACATCATCAGAACAAGAAGCCTAACTGGTAGTGAAGCGTAAGAGAACAAGGAGAACATCTGCAGAAGGTGCCTAACTAGTGCGTGTACATCTACGAGAACAAGGAGACCTTCCTCACTGGTGGTGGCGGATCCCAATCCCTTGACGGACGAAGAACCTACCTATGGAGATGAAATTAACGTAAGTCATTTTAAGAATCATCTCGTTATTTTATTTCATTTTTACAAATATTATTTATCACAATTATTTACGTGTATTATACCGCTAATACACTCGGCAAACAAAGCCAATTCTGTTATCAAACAAATCCTATACAAGCTACAACGCAACAATTTTAATTTTAAGTTATTTATTTTCGTATTCACGAAACGACTGTGTATTATACAGTTAATACACAATTCATTTACGACGTAACAAAACAAGCTAATTTTAATTTAATTTCCGTATCATACTGCTGATACGTAACCAATTTTAGTTCAGAAATCTCTAAATAAAAAAGCAAAATGCCTGATAGAGCTCAACCAGAGACTGTTCAACCAGTGCCACCGGCACCAGCCGAACAACAACAACAACAACCACAACAAATTGAGCCTTACAAGCTCTCTGAAATTTTTTCACTAATACCAGAATTCGATGGCAACGCCATAAATTTACAGACATTCCTAAACTCGTGTTCCTGTGCACAAAGTATGGCAATTCATGACCAAAAAATTCTATTAACCATGCACATCAAAAATAAATTAAAAGGCAGAGCCGCCGAACTTATAAATTCACGCAACCCTAGCACATGGCCAGAAATAAAGGCACTACTAGAAACTCACTTCGGAGACTCCCGAGATTTAACGTCCCTAATTCAGGACCTACAACGAATTCACCAATTACCTAGTGAATCCGCCTTAACATTTGTTTCGCGTTTACAAACGCACAATGCGAAAATGCACGCTGCAGTGCAAAAACAAAATTTAACTTCGGAGCAAAGAACCGCGCAAACAAACCTGATTGAAACTATGACATTAAATAATTTGTTAACGGGTCTAGAACCAAATCTAGGCAGAATAATACGTGCCAGTAACCCTCCTTCTATAATGAATGCGATTATTAGAATTCGTAGAGAGCTACAACTCTCTTATTTTGAACAGCAAAAATTCCCAAAAAATAGTCCAGTCAAAAATCCAGTAATTCAACAAAAGCGACCACAAGGTCCCAATTTGCAACAAAAGTTTTGTTCCTTCTGTAAACGGAATGGACATGTAATAAGCGAATGCCGCACAAGGCAACAGTCTCAAAACTTCCAGAGACCAAGTTTCCAAGGAAACCCAAACTCACAAAATTTTTCTCATCAAAACTTCGCACAACCTAGTAATAATCAATTTAGTCAGAGGACATTCCCTCAAAATAATCAGCCAAATCAATCACAGCAAATCAGGCCCTCAGCCATAAGGCGGAACCCTAATTTTATGCAACAGCGACCATCAGCTATCCAACCTAACCCAAATTTTAATCGCTTTAACCAGCAAAAAGCTCATCATTTGAATTACGAACCTTATGACAATTATGACAATCAATGTAACTATAATCAATATAATGACTACTCGCCCGATTATCAAAATGATAGTTGTGAAAATTACGATTCAGGCAACGCTCAAAACTTTTCAGACAATTATATGGCTAATTCTCAATATGAGCAGTACGAGAATTATACTGCTAATTCTCAAACACTACAGGAGGATTATACTGCTAATCCTCAGGATTTTCGCTTAGATCCGGAGTACCCCGCGGATACTCCAACGCAACAAATAGACCAATTCGACCAAATATCAAACCAAATACAAACAATGAATCTCAACGACAGTTTCGACCCAATGCTGAACTTCCCAGAACAAACGTTCATGTAAATACGCTTTCTCACACCTTATTAACCGTAAATTCAAAAAATCTTTATTACATCAAAGACGCAACCGGCAAATTTAAAATTTTGATAGACACAGGTGCAGGAATTTCAATTTTTAAACCTAAAACAGCTGAAAATTATAGACGTAGATCTCCTGAAAATGTAATTATACAGGGCATTACTGATCAAAAAATTTATATCAACGAATCTGTTCTCATCCCCTTTTCAGATGAGTCACACAAAGTTTATATCTATAATCTAGATATAGATTTTGACGGACTACTAGGCGCAGATTTTCTAGAACATTACGAATGCCAAGTAGACTTTAAAAACAAACAACTAGTCACGAATTTTAAAAACGTACCATTATTTAAAGTCACGGAAGAAACTACAGTAAATTTACCTGTACAACCAACTAGTAACATCAGAAACCAAAACCCAAATTTAAGCAACATCAAAAATTTAATTTCTATCGAACCTCGCATGGAAAAAATATGTAAACTAAAATGTAACCTACAAAATACCGAGGCTATACTGTTAGCCCAGGAAAACGAGAAAGTACGCTTACCAAATGCTATTGTCAAAATCGATAACAATGGAGAATTTTTAACCTCAATTATAAACGCAAATGCAATACCAAAAACTGTAAATTTTTCTAACATAAAACTAGAGCCAGTACAAAAATTCAAATCAATTTTCAATTTAAACACTCAAAATTCTGACTCACACCTACAGACGGACAGATCCTTCGAAATTAGGAACGAATTGCGCTTGGATCATCTAAACGAAGAAGAGGTCGAAATAGTAACGCAGCTTTGTTTAGACTTTCAAGATATATTCTATTTGGAAGGAGACAATTTAACTTTTACTAACGAAATTAAGCATTCCATTGACACGAACGATTCAAAACCGGTTTTCACAAAGTCATATCGCTACCCTCATATCCATAAAGAGGAAGTCAAAACACAAGTCTCTAATATGCTTGATCAAGGCATCATTAGACCTTCGATTTCTCCCTGGTCCTCTCCGGTTTGGGTTGTACCAAAAAAACTCGACGCCTCCGGTAAACAAAAATGGCGAGTTGTAGTGGACTACAGAAAACTCAACGAACTGACTATTGACGATAAATACCCGCTACCCAATATTTCCGACCTCCTCGATCAATTAGGCAAATGTCAATATTTTACAACTTTGGACTTAGCCTCCGGATTTCACCAAATCGAGATTGATGCAAAAGATATTCAAAAAACTGCTTTCACAGTTGAAAATGGTCATTTTGAATTCGTAAGAATGCCTTTTGGACTTAAGAATGCTCCATCAACATTTCAAAGAGTGATGGATAACATTTTATTAGGTATCCAAAATGAACGATGTCTCGTCTATATGGACGATATTATTGTTTACTCCCCTACTATTCACGAGCATATTTCTCGATTAACAGAAGTTTTCAAAAGATTACAGAAAGCCAATCTCAAAATTCAACCCGACAAATGCGAGTTTCTCCGCAAAGAAGTCGCTTATTTAGGACATCTCATTACAAAGGACGGCGTAAAACCGAATCCTTCGAAAGTTGACGCTATTCTAAATTTCCCTCAACCAAAAAATCAAAAAGAAATTAAATCATTTCTAGGCTTAGCTGGTTATTATAGGCGCTTTATCCCTAATTTCTCCAAGATTACCAAGCCTTTAACAAAACTCTTACAGAAAGACATACCATTTCTCTTCGACAATGATTGTATAAAATCTTTTCAAGATTTGAAACAAACATTAACGACAACTCCGATATTAATCTACCCTAATTTTGACGAACCTTTCGTTCTAACCACTGATGTGAGCGCATTTGCCGTCGGCTCAGTGCTGAGCCAGGGGCCCATTGGCAAAGATTTACCCATTGCCTATGCTTCTAGAACCTTGTGTAGTGCAGAAACTAAATATTCAACGATTGAACGCGAGCTTTTATCGATAGTATGGAGTGTAAAGCACTTTAGACCATATCTGTATGGTAGAAAGTTCAAGCTTGTCACCGACCATAGACCACTCACCTGGCTATTCTCTATAAAAGATCCAGGAAGTAGACTTGCCCGTTGGCGACTCAAATTAGAAGAGTACGACTATGAAATAATTTATAAACCCGGTAAAATCAATAAGAACGCGGACGCACTTTCCAGAATCAAAATTAATCATTTTTCCGAATGTTCCAAATTCTATTCAAAAGTTCTAGCCGCGAATGACGAAGAGTCAGACGACGACGAAAACTCAGACGATAACAACGAAATCACTAACGAACAAATTTCCCAAGAATTTGAAACTTTCGCCAACTTATATAAAACAACATCTTTAATTGACTATTCGAAAATCAAAGCCTCGAACAAACAACTTTTGTATCGAGAACATAAAGATATTATAACCTTTTTCCAACAAAACAACTTACAAGACCTACATCACAAAATTATCGAGGACATATTCGAAGAAAACCCCGAATTTCATAACGATAAAATCAATATTGTATCGAGCAAAACAGTCAGACATAGGAGATATTTTATCATCCCTCTACCTTTTGATATCGAGTCTGTAATTGAACATCTATTTTCGGTATTATTTAAAAATCAAGACGTCCTAGATCTCTCTAAGACATACTTTGTCGAAAATAACTTAGACCTCCCCATTCTTGAAATCCTATCATTCATTTTTGCGGAAAAAGACTTAAAAGTAGTAATTTGTCAAGATATCGTCAGAACTGCCGACGAAGATGAAATTCCAATTATATTGGAGCAAAATCATTTTGGTAAAAATAATCTACACCGCGGAATAAATGAAACGATTCGAAGAATTAGAGAAAAATACACTTGGCAAGGTCTAACTAAAGACGTTGAAAATTTTATAAAAAATTGCGAAACTTGCCAAAAGACTAAAGTATGCCGGAAAAACCTTAATAACCCTCTGGTAGTCACAGAAACCCCAAGAACACCATTCGAAAGAATCAATATCGATTTATTTGAATTCCCAACTCGAAATTACGCTTTAACTATTCGAGACGAGTTAACTAAATTTACACAAGCCTATGCAGTCCCGGACAAATCCGCAAAATCCGTCGTAAATACCTTGTTGTTATACTTTCAACATTACGGTACCCCGTTAAGAATCCATTGCGATTACGGTGGCGAATTTGACAACCGTTTGCTCAAAGATCTCTGCACCCTCTACGACATAAAATTAACTTATTCAAGCGTAGGACATCCCCAATCGAACGGATCCATAGAAAGATTTCATGCTACTTTAGCCGAAATGATAAGAATCCACAAAACTGAAAACCCAAACGAACATCCTTTCACGATTTTACCATATGCAGTAATATGCTATAACAATTCGGTAAATAAAACACACGGTTTTACCCCATATGAACTTATCTTTGGTCATACATCTAACAGACCACCCGAAACTTTGTACAACCAAAAAGAATTAATAACTAAATACGTTAGAGATTTAAACAATAGAATATCCCACTACTATAAAATAGCCCGTAGTCGAACACAATCTCAAAAAGAGAAAGCAAAAGTTCGCTTCGACAGAAATATTCCCCAAAAACGACCTGAATACAAAATAGGCGACTTAGTTTATGTAAAAGAATCACAAATTAAGAACAAACTACAAAACAAATTTAACGGTCCCTTTAAAATAAAAGACATTTTTCAAAATTCTGCTACCCTATTAAATCTCGAAACAAAACAAGAAACTAAAGTAAATTTTGATAGAATGAAACCATATACTGAAAATTAAATTTATTTTCAGGTTTCTCCTGCTGTTCGGATCAGCACTCTGTCAGTACAAAATTACCCCGATCAATAACACTGTTGGTGTATACTATCACCAAGACACGGACATCGTGGTGACAAATGACAAATGGACTCTGCTAGTGCATAAAAATATTTCATCCCTCAAACTAGCTTTTGACAAAAACCAAAATAATTTAGACAGAATCTTGAACACCCTCGATGGTGCTGACCAAAAATCAATCCTGTTCAGAAGCGAAGTCAAAACAGAGTTTAACCTTTTAATGCAAATAGCTAGTTCGATAAAAACGAAATTTGACGAAGTCTTTTGAGACACAAAGAGATATAAACGCGGAATACTTAACGGTTTCGGAACAATATTCAAATCAATTACCGGAAACTTAGACGCCGAAGATGGCGAGTACTACACTAACTGTATAAACAAATTAAATAATGATGAACATCAATTAGAAAACTTAATCAAAAATCAAATCTCAGTTGCAACTTCTGTTATCAAAAATTTCAACTCAACTATACAAAAATTACAAATTGATGAGGAAACATTTAACAAAGATATCAAAGAAATCGAGCACACGATTCAAACCATGACTCAAACGATCCAAGCTGCCGAAATAAAACTAAAATTTCTATACATTTCCGAACAACTAATGGCCAGCTATTTGTATAT
The DNA here is from genome assembly GCA_936432065.2 of Rutpela maculata. NCBI lineage: Eukaryota > Metazoa > Arthropoda > Insecta > Coleoptera > Cerambycidae > Rutpela > Rutpela maculata. The sequence goes on along the minus strand of OW386291.2, from coordinate 61,043,609 downwards.
CGAAGACAATGTAAACGATATTTTAAATTCAATAACATTCGCCAGATTAGGAATAATTCATTCATCAATCATAACACCTGATCACTTAGTAACGGCGTTACAAGAGATTTCACAGAGTTTGCGAAGGAACAATTTACCTCTTCCGATTAAACTATCAGCAGTTGCTCAATATCTGGATATTATTGAACTAAAAGCTTTTCAACTAGACTCTAACCTAATATTTGTTTTAACAATACCTCTTATTGAACCTCAAAATTATAACACCTTTCGCCTATACCCCATACCTATACTTGATAACAGAACTGGTCTACATCACTTTTTATCTATTTCACAAAAGTTTATCGCGAGAGACGATGATTCTTTAATGTACATACCTATACAAAATTTGAAAGAATGCAAACCACTTTATTTTGGAACCAAACTATGTTCGAACCTGTTTGCATATCCTATCGACCAAAATGCCATTTGTGAAGCTAGAATATTAAAACCATTGCCGAAACTCCCAGAAAATTGTCAAACTTCCTTCATCATTAGTCAAGGATACAACGTCCAAGAACTTGAAGACAACACATGGCTAGTGATTAATTCCGAACCACTTCACATTACCATCAACTGCCCGAAGAGAGAATCCATAACAGAGCTAATTAACAAAAATTCCATCATAAAACTACAACCAGGATGTTACGCCTATGCAGGCATTACTCGAATACAAGCCAGTGCTAAAGACTTTTCCGAAATTAAGGACAATTCACATCCAATCCAAATTCCTTTTGAATGCTGCAATCACATGCCCGACAAAATCGAAATTCCAAAATTAAAACCGCTTAAATTAAACAGTCTCGACGTAGAAGATTTAGATATTGCTAAAAACAAACTAGACCAATATTCCAAAGACCTAGACGACCTTATAAAAGAACCTTTTGTGACCAAACATGTATCTTGGTTCACATACTTCATAATCACTCTCATCATCCTATTAGTTCTACTTTACATAACTTGTAAATGCAGAAAAAGAAGATGTGGAGCATTGCGAATCCAACCCTCAACGGATAACCCTCCTTCACCTCCTTCAGAGCGAAGCAGAGTATTTACCAAATTTCCTAGACTGATCCCTCCAAGAAAGCGACCCGGTATTAGACCTCAAGAAGAAGAGGACATCGAGTTAACATAGACTTTCATGTGGAGTTTTACCCTTGTCTATTAATTTAGACTATTGTATTTTATCCTTATTACGTTATGTAATGTTTTATTATCGCTTACCAATTTTAACTTTTACATTATTTTATTATTTTGCTTTGTATTCATTCAACATTGTTTCAATTTATTTTTGCATTATATTCATTTAACGTTTTAACAATTTTCAAAAGTTGCTGCATAACATCAACTTTTTTATTAAGGGGGAAGTTGTTATATAATATTACACGCTATCTTATTGCGACTTAGCCATAATAAACCTTCACAGGTATATCGTATTTCACGATAACAGCTTCTCTTATTAATTGCTTATCTTCAAGATATCATATTACACCTTTGTTTCTCATAACTTGTGCAGACTGCAGAACTGCAATTCCTTTGTTATATATTTTGCTTACTCAGGTTCTGTATGTTATAAATATGACTAAACACGCTTTGTTGAATCAGTTATTAAACTCACTTAGAATGAAACACTTCTAATTATTGTATTATTCCTTTTCCAAGAGCCAACGTTGGCTCCATTTAAGTAAATAAATCTTTTTAAAAAGTCACTCATGAAAACCGTGATCTAACATATATATGTCTGTAAATATATTTTATTTCAACTGTAAATTGGACTTTTAAACATAATTTACATTATACCGATGATATATTTCGTATTAATATTTGTTATACTTATTCACTTTAAAAAAAAATCAAAAAATAGAAAAGTAGCATTGTTCTCTTAAGCGAAAAACTTTCTGGGAAAATGTCAAGAATAACAAAAAGTTCAAAATAAATTTTCTCAACTTATCTATCTCTTGATATATTTTCGAACAATGCTTCATTTACGAGTTATATTGCAAATGAAACGAAAAATGGCAAAAAAATTGACGATTTTTTAATTTTAAAGTGTGTTGCCCCACCTGTCACGCGTGCGGATAGTTGGCATATGTTTGTGGACATCCCAAACTATACTTTAGGGAAAAAATTGCGGATAAACGACATTTCGTAAAATGATCATTTTTCCATCTATTCCGACTGGCCTATCGTTCCTGACAATGACAGTAAAGTTTGTGGAAACGTTGACCTAAAGAGAATGTAAATGCGGATTCACACTAAACGGGCTCAGAAACAAATCACAAAAAGAAAACACGAACTTTTAGAAGATGTCTGCAAAAACCAGATATGAACTCTAATCTAGACCGGTTCAGTTGTATTTCAGTGTTTGGATGCGGAGAAAATGTGCCGAATTGAAAGAGACCGTGAAGAAGAAGATAATATACTCATACTGGCAATGGGCATTTTTTCCTGAACGAGTCTCGTTATCGTCGTTTTAGGACAGAACCCAGGTTGCACAGAAGGAAAACACAAAATGATCATCGGATTTTGAAAACGATGGCGTTGGAATAATCGGATTAGATGATTTTCAAAACAAGAATATCCAATGCAGATTTTGAAAATTTATTAAGCCTAATTAGACCAATCCACAACGGACTCACCATTGTGGACTGCATAGTTTCGACGGACACACCGAATCCCGTCGCTTGCCGGAAAGATGATATATATGATAAAAGTTGTAAAATATTAATAATATTAAACAGTAAAAGGGGTCAAAATTATAGAAAAATTTCAAGATCTACAAAACTGTATCTGTATTTTTTTCATAACTTTGACAGGGAGGAGATATTAAAAAAAACGAAACTCAACCAATTCTCCAAGATGGCGGCGTTTCCGACGGAACAACACAGGTCAGAAACTTGCATACACACTCGGCTCAGCCTCCTCCCCCCATATAGGCTCTCAAAACGGCATGGTGCTAAATTCATTTTAATTGAAAAAACTCCTACAGACTGGAGTGCTTACTGTTCGCGGTTAACACATTGTTTTTGCAATTCCTATAAAAATCAAAGAAAAGTAATAATAGACCAGGAACCCGCCGACCACTAATTGCGTGTCATAAGTTTACTCCCAAAATGTGTGAATTATTGTTAATTTGGGGTAGTAGAGCACAGAAATGTCCATGCCAGCCCTTTTTTTTTGGTACAGGGGCATACGGCAGGCCCCCAAATGTGTAAGAAATATGACTTGTAAAAGAGATAAGAAGCCACAAATAAGTCAGAGGTTTACGCATGGGGATTGGAGGGATTTCTTAATTTACCCCCAAAAATAATGAATCCAGACTCCCATTCATTTTGGGTAGTAAAAGAGGCGCTACGTTCGCCCAATTTGGAAAAATAGTCAGATAAAAAAATGATAAGTTTATGAATGGCAATCAGGAACTTGGTAAGTATGATACTCCTGAGTTCTAAAATACATTCGCCATCTTTGAAAAGTGGTACGAAGATATTGTCTTTCACGATAATTGACGGCGTATCGGAACTTCCTGCCACATGTACTAGTTACCTATATAAATCGATGAGTATCATAAATTTACGACTGGCAATCCGAAACTTGGTAGTGTAAACCTCCTGATTGCGAAAATACCATATGTGCACCATCTGTGACAAGTGGTGCAAAGGCCTTGTCTTTCACGATAGTTGACGACGTATCAGAGCTTTCTACCTAGTAATAGTTACCCGTGTAATTTGATGAGTGTCATAAATTTACGACTGGCAATCAGAAATTTGAACCTCCTGAGAGCGAAAATACATTCGCCATCTTTGAAGTCTTGCCTTTCACGATAATTGATAGAGTATTGGAACTTCCCACCGCATATATTGATATTCCGTCAATTATCGTGAAAGGCAAGACCTTCGCACCACTTTTCAAAGATGGCGAATGTATTTTCGCACTCAGGAGGTTGATACTTACCAAGTATTTGATTACTGATTGCCAGTCATAAATTAATGATATTCATCGAATTAAAGGGAGTAATCAGTGCATGCGGTAGGAGACTCCGATACGCCATGAATTACCGTGAATGGCAAGACCTTCGCACCACTTTTCAAATATGGCGAATGTAATTTCGCCCTGAAAAGGTTTATACTTACCAAATATCTGATTGCCAGTCGTAAATTTATGATATTCATCAAACTCCACGAGTAACTATTACGTGCGGTAGGAAGCTCCGATGCGCCGTCGATTATCGTGAAAGGCAAGGCCCTTGCACCACTTGTCAAAGATGGCGCACGTCTTTTCTCAATCATTTCTCATTTTCTCAATCATACTTACCAAGTATCTGACTGCCAGTCGTAAATTTATGATATTTATCAAATTATAAAGGTAACTAGTACATGCGGTAGGAAAAGCCGATACGCCGTCAATTATCGTGAAAGGCAAGACCTTCGCACCACTTTTCAAAGATGGTGAATGTATTTTCGAACTCAGGAGGTTCATACTTACCAAGTTCCTGATTACCATTCATAAACTTATCATTTTTTTACCTGACATTTTTTTTTTCAAATTTGCTCCTTCTTGTAACAAAATGAATGGGAGTCTGGATTCATGATTTATTGGGGTAAATTAAGAAATCCCTCCAACCCCCATGCGTAAACCTATGACTTATTTGTGGCTGTTTTTTTTACAAGTCATATTTCTTACACATTTGTGGGCCTGTCGTACGCCCCTGTACCAAAAAAAGGGGCTGGCATGAACAATTTCTGTGCTCTACTACCCCAGATTAACAACAATTCACACATTTTGGGAGTAAACTTATGACACACAATTAGTAGCGGGCTCCTGGTCTAAAATAAATAATGAGTTACAATTTAATTATTGACAACGACACCTGTCAAAAGGCATTCTCATATTTTAATAAATTAGGTATAGGCGTCTGAATTTAAGATGCCAGCGCCAAAGTGGAGAACTCGTGAACTAATTATAGGCTTTTTGTTTGTTTATGTGGCGAATACTTATATTAATTTTTTTCTGTTTGTTGTTATTTTTGGCGTTAAAAATAATAACATTAATAATATATGACCTAGGGGTTTGCAAAATTTTATTGTAAGTGATTTGTAAGATGTTAATGGCATTATTCAGCAACATTCATATTTTTTTAGGTTATCTAGTTTTTCCCTTGAAAAATACAGTTTCTTCGACATAAATGGTGTCTGGCTAGTTAAATATTAATAAACTTAAATATTTCTTTAAATTTATGTACAGTTGTAATTTAAATCACTTTTTTTTTTCAGGAAACATGAGTGACATTTAGGTTAAGCATATTGCAATGTATGGAACATTTGTGAAGCACTAAAAATGTAAAAATTCTAAGTGTGTGTATGAAGGGGAATATATTTTAAATGCAGGACATATTATTTTGTGTGGTACAATCCATATTCAACACAAAACTTAATAAATGTGTATGTTCTATGTTTAGAAACAAGCGTTTCAGTTTCAAATACCCATGAAATTAGTGGTAGGTACATTGAATATAACTGAAAAGATATTTATTAATTCTTTAAGTAAAATAAATGAAACAGTATTTTGTAAAATATGAAATAGAAATATTCAAGGGTAAAGCATAATGGTGCATGGTGCAATAGTATATATTACTTTTAAATATACTGGAATTACTTATATTTACTAATTTCACTTACAATGTGTGATTGTCTAGGACATTATTATTGCCTACTCGGGCCATGGTTATTTGCTTATTTGCACCCGCTTTTTCCCTCTCAATGCCTGGTTAAAGGTGTCTACATCAAAGAAGGTTTCGTGCCAACTCAACTTTCACGAGTTGTCCCTGCAATCTACAAAGGATACCGACTAGGTTGGCTCCAGCAAATTGTAGCCCCTTTAAACGCTATCATATTTTTAATAACTTAGCATCTCAGTTTATCATTTACTTATTGTTGATATCATCGTGCACTAAAAAGACAATGACAGAAAAGCCCATAATTAGTTTGACTATAGACCACCAGGTGGCGTACTCCTTATTTTCAGATGCCTATTGCTTAAGAACTTAACAAAAGAAAGCTTTAGATAAACAATTCGATGAAAAGTCAAATCTGACGTGCAACAATTTGAAGCTCTATTTGCAGTTTTTTAGTAACAGAAACTGTTAAAAAGGATTAGATGAATATCGAAGAAGATGCAAAAAGGGTGCTTAAAATAATATCTCTTTTTTTGTATTTTTAAACTGATAAATTTTTTTATACCTATAATTTCTCTTTATCTCGGCGGGTAAATAAATTGGTACCTAAGTAATGTTACAGCCCTGTAACTATGGTAATTAGTAAATGAATTGTAATTTCGACTTCCGCCATACATCAAGTATTGCAAAAATATAAGGACATGCAAATACATTTTTAGACTATTGACACATAATAAAGTTTTTTATTTTTTCTATTTCATGGGTTTTTAGATTTTTTTATAGATATTGAAATTACTATAAAATTTCTATAAATCGTAACATAAAATAATATTTCAATTGACAGCTTAAAGTATATTATTTTTGTTCCAGTTTTCCATTAGAGCTGCATATGGTATTTTATAAAACAGTCTATAAAAGTTTCGAAATTGCCGCTAATCATTCTGATGGATTAACCGTCCTTTCCTTCTTATATCATGTAAGTAGTTATTTTATACCTACAATAAATGTAATTGACGATTAACTTTTTTATATATCAACATGTATATCACAGAGGTCATTTATAAATCCTGTACATAAAGTATACGCCAGATTTAAAAACTCAAAGATATATTTAGAACGAAATATATGAATTACATCTATACAGGGTGTTTCGTGAGTGACTGGCCATACGCTACCCAGATAGCATTTTTACATTCAGAGCATGTGCTCGGAACGTACTTTATGTACCCATGGAACTAAGAATGAATATTCATTTTGTATTCCGTGTAGAAAATCTGAATGTCAGAGAGACGTACAGATGACCGCCTCTCGATATACGAGTAAGATTCCTACAACGTACCCATAAACCAAAACGGAACTTGATATGAACCAGAAACGTATATTGACATACTGATAGATACATGAGGTATATAGGAGGAAGGTCCATCCTACATTCACAATGTACACTGCATGTTCATGGTATATGAGTACTACCTTCGCAGGAATTAAGGTGCCTGGTGCCTGGTATGTTACACATGGATCATAAATCTATGATGCACGTATATTGTAGGAATGAACATTAAGTATCAGTGGCAGCTATAAGTACTTCACTCATGTCATGTATTTTCTTCAAAGTTTAATTATTATAAAAATTTATTACTTATTGTAATCATTGATGAGTCGCTGCTTCATTCTGAATATGTTCAGTATGACGCAGCGACTCATCTATGATTATAGCAAATAATAAATTATTATAATAATTAAACTCAAGAGAATACGTGAAATGAGTGAAGTACTTGCATATAATAAAACCAATATCTAATTTTAAAGTTTAACTGTTACAGTCAATTATTAGGTACTTACTCTAATTTTCCACATTTCATATTCCTTGTGAAGAATATTATGTAAGTAAATGTGGAATATATGCACAGAAAATTTGTTTTTACTATCAGTTTTCCACTAAAGTCAAATGTTTTATTCATCAAATTTTATTGAATGGAGCACACAAATGCTAAATAAACTTAAATAAAACTGTATTTGCTATAACAATACTTTACAAAGGTCCACGAATATATGTAAAAAAAATAGTTTTACGTTAATAAGATCTGTTAAAAACCATTTTAAAATGGATCAAACATTTATCACTCTAAAACTTCAGCTTAAAAATCATATTTAACGTGTTATTTATGAAAAAATCTAATGATCATATTACACTACCTTCAAATTCAATTTCAAATCGTGTTTTAAATTGCCAAGAACAAAACATGATTTTATTTTATTAATTACTTTTCATTGTTGTAACAATTAAGTATACATCTTAAATTATAAAATAGGAATAGATATAAATAAAACAGTTGTGTTACTTTAAATATATTTTAATTTTTGTTACAAAAATGAATTGTAATAATAAAAAACAATTGTGACAAAAATTTCAATTCAGATTTTTTTTAACAAAAAAATTTTCTTTGCAACTTATGAACTGTCATATTTTACTATAACGAATTTTTTGCCAGTAAGTAAAAAATAGTAAAAATTGGAGGGCTTACATTTTCAAAACCAAGTGTCCAGGTATTGCCGATGGTGATACTTGTAATTGCGAAAGTCCACTTTTCATTCTCAACACATCATCTGTGACTGATCCCATTGGCTGAATACTTTCTTTTGGCTTTTCCAATTTTTAAGGTATTTCCTTCCTGTCCAGAGGAGGAGATACACGTGCTAGTCCAACTACAAAAGAAAATACATTGTATTATATTTGAATAGGTACTTATTTCTCTTTAGAAACTGGCCATGATAAAGTTGAAAAATATAAAAACATCTTACAAAGATCTTACAGAAAAAATAAAACTGATCAAACATAAATTAAACAAATTGATATTATCATAGATAGATAGATAGATAGATACATTTATTTGTTCCTTTTTACATACAATACCTCATTGGGTGTAGAACACGTCAAAAACATTAAGAGAATACAACAGAAAAAAAGAATATAGTTAATATTAATGTAAAAAATACATATCATAATAAAATTGAAACACTAACAAATGGTAACAGTGAAAATAAATAGAGGACGACAACAGTAATTAAAGTTATTTTTAAAATAGATAATATGCCTAGTTTGGATAAAAATGTGTTTGGTTAAAATATTAAAATGGTATAACAATACAATACAATGATAAATTTGAGAACAGCCTAGTTTGAGAATACAAAAGTAAGTTTTTTATTAATGTATTAAAACATCAGTGAAATATTCGTCCACCGTATAGTAAGCCTTTTTTATTAGTATCCGTTTGAGTTCTAGTTTTAATGTTTTTAAAGTGAGATTTTTTATGTTGTCCGGCAATTTGTTAAAAATGTTAATTATAGAATACTCAACATTTTTTTGTATATACGAGAAAGGACACGGCAGGCACAAAATAAATGGAAAAGAAGGTACAGTCAAATGGGCTGAAACTGTAGTATGTTGTACTTCATAATATCCTGATCAAAAGTTTTCATGGGCACAATATCTGAAAATCGCCAATTTTTGAGATATGAAAGGTCAAAGATCAGGAATATCGGTACCCGCTGTCATAGTTGAGAGTATCATATTATGACGAGGATCTGTTTAACGTGTGATTCTAAATGTACCTGAAGTTTCGAACGTTCACTTGAATGAATTTTAGATGAAAAAGAAAAGTTAATAAAAACCACACATCGATTTAGGCATAAACACTTCATTGCCACATTTGCTGATAATAAATATCCACAATACTTAAGTTTTTACACCTAAATCGAAGTGTGGCTTTTATTAATTTTTCTTTTTCATATGAAATTCGTTCAAGTGAACGTTCGAAATTTCAGGTACTTGATTTTAAATGCCTACCAGAGTTATTAAAAGAACAACATACCTATCTTCTTTCAACTTCTAGTAAAGACAAAATTTCTTGGGAAGTCGACGGCTTCCAATATGTTCTTCGATATCATCTGACGGAAGGAATAACGTGCTTTTTGTACATAGTCCTTTGATTTGTTTTTATCCACTCTGTACATCAGATCTCTGCCCTTTTCAATTAATTGCAGCTCTTCTATAATCCTCTGAAATAGGTATAAAGCAAATTACTACAAATAGGTAAATACCTATCACAACTCGTATGTTGTAATCAAATCCAATGGTTGTGATTTAAATAAACAAAAGCTCCTTAATATTGAAATAGATCGAACCTACCTTCTTGAAAATAAGATTTAAACACCCCGTAAAGTGTTCACATTTCATCTGCATTTTCACCTGTTTTTCAATGATCAGTCAATTGTTTGAATGGTGACCACCAAGCTTCCTTTTCGTGGACCGAGACCATTACAAAGACACCTCAGTTTCTTTTCTAAAAATCGATACCTACAAACGCCGTAATTATTATAACTAATATAGGTGGTATGCTTAGTATAATATGTACAAAGGGATACACATTAAACTTTAGTGTCTAAATATAAAATATCTGCAAATGACAACAAAACTATGTGGTAGTTATATTGTATACAATTGTAAAATACTTACAGCAATGCAATTAATGTATATACTTGGAATAATTATAATAAATCAGGGGAAAACAAAAAACAAAACATACATTTGACAGCAAAAGCGTGACGTATACTAATAGCAGTACGATGAGCATGCGCACTAACCTAATGACCGTGGCGCGCATTTAAAAAATTCTACAAGGGGATTGTAATGACATGGAAAACGGAAATCTAAATATAAAAGATAAAAAGTAATTAAATACCCATTCTAAGTCTGAACTATCTGCTTAAGAAATGCCGATAGTTACCGAGATAGTTACTAATTAATTGAACACAGTACATAAATTAAAAAAGGGTTATTATTCATTATTATTTAATATTTCATATTCATTATTATTCAATATTCGATCACAAATCTAAAGTCTGGATTCAAAATTTAAAACATATTTCATATATACAATAATATTGACGAACGATTTAAAATTTATAAAACGTCATACACCGCACAGGGGATGACTATAAATGTACTTAAATCAAATCTATATAGATAGAGAAATATCATTATTATTTTTGTAGGTAGGTAGGTAGATAGGTACTATAAAACTAGCATTGCTGTCTCATCAGTTGTGATGCAGGTTTATTTTTATTAGTTCAAAAATCGAACCAATCAGCGTTCGCGTTAAAAGTGCTGAACTTTTGATGATATTACTGTCGGCGCGGCGCTCGGGCGATGCAAATATTTCTACAAAAAATATATCTGTATTATACAGATAAAATCATTGACGAATGTCTATACGATGTACATGAACACATATACGAAGAACGTTCCCTGATACGTGTACACAGTATATGCGACTGTGAATATAAACTTTTCTGTATATTCCATTTATATCGTATGTATAATCATATTGTATATGTGAAAATATTATTTATATGGGAACGTTGAGGGAACATACATGGCAAGTACAGAATGCAATTAGAACATTGGGAATGCAAAATGTACATTCGTGGAATAATAAATGCTATCTGGGTAGTGAGGAGTACGGTATAATAGGGAATCTAAGCTCCAATTTTAGGCTTAGTTTTTGAAGCCTAAGTACCTGTCAGACATACGGCTGGAAAGTATCGTACTCGATGTAAAATTGTCTGCTCAATCCGAATCTGGGGGCCGCATAAAAATCGGGGAGTGCCTTCAACTCTTAATCCGCGAATTTACCCTTTTTCGAAAATTCTGAAAATTAAATTTTTAAAATATAACTTTCGTTTTTCTCCCACAAAACATACATTCCATTTCAAATGGAAACACCTTTACAACTTTTTTATTTTTTTACCAACTTGAACCAAATTTTACCAAAATATATAAAAAAATTAGGATCTACTTATGACCAAAAAAATATTCGCCTCCTACAAATGCAAAGCCACTTGCGGTAGATACCTACCAAAATAAACGGAAAAAATAAAGAAATAATATTAGGCATTTTTATCGGAGAACTTTATTAATGAAAGTTGTTCAGAATTGTCCAAAAACCTAGAGTCCAAAATTTCAGCAATATTAAAAAATACTGAATTTTGTTTTTTAAGTCCAAAATTTCTACAAAACTAAAAAAATACAAATCGCTTAATAACTACCTGACAGCTTGCGTTTAATTTCAAACAAAATTGTCACAGCACAATTTTCTAAAAAAAAAAAAAACAAATAAAATGATATTTTCGGACTCGGACATTGTTTTAAACAAAATTTCAATATTTTTTAATATTGCTGAAATTTTGGATTCTAGGTTTTTGGACAATTCTGAACAACTTGCATTAATAAAGTTTTTCGATAAAGAAATGCCTAATATGATTTCTTTATTTTTTCCATTTATTTTGATACTGCATGATTGATTTTGCATTCTTGGCCATAAGTAGATCCTAATGGACCTTTCTTTCGTTTTTTTATTGAATATTTGAAAAGTTCTCTTTAAAAAGACTCACTCGTATTTTTTCTTTTTTGCGAAATTTGCTTCTTTTCTACAGAAAAAAGTATTGTTATATGAATTTAAAATTGGCGGCAATATTTCTGCACTGATGACGAAATGGGCGGAATGACCAATCAGCAGTGGCGCAACCAGAAAATTCATCTGGGGGGGGGGCAATAGAACCGGCCTCCCCAGAGGATGAAGAAAATTTTTCAGAAAATGGTTGAAAACGGATGTGTATGTAGATTCCTCTATTAGATAATATTGGCATTAATTACAAAATATTTATTTCAAGGGATAATTTAGATACTGCCTTGCACTGCTTCTTTATTTTTTGGCTCATGGAAGACGGCTTGGGGGGGCATGGCTGCGCCCATGCCAATCAGTATACTCTAGCACCCTTGGTAGAGGCTACATATGAGCAGATTGTACGTATATTTGTCTCTTTCTACCTTTACCGAATTGACAGACATGTCATCAAGCGTGAAACTACAGAAACTTTTCTTTGATGCATTTAATATTAAGTTGAAAAATTGAGTTGCCCAGTTGAATGAAATCTAAATCATATGACATTATTCTAAAGTTAAAACCTCTGGTTACTGTACTACATTTATAGTTACAGATATTTCATACTTACTGAATTTATAAAACTAAATAGGTATGTACAAAAACTGAATAAAAACGTTAAAATATGATTAATTTAACTTTTGTAGTATACAAATTACAGTTAATAAATATAAACAACTCGATTTAAGTGTTTTAATTTTCTTTTACATTTATTGAATAATTTTTAAAATCATTATTAAATCTAAAAATTTATCAGTAAATGTTATTTTATTTAAGTAAACAGGAATTGTCATATTCACCATTTCACTGTCAATAATAGGGAAATTATCACTTGCTGCCTTCTCAAAATCTGTCTCCATTTTTTTAATATCTACACACACACACACACACACACACACACACACACACACACACACACACACACACACACACACACACACACACACACACACACACACACACACACACACACACACGCACACACACACACGCACGCACGCACACACACACACACACACACACGCACACGCACACGCCCACACGCACACGCCCACACGCACACGCCCACACGCACACGCCCACACGCACACGCCCACACGCACACGCACACGCACACGCACACGCCCACACGCACACGCACACGCACGTGTGGGTGTGCGTGTGCGTGTGCGTGTGCGTGTGCGTGTGCGTGTGCGTGTGGGTGTGGGTGTGGGTGTGGGTGTGGGTGTGGGTGTGGGTGTGGGTGTGGGTGTGCGTGTGCGGGTGCGTGTGCGCGCACGCGCACGCGCACGCGCACACGCACACGCACACCCACACCCACACCCACACCCACACCCACACCCACACGCACACGCACACACACACACACACACTTTTAAATAATTAATAAGACACAGTTATGAAGTCAAAATACTAGATCCGTACGATCACAACATAAATCGTAAATAAGAGTAACCTATCTATTTATTTTATTTCCATCATTGTTGCCAAGTGTCAGTTATTTGTTGGGAGCCGATATGTTGAAAGTGTGTTTCTTCTGTTAATTATTATCATTTTTATTATAAGAAGTGGTATTATTCAATGGAAATTCATTATTTTCAAGATAAAAGGTAGACATTGTTTAGTGAAATAATTAAAGCATTTCTTCTAACGTTAAACATTCATATACATTAGGCAACATGGAAATAGTCTCATCGGCAGGTTTCCAGATGAGATATGAGATGTAAAATTCAGAAACGTCAAGAGGTTCGGTTAATGTTCGTATACGGCATCTGCATCATAACCTTAAATTTTAAGTTTTTCAAGTTTATTCTCATTTTTAATATTTGTATACGCCGTACTGGCTCCAAGCAAATATTTAAAAATTCACGTAAATAATTTTTCAATATTGTTGGTTAATAAAAATAGACTGCTAATTACAGGTTAGACTTCCAACCTACAGAAAGAGTCCTATTTTATTAGGACAAGGTATTTAGAACTTCATAAACATTACACTGAACTAGACTTTAGTTGAAAATACGGAAACCAAGCAGAAATTTTAATAATAGCTGGGTAATACTCTTAAATCTTAAGAAACACATATTTTTGAGGTTAGCTGTGACGTCACATGCAGATGCCCTATGAATCCAGAAATTGTTTAATTTTTATTGGAGTTCCGCCCATGACGTAATTTGAGCGCATTTACTTGTTTGAAATGTGAAGTAAATTAGACAATATTTTTATTTTTAAAATATCTATTTAAAATTAAAATATTATACGATATGACGTGTATATACAATATTTATTAGGTGTTAATAAATTATTTATGACAAAATAATCATCAAGTTCCATTACGTGGGAAAGGTCCATCTGTTCTATCTTTTGGTAAAATTTGGTTCAAGTCGGACAAAAAATAAAAAAGTTATAAAGGTGTTTACATTTGAAATGAGTCACACTGTAGGTTAAAAATCTTATTATTTTTTTAAAACTGTAGCTCACAGTACATTTAATGCAACAGTGTAGTCAAAACACATCTAATATTTATAGAAACTTTACAAAAAACCTCGCGTGAAACTCTCCGCAGTCGTCGCATTGAAAAATGTAGCCGCAAGGTTTTATTTTATTTCGGGAAATTGACAAAACTAGACCGTACGAAATTACAAGAAAAGACCAAAATTATTTTTAGTGATTGATTTATACTGATATCTTAAGTGAAACGCAAGTTATGATTTTTTTAAACTTGGCTGTCCTGCGATCCAGCGTGCTACGAATCGAAACCGATGGATGCGGGCACTGTTTGCATTAAATTTAATTATTTGGTACTGTATTAATAGGTACAATACTCCTGTGTTGGATTTTACTGGCTTTATTTTGTTTAAAAGATGTAGTTGTTTTTTAAAAAATTTTTCTGTGGTTCTTATTGGGGTGCTCTGCCACATATATTTTCTTCTATACAATGTCCGTGAAATCTACAAAATAATACAATTATCCAGTATTTTACTGGAAAATAACCTTTACGCCTGTGACTTTTACGCCAAAGGAGCAGTTAGAGGGTGTTTTTTTGACAAATAATGAATAAGAACAAAAATATAAAAATAACGTATTTTTGCTGACGTTTCGGAAACCGAATCTGTTTGCTTTCTCAAAAAGTATTATAAGTGTTTGTATGCTGTGTATTTCAGGGGGGGGAGCCATGGTGCCCGGGGACCCCCAAGCCGTCCTCCATGAACCAAAAATAAAGACGCATAATCTCTATCAGTACAAAGCAGTATTTAAACTATCCTTTGAAATAAGTATTTTGTAATTAATGCCAATATTATCTAGTAGAGGAATCTATACACATCCGTTTACAACAATTTTCTGAAAAGTTTTCCTCATCCTTTGGAGAGGCCGGTTCTATTGCCCGCCCCCCAGCCTCCCCCCACATGAATTTTCTGGCTGCGACACTGGTGTATTTAATATACACAGCATATAAACACTTACAATACGCTATGAGAAAGAAAACAGATTCGGTTGTGTTTGTATGCTGTGCTGTGTATTTAATATATACAGCATACAAACACTTATAATACGCTTTGAGAAAGGAAACAGATTCGGTTTCCGAAACGTCAGCAAAAATACGTTATTTTTATATGTTTGTTCTTATTTATTATTTGTCAAAAAAACACCCTCTAACTGCCCCTTTGACGTAAAAGTCACAGGCGCAGAGGTTATTTTCCAGTGAAATACTGGATAATTGTATTATTTTGTAGATTTCACGGACATATTGTATAGAAGAAAATATATGTGGCAAAGCATCCCAATAAGAAACACAGAAAAAATAAGAAAATGCCACAACCAACATTTAGACAATATGCAGTTATTAATATAGTTGTTTAAAACTCTAATTTTTTCTACGTCTCCTTGAAGTAGAGTAACAATTAAAAAAATGGGATTTTTTTTGTTCAAATACGATTAGGATCTCATAAAACGTCGAGATTTTAAGTTGGAACAAAATTTAAAAAATCGTCTAACTTTTTTTGTACGCACGATTACTTTGGAACGGTTTATGATATTGACTTGGAATTCGGTATACCTACAATACATCTACATATTATGTAACTAAATTATTATATATTGATCTTATTCCTGTGCTGTTAAAGGATAGGGGGGCAAATGTTGGTAAATGGGGGTAAATAAGTAAACAAGTGTTCATAAAATTGGGATTTAGTGTTTGAAAAGAAGCCAAGATTTCAATTTTTTTTGCATCAGCCACCCTACTACCATCCTCATTACCGCCGCCACACCATTATATTAAATGGAGTAATAAAAATGTGATTTAGTTTGTGTACAAGAAAGGCATCAATTTTTTTTACTTCAGCCAACCTCACTACCACCTCCCTTAATAATGGTAGTGGGGGACTTGGGAAAGTCTTGGATAGAAAATCTGGATGTGGACGCAGCGAATTCCTTAGGCAGTGGTTTGTATTTATATCAGCTAAACAAAATACATTACAATTAATAAATTACAATTTATTATAATTATATTAAATAATTATAAGTTTTCACTAGTAATATACTAGACCTAAACACTTACACCCAATAATGCAAGACAGTTCATCCAGTTCTCTTACAGTAACACCTCTTGTTGCAAATAGTATTACACTTTCAAACGACTACTTAGAAGTGACTGGCTTCGAATGTTTCTTACATGGTAGGTACCAGTACACCTTCTGTCAATGTCTAATCATACTGAAGAACATCTGGTAATTTTGGAGACATGTTAGGTATCTGTCTTCTTTCAAATAATAAACGTATAGGCAGATATCTTGGCATGTTCATAAAATGCGTCTTCAGTAGGTGATAAAACTTTAATATCGCTCTTGCAGTTTAAAAATAAATGTGCTCTTAGTGGGTTAAGGCTTACGTGGAAATATGAGTGACCGTACATTTACCAGTCATTTAAATAATATGTAGGCAGTGTTTATAAATTCCATGACGTTGCAATCGTCCACATCATTTATATAATGGGCCAGAGGATTGAGTGTTTCCCAATTTTAAATTGGCGTCTTAAATGCTATCTTTTTTCCCTTCCCAAATATGTAGCTTGTGTTATCCCACCAAGTCCATAGGTAGACATAAAAAGAGCCGCTGTAAGTAGAAGAGGTATTTATGAGTGCCTATTGCTGCGTCTTTAATTAATTTATTGCAGAACAAATACGAACTGAACTTTTGAATCCACAACTTTACTTTCATTTTGATGCACAAAAATAGTGACAACAAAAAAAAAAATTATGTCACTTGCCACTATTCTTTTATTTTCCAAAACACAAAATTCTAGTATGGAGACTATAACTATATTGGCTTCTTCATGATTATGAATCTTCGCTTTTGTCAAGATATAAGCTGATTCTAATTATAGGTAGTAATTTCTGCTTATTAATTGTAATGTATTTCTCTTAGCTGATATAAATGCATTAACATCTATCATATTTAGAGACAATTTCATTTATACAGGTTAGACAGAATACCTACATACATAATAATTTAAATGATTCTAACGACCTAAAATTATGATGAAAATTAAACCTAAGGAATTTTAAACAACTATATTAATAACTATGCATCTTTTAAGCCAAATAGAGACAGTAAAATCCAACACAGGAATATTGTACCTATTAATACAGTACCAAATAACTAAATTAACGCAAACGAGTATCCGCATCCATCATCGGTTTCGATTCGTAGCGCGCTGGATCGCATAACAGCAAATTTAAAAAAAATCATATTTTCCTTTTCACTAAAGATATCAGTATGAATCGATCACTAAAAATAATTTCTGTCTTTTCTTGTAATTTCTAGTTTTTATCAATTTCCCAAAATTAAAAATAAAACTCGCAGGCTACATTTTTAATTCATAATGCGCCGACTGTATGCACGCAATGTTTTCTAAAATTTCTATAAACCTTAGATGTGTTTTGACTACACTGTTGCATTAAATGCACTGTGGGCTGCAATTTTAAAAAAATAATAGATTTTTAGCTTATCTTTTGAGGGAGAAAACGCATATTTTAAAAATTAAATTTTTCACAATTTCCGAAATAAAGGTACATTCGCGGATTAAGGGTTGAAGGCAATCCCCTAGCTTTATGCGCCCTCGAATTCGGATTGAGCAGACAATTTTGCATCGAATACACTTTTCAGCTGTATATCTGACAGGTACTTAGGACTGAAAGATAAACGTCTCCAGAATCTGCACTAGTACCTTGAGCTGATTTCAAAATGGCCTTTATTATATCCCTAGAGCCCTTCGTTTCTGATATACAGCGTGTTTTCTATTTTTTGCCAAAATTTCGATCGACCACAATTTTGATTGGCTTCACCAAATCGAACCAAATTTATTAGGTATGTTTCGCTAATAGAGTATGAATCGATCACTACTACAATTCAGTACTGCATACGAAAAAAATATCAGGAACGGGCTTAGTTTTTTTCTTTTGGCATTTGTCTAAAAATATCACCCTGTATGTGGATTTTTGCAATACCGAATTTAAAAATACTCTAATATCGTATTTAAACACTAGTGGAGTCAATAGGGATTTTCACTTCGGAAAAATTCCGGGAAGCGGTAACTTTTGAGAATACATCTCTGAACATGTCAGGAACAACATATCAAAAGTTACCAACAATAGTCCCTGAGCGTAATTGCGAATTAATTGCAAAATACCAGTCTTTGTCAAATACATCTTAAAATATATTTTTTTCTTTCAAGAAGTAATTACTCCATTCGAAAATACGGTAAATTTCATATAAAAAATGTATATGAAGTTTTTTTGTACGATCAAAAATGTAGGCTCCAGATTTTTTTGTTTAACGCACGAAAATCGAACGCAGAGATGCGTGCGGCGCTCTACACTAAATTTGTTGTAACTTTTGAATTAATTAATGAAATTGACCTCACAAAAGCTTACATAAAAGAAGAAACATGTAGCTATTGGATTGTTATATTTTCAAATATAAAGATGAATATATGTAGCAATGGTATATATATGAAGTCGGAACATGAAGAGATTTGCGATGAAATAGATAAAAGCTCTACCATTTCTAAAAATTTAAAGACAAAAACTTGAGTCTTTCATATTTTACTCTTGAAGTAATGTATAAAAAGATCCGCTGAGTGAAAAAAATCTCACAAATTTATTTGAAGATATACACTTCCAAAATTTCAAAATTTTAAGAAAATGATAAATATATATATATATATATATATATATATATATATATATATATATATATATATATATATATATATATATATATGTAATTTCTCTCTGAAGCAACCCTCTGTACATCCTTATTTTACAAATAAGGAAATTGACCAAACTACAACAAATTGCAAGTCTGGCGCGTTAAGTGTAATAATCACATATTACTACGAAACGCTGTAATTCGATTTTAGCAAACACCGACCGAAAGACTTATTCCTAAATTAAAGGAACTCTCGTGTCAGCCACTGCACACCACTTGCAGACTGCAGTTTCGAGCTGTTGGCTCTCATCAGTGCAAGGTAGGCATGCAGTGACCGGCAACGAGATTTCGGGTGACATGGCGCATGTTCACAATCTTAAGACTGCGACATGCAAAATAAATCGAAGGCGCCATCTCGCGGTCGCTGTTCACTACAATCGAATTGGTTAGCCTGAGATGGGCAGCAAATGTTCAAAAATATGCTTCTAGAAGGCAGAGTATTTACTAAACGTAATTTCTCTCTGAAGCAACTCTCTATACATCCTTATTTTAAAAATAAGGAAATTGACCAGACTACAACAAATTGCAAGTCTGGCGCGTATGTATATATATATATATATATATATATATATATATATATATATATATATATATATATATATATATATATATATATATATATATATATATATATATATATATATATATATATATATATATATATATATATATATATATAGACAACTTTAAAATTTATGCATACATTTTTTCCACACACATAATGATGGCCTGAATTCCATAGATAAACAAATACCCGAATCATTTTTTTTTGGATCTACAAAACCTCTAACATTACGTTGCGGCTCCCGTAAATTTTGTTTTTTTGAATTTTGTATCATTTTTATTTTTATTTCAAGAGTTACTTTATCATCAAAAAATGCAAGGCACACGAGTTCCTCCGAAAGATACCAGAAGTGATTGGTGAATTTATTTAATAATAATAATATTTCTTGTCCTCGTCATGAACTTATTAGAAGATTTATATGAATATGAAAAAATAAATAAAAAATTGTCTCCATTATTAGTAAATAAATTCACCTCTGGTATCGGAGGAACTCGTAAGCCTTGCATTTTTTGATGATAAAGTGACTCATGAAATAAAAATAAAAATGATATAAAAGTTAAAAAAACAGAAAATTTACGGGAGCCGCAAAGTAATGTTAGAGGTTTTGTAGATAAAAAAAAATGATTCAGGTATTTGTTTATCCGATTTTATATCAAAGAAAAGTTTAAATTTTTTTAAAATTACAAATATAAACGTTGACTCTTTAAGGAAAAATCCAGATCTATGGAATTCAGGCCATCATTATGTGTGTGGAAAAAATGTGTGCATAAATCTTAAAGTTGTCAGTGATTCTGCTGAATGTCAAATTGCGTTGACTTCTCGATTTAATAATGTTATTACAATAGATGAAGAACAAAAACAAGCTTTACTGATAACACAAAGTGCAGAAACAAAAACAAAAAAAATATATAATAAATTAAAAAATTATTATTAATAATAATTATTTACAATGGTGAATAAGTTAAACAAATTCAAGCCTATCCTTAAAAACCCGGGGCATCAAAAAACAATATTTTCTATATTTAATATAATTTTCCAGGAAAAAAATATTATTTAAGTAACTTCAGTAGTTATTTACAATTTTAATGATATATTTTTGGTGCTTTTATTAGTAAAATTGTGAAATACACCCTGAAAACTTTAATTTTCGCACTCTAGTTTCTGCTCGCTTGCAAGTAATTATAGTAAATTTTGGTTTAGATATGTTTTGGAATATATTGAAAAAGTATTTTCGGCAGGCCTAAAGCAGATGTATATGAGATTTTCCTTTTGTCCATTTAAAAACATTTTAAAGTAGTTTTTTTTTGTCGGGTTTCTTACAAAAAAATTTTACTCGATAATTTTCAATTATTTATATAATATTTAAAGTGAAAAACCATTTTGGCACTAAAAAACATATATTAGATGAAGCCCGCAGCCTAATTTTTGTAGATAACGCAAAATGATTGAAATATCGTACTTTAGAGCGTGGTAGCACATTTTAAAATTCATTTTTTTTTTAATCAAAAGAGCATTTCTTCTTTTACATAAAAAGGAACATTTTTACAGGGTGAAACATAAAATATGACAAGATTTTTTTTTTTTTTGGGTTGGTCTTATATATATATATATATATATATATATATATATATATATATATATATATATATATATATATATATATATATATATATATATATATATATATATATATATATATAGGTATAGACGGTATATTGTGTAGCCCGATATATCGACAGGTCGTTCATTAGCCCGGCATTTCCCGAGTGTATAAATTAACAAATTTATTAAATATGGCGATTGTTATGAATCTTTTCTAATAAGAAGCCACTAGGGGTAGCTAATTATTAGTTTTCTTTCAATTATATAAACATGGCATATTTCAGAGCCCGGATATATTTACTGATCCTTTTAAAGCCCGCTGTATATAAGAATATAGCTAGCGTTCGTTCTCCGTCCCAGCGATGTTGCCAATGTAATCGGGCCTCAGTAGGTTATATTTTTATAATATATATTTCTTTGATGCATGCATCGTCACGAAGCACAACATAATAGGAGTACTTGCTATACCGCGCCACTACCATTACTGTTTACAGTAGAGACGCTAATGGAGGGCCAGCTATTAAAGGAAATGTATTCATTCTTTGATCGCCAAAATAATATAACAGTTACGTTTTTTATTATTCATTGTTACGAATTTGAAGATATATTAGAAGAACCTAATAAAATATTAGGTAATTTTTTTATGCAAATAGACATTAATTATTAATAACTGATAATGTAATTACACCGTGGTAGGCCTATAAGTATTTAAATATTTTGAATTTGTCCTCATTTTTTGTTTTCCACTTTTAAAGTATTGCCTTATTAACAGTAAAATAAAAAGATGCAAAGAGGTAGAAATTAAATTACGATCATTTACCTAACATAGATATATCAAACGAATTGTTTTAATAGTACAGTAACATCAGGTATAATAGTAAAAGAATCCCTTGATGCAATTTTTCTTTTGAAAATGTACTTATTTTGAGACAGCAAGTGACCTTTGTGTTTCCGAGTACATGGGTCAAATATGAGCAAAAAATGATTGCCATCAAATAACAACAAAGCATGAAGTTCTCTTTGAAGTATTTATAAGTTTTTATTTAATTTTATTTCACTGTCACTATAATACTTATAGGCTTAATTTTGAAAAAGTTATTACAATGACCTTTACTATGTACCAGCTGTCCCAAGTTAACATCAATTGAAAGTTGCATTATATGAAATAAGTTTTCAGATTCAGTTTGTCCCACTGTGCAAAGAAATATCCTTAAAAATTAAAAAATATATATTTTCTTAAATTGCGCAGAACCCTTAAAGTGTACAGATAAACGTATAGGGACAAAAAAGTGTCTTCTTTACAAGAGCTCTCAAACAAAAAAAAAGAAAATAGAAATCGAACCATTAGGAGCTGAGATAAAAAAACATTCATTGTGGCTAACGGCAGCCATCTTTAATGGTCGCTATTTTGGTGTTGCACGGATTTTAAAGTGGCTCCCTATCTGGAAAGTTACCTTTTGGCATCAACTATGACCACAGAAAGTGGCACATCCCAATCAAAAAGTGCAGATTATTGGCTTATATAGCCATGTACCCGACGTACTATAAAGCACAAAGTTCCCTTTTAAGTATGGCAAGCAAAAATTTAATATTTTCTTTTATTGCTTATATGTTATATGCTTGCACTAATAGAAATAATAATTATTATTATAGTCTAGTACCTAGAGGTGAAAATATGCAAAACTTCGGAATAATGTCATATTGAATGGATTTCGTTCATTTTGGAAGTATAAGCTTCACACAAAAGTTTCTATATTGTGCGGGGGCTTGCTAATTAGGGGGTAAGTGCCACCCCCTCTCAGGGGGTGGCACTTAAAAAATATATATATTTATTGGAGCTGAAGTATAATCAAATTTTAAGAAGAAAAGGTTCTATGCAATTTTTCACACAAATTGATAGTTTTTAAGTTATAACTTCAAAATTGCGATTTTAGTTTAAAAAAAAGTTTTGCAAACGGCTTTCGTCAGGTATCTCGAGAAGTATTACTTTATCGAAAAAATGTTACAGACCAATTACATAAAGTACAAACTGGGAATTAATTATATTTTTTGTTTATTGGTGTAGGATTAATAATTTCGGAGATATTTAAGTTTACATTTGGCATCATAAGATAATTATTTAGAGTGAGAGTTAAATATCTCAGAAACTGTGACACATACGTCAAGGATGCTAGTAGGTAGAATAATAGGTTATTAATTAAGCTTTCAACTGTTTTTTTATTTATTTCTATAGCATAAAAAACAAAGAAGTTATGACCTAAGCAATGTGCGTCTACACATTTTTTTTAAACAACGTCGCCATTTTGTTCCTGTAATTAGCCAGTAATTAAAAAAAGTAATTTCAAACACTGTTTCTCATTAATATATAGCATGACGTAGATGTCAAATTTTTTGGTTTGTATACAGCACTTGCTTTAGAAAAAAATACAGTTTAAACTATAAAGGTATTTTCGATAAAACGATATTTTGTTTTCCTTGTCCAAATGGGTATCTCAATAAATATTAGTTTTATTGAAAAATGGGTAGAGACCAGAAATAAAGCTCATAAACTGATAATGAATTTAGCTTGTTTATTTATTTACATAGATTTAATAGTTTCGGAGATATGAAAGTTTACAAATGGCGTCCGAACGTTTATAAGTCGTAAAATGCAGTTTTTAAATGTTAAATATCTCAGAAATTGAGACACCTACGTCACGCATACTAAGAAATGAAATTAAAGACAATTAATTGCGCTTTCAAATTATTTTTTACTCGTTCCTGTAGCATAAGAAGTAAAGAAGTTATGATGTAAAAATGAGCGTATTTATATTTTTTTATATAAAAAGGTCGCCATTTTGTTACTCTAATTAGCCAGTAATTTAAAGAAATTATCTCAAATACAGTTTTTCGTTAGGATGTAGCATTACCTAGATGTTCAAATTTGTTTGCTCATTTAAAGCACTTGCTTTAGAAAAAAATGCATTTTAAACTTTAAAGGAAATTTCAAAACACTTGGATACCAAATATAAACTTAAATATCTCCGAAATTATTAATCCTACATCAATAAACAAAAAATATAATTATTTCCCAGTTTGTACTTTCTGTAACTGGTCTGTCACATTTTTTCGATAAAGTAATACTTTTCGAGATACTTGACGAAAGCCGTTTGGAAATACCTTTTTTTTAAGCTAAAATCGCAATTTTGAAGTCGTTATAACTTAAAAACTATCAATTTATGTGAAAATTTGCATAGAACCTTTTCTTCTTAAAGTTTGATTCTATTTCAGCTCCAATGAATATATGTATATATATTTTTTAAGTGCCACCCCCTGAAAGGGGGTGGCATTCACCCTCTATAAATTAGCAAGCCCCCGCACAATATAGAAACTTTTCTGTCAAGCATTTACTATTATACCTCCAAAAATGAACTAAATCCGTTCAATATGACATTATTCCGAAGTTAAAACCTCTAGTACACTGTACTATTAGTGCAAGCATATAATATACTTGTGCCCAACATTAATTAGTCTTCGCAGATACGCTTAAAAAGGAATTTGTGTGATATTCTTTTCTTTTCTTTCTTTTCGGGTTCAAAAGTTGCTAACAATAATTGCAACAAAATGCAATGCTTTTTCGTCAATATTTTGAAAATTAAGCATGATAGGGCAAAACATACGTAACTTTTCGGTAGAGCATAAAATTCTCTCGTATAATGGTTATAATAAAAAACGGTACATTTGATAGTTAAATTATCGTTATTAAAGGTAGTATAATATTTATATTTTATTTTATATAATTGTTTATAATTATATAAAAATTTTGTTTAATAGTTTTCTCAATCTAATGTAATACTGCGTATCGTCATAATATGTTTTCTTAATGTATATGGGGAAGCTAGTTTAGGCTGACCTCTTCCTTTTGTGCGTAAACTCTTTTGTGCACCTATTTTTCTTACGTTCTTCTACCTACATTCAACTTAAATCTGGTGACAGTTGCTTTCTTGCACAGAGCAATAAAACAAAGCGTCTCAAATGCCAAAAGAACTGTTGCCAATGGTATACAAAATCTACTGTTTAAAGCAAGATATAGTTATATTACAGTATTCAGCCATAAATCTAACTAAAAAAATTATTAGTCCTAAATTACTATGACGAAAATAAAATGTATAAATGAAGTATAAAGAATTATGTTAGAATTTGTTAAAATTAAATAATCAAAACATTAGAATACATTACAACAAATTAACTGAGCAGTTGGAAATTTGAAATAAAATGAAAGTCATTGTTTATAAGAAGTGCTTTAGTACAGAAAAAATAATTTTCAATTCCGTAAAAATACATGGCGAAAACTGCAGTCCTAGAGGTAATGACGTATACTTCACGAAAAGAATTATTTGTAGAAGGTACAAATTTTTTCTTTATTTTTTGAATAGACACGTGATATTTTTAACTTCAATATTTTATAAACAACTCGAAAAATAAAGCAATAAAAGATATAGTTTCACTCACTTTCGGTACAGATTTATGCATTATTACACTATACTTCTTAAATTATACAGAGACAGTAATTACTTCCACATCCAGTGGAAGTATAGTAATGACAAAAAAATTTAAAAAAAATTTTTTGTTCAAATAGGCTTAGAATGTCATGAAACGTCGAGATTTTAAGTTTGAGCGAAAAAAAATGTTTGTCTGTCTGTCTGTCGGTCTGTCTGTAACTTTTTTTTGTGCGCACGTTTACTCAGGAACCGTTTGAGATATTGACTTGAAATTTGGTACACATATGTACTTTAACGAGATCTAGAACTAGATTATATTTTCATCTTGTTCCGTCGAAGGGTTGGGGAGTAAATTGGGGTAAATTTGGGGTAAATAGGTAAATCTAGTAGGTAAGAGTCCATAAAATTGGTATTTAGTATATATAAGAGAAGCTAAGGTCTCAAAAAAAAAATTGACATTAGCCACCCCCATTACCACCACCACCCCATTATTAAAGGGGATGAAAAAAAATGTGATTTAGTGTGTGTACAAGGACCAGAAACCTCAAAATATTTTTTTACTTCATCCACCCCCCACTACCGATGTGGGGTATCGTTTTATGGGTTTCTGGGGTAGAGGATTATTAAAGTTCCGTAAATAATTATTTCCACATACAAAATTTTTTCGCCATGAGTGACTTGGATAGAAAATCTGGATATGGAAGTAGTGATTCATTTAGTTCAGGACTTCTTATTGCACTTGTTACCACACCAAAACCAAAAACAAACTAAAATAATAAAATCGCGGCAGAAAGAATTCCTTAATCACCTTTTTTGATGCTGTCATAAAGTTGTTTAGGGCAAACGCTCTGCTCTTTTCCCACTAATATTTTCGTTAGTGTTTTCTAACTGTGATTAAAATATACCTTTTTTATTTAAATATGTAGGTATATTATTTGCCTACATATAATAAAACAAGAATAGCAATAGGCTATGTTTTGATTCTAACATGTGTTAAAAAAAATGGACATTTCGGACAGAACGCTTTGGTTATGCAGACAAAATTAATGTTTTGAATCTAGTTTTTGTCAATTTCCACGGCATACTTGATACGAGTATTTTCTCGATTTTTGAATTATTATTCACAAAAGAATTTTCATGTTTATGTATACGGTTGTTTTTGTTATTTTTTTCTATCTAAAAAAAAATATAAACACATTCGGCGATTATTAATAACAAATTGTTTATTAAATAAACAAATAAATTCACAACAAAAAAAATTCTTTTTTCCACCTTTTGGATAATTGCAAATAATAAATTTAGGAATAAAATTTTTTCTTAATAACATGTTTAAATAATGAAAAAAGACAAAAGTGATTATAAACAATTAAAAACAATTTTTAAGAATTTTTTTTAATCATAATATTCTATAACAAATAAAATGGCAGAAAAATATTTTTCAAAAATACGTAATTTATATATTTGTTTATAAAATTTGTTTAAACAAGTAGCAATAAAAATTTTAAGTGTATGTAATCTTATAGTATTTTTGAATATAAAAACAGTAAGAGTAATTAAAATTAATAAAAAAAAATTTTTTCCATCGGGATATTGTTCCTTTAAGTGTTTAAATAATAACATAATTTGTATGAATTTTAAAACTAATATTTAATAACAAAAAATATTTTTACTTGTTTCGGACGGACAGAGCATCGTAACGCCTTAGTGTTCGCTGCGCGGAGCTCTATTTTCAACATTAAATTAAAATCATTAATAATCTCGTTAATAATAGATGTGGAGTTTCGGGAGTCGGGACGGGACTTCTTTATTGGGAATTTCTTCCTCTTTAAGAATCTTTCTTTCTTTAAAATTTTTAATAGTTTTCGAGTTATTTGCAAAAAACGGAACTCGTTATTTTTTCAATTTTCATTAGTTTATAACTTTTGCAATTATTTATATGCGGGTTTAAAACTTTTGCACATTTTTCTAGACGTCATTCCAAATCCAATGCAATCAAGGTAGGTGCATGACGTCAGATGCACCATGCAGGGAGACCGACTAGAAATATAAATTCAAATAACCATCATAAAAATATATGTGTTCATTAATAAAAAAACCGCTGCCTAAAAAATCACTACTTCCACATCTAGATTTTCCTGCCCAAGCCTTTTACAGCAAAAAAATGTCGATACTATATTTGCAATCCACTGTGTAAAAATAATTGTTCATAGAACTTTGATAATATAATATTTGAAATGGTCTATCCCAAAAACCCATAAAACGATGTGCAACATGGTAGTGGAGGTAGTAGAGGGGGAAGCTGTTGGCAAAAAATTTAGAGTCTCTTGTACACATAAATCATAATTTTATTTTTTTATTCCCTTTAATAATGTGGTAGAGGTGGTGGCGAGTGCCAAAAAAGTATTCAGGCCTTTTGTTCCTTTATACACACTAAATCACAATTTTATCTTTTTATTACCTTCCATAATCACCTTCAATAATTTGAGCAAAAAAATTTTTTTTACGATTACTATACTTCAACTCCACTACGTGGATGTGTAAGTAATAAGTATTCCGCAGTTATGACGTTGTTCTCTTTTGCACGTCCAAATAGAATAAAACGATTCAAGTTAGCCCATCTAAATTGTGTTTTTAGAGACCATGTAGGCTTAACAGGGAACCAAGACAGATCACGTCATGCAGTTAGGTGCACTATACAGTAAAGGGAACCTGACTTAAAAAACCGCTTCCTAAAGAATCACTATTTCAATATCCAAGTCTTTTACAAAGAGAAAAAGTTGATACTGTATTTGCAGTCCATTATGTGGAAATAACTGATCATAGAACTTTAATAATATAATATTTGCAATCGTCTACCACAAAAGCCCATAAAACAAAATGCCATATCGACAGTGGGGATGGTAGTGGGGGGTATAGCTGATGCAAAAAAAAATTAGGCCTTTTGTACTTATACGCACACAAAATCACAATTTTATTTTTTTTTCGTCCTTTAATAATGGGATAGGGATGGTAATGGGGGTGATAGTGGAAGTGGCTGATGTCAAAAAAATTTTGACTAGGTACTTGGCTTCTCGTACATACACTAAATCCCAATTTTATAAACTCTCACTTGCTTGCTTTGCCTATTTATCCCCCCATCCCAAACTTCAACGGAATAAGATCAAAACATAATCTATTTCCAGATCTCGTTATAATACACAGGTGTCCCAAATTTTGAGTTAACATCATAAACAGTTCCAGAGTAATCGTGCGCACAAAAAAAATTACAGACAGATTTTTTTTGCTCAAACTTAAAATACCTTTCGTGGCATTCCAAGCCTGTTTAAAAAAACATTTTTTTTACCTTTATTATACGTTCACTCCACTATGTGGATGTGGAAGTAGTACCAGCTTATAGTGATTATGGACAATGCCTATCTATCCTTATAATATGTAAAACATCATTCTGCATAATAATAATTATTGTTTAATGACCGATATTTCTCCATGAAAATTTTAGTACCAAAATTATAATAATTAAGTATAGTATTATTGAATACTGAATGCAAAAAAACACAATCCTAATTTAGGGTCAGATGCTACTATACGTCGGACAAATGGTAGAAAGTATTAGCGTAGAAAAGTAGCGTATAAGTGTAGAAAAAAAGTATTAGCGATTTTTTTACAAAAAAAAACTAGTAAGATGTTCTTAATCAGCACCTTTAGAAACCCATTTGTACAAGATTACATCGTAGTGAATTCAAAGATGTTTGAGACAGGGGCCGTCAAAAAAACTATTTTTTCAACTAAAAATAATTTTTATCTGTAAAACGGATTCTCAAATGAAACAAGGTATTCTACATTTTTTGTTCAGAATAATGTATTATAAAAGTATGAATTGATTTTACAACAAAATAATTGTTTATTTAATAAGATAAAAATTAAAAAGTAAAATAAATAAAAAATAAATAAATAAATTAATTAATTCATTAAATTAAATTAATTGCCCAATAGCATTTGTTTTCATGGTTTACTTAGGTTTTTATTGAAGATTATTTGTTAGAAAAATGGTAGGTATAGTAGGTAGAATTTTTGCCTTATTAAATAAATAATTATTTTGTTGTAAAATCAATTCATACTTTTACAACACCTTATTCTGAATAAAAATGAAGAATACATTTTTTTCATTTGAGAATCCGTTTTATAGATAAAAATTACTGTTTTTGACGGCCCCTATCTCCAACATCTTTGAACCCACTATGATGAAATTTTGTACAAAGGGGTTTCAAAAGGTGCTGATTAAGAATATCTTACTAGTTCTTTTCTGAAAAAATCGCTAATATATATTTTTTGAAAATCGACCTCCTCTTTCCATTCTAGAATCGAACGCCTCCGTCTAAAATTAAATGTGGTTACGTCTAAAGACTTACTCTATAGGTATATAGTCACCATTAAAATTTCAAAATATTCGGATATCAAATGAGCGAGATATGAGGGTGGCTCCATGAAAAGTGCGACACACTGTATATGTACCTTTTTGTCAGAGCATAAAATTCCCTAGTATAATGGTCATAATAAAAAAACGGCACATTTGATAGTTAAATTATTATTATTATTATAAGTAATACAATATAAATAATTAGTTTTAAGTTAAAAATTTAGTTTAATAGGTTTTCTTAGTTTAATGTAATACTGCTATAGTAATAATATTTTTTCCTAATGCATATGGGAGGTCGAAGATAGTTTAGGCTAACCTTTTCCTTTTGTGTGTAAATTCTTTTGTACACAATAAACGTTCATTTATTTATTTATTTTATTTACTTAAAATTGTACCGGCCGCCAAATTATCAAAAATGAGGTACAGAGACGCTTGTCATTTTTTTTATACTCTCCTCAGTCATTTAAAATGCAATTAAAAATCTGAAAAAGCACACATCATCTGTAGGTTCCAGAAAACATTTTTCAAAACACAACGGATTTTTTAAAACTTATGTTGCTATTTAAATTAAAAAAAAATGTTTCCTATTGTCACCGCATTTTGAGGTTTTCGGGTCTTGATATAATCTTATAGAAATATATTTTTAACCATCAATTTATAAAAATAAAAATTTTTGCTCACGTAACCGGGTCATAAAATTATGAACAATCCAAAAAAAAATCCACGAATTTACTAGCTGATAAGTTTATGCATTCGTCAATTAACAAATAGAGTTTTTGATATGAAATTGGAACTGGCAGAATTTTTATTTTCACATGAAAAATAGTTACAATGATGTTAAAAAATTGTTTACATTTCGGTGAGCACGTGGTCATACGCTTCAAGCGATCTGTTTTATATTTATTGCCGTACGCCCGCTGAGTTAAGCGGGTGCCTTTTCTCTGGTACCTTTCTACATTCAACTTAAATACATCTTACAATACAGCCCAATAAAACAATCAAAGCGTCTCAAGTGTCAAAATAATTATTGAAATTATTGGCCTGTTTGAAGCACGATGGAGTTATATGACAGTATAGTACCTAACGGTAGGAAGAAATATGCCAATATGCACCAAAAAATTATATTTTGTAAACTAGTGCCTAAAGATTTATAAAAGAAACTACGGAAATAGCAACAAGAAATATGGGGACAAGATAAATCGAGAAATATAAGTATATCATATTTTTGATGATGTATCTATTTTATTGATTCCAAAAAATATATGTTGTGATAATATGATATAGTAGTTAAAGATTGTACTAAAGACATGCAGTGAGTGTGTCAGAACAATGTGATATGAAAAGATAAAAATATATTGATTTTTTATTTTAATGTTCCCATTATCAAATGTCTTTTTCAATTCTCTAATAAGGGTGTAGCTATTATATCTAATGCACATTTTTTCGAATTTAAATCGGCCCAGCCGTTCAAAAGATATAAATTCTTTTCGAAATATTGGTATTTTTGATTACCCCTAATGGTGGAGTCAAATTAAGCATCAAAATAGGTGAATAAGGAATTATCTGGCTGCAGCAGTCTTATTGTTTGAATTTGTTGCCAGTATATATAACAGAAAGTGTATGTGAAGTTTTGCATTAAATCGGTCCATTGCTGGTAAAATTTTAACAATTTATTTTTAAACAGTGAAATTTTCTGCTATTTTCTTTATTATCTCCGGTCCTAGAAATCGTATCGCAATAATAAAAAGAGCCATTTGTTCGCAATAAAATTTTAAATAAGGCTAGGCCTATGAAACACTTTCTGATAATTTGTTAATTTATAAAAAAATAATAATCACCAAAAAATTGCCTTTTTTGGTTATTTAAGAAATATAACGTAATAATGAATCAATTTATTTTTAAAAATGTAGGTTTTTAAATGGATTTTACAATGGTATTAAGAACAAAAATCTTCATTTAAACTATTTTTTTGAAATTTGTTTATAATTTTCAAAATTATAGTTATAAACAACTTCAAATAATCCTGTGGATTTTTTATAAAACTAAAAACGCAAACGAATTACGAAAATAGATGAAACATTTAACATTTTTCTAAAAAAATAATTATCTACTTGCATTTGGAGCTAGGATACGTCAGTTTTTGTAACTAAGTCGCTTATAAATAAACAAATTAATATTTCTTCTTAAAATTGAGCCCTGTTATTCTTTCAATACCTATATTTTTGTCTCATCTAGTTGAAAACAAACCAGAAGCACAATGTTTAAAAGATAATGTATAGAGGCCCGAAAGTCGGGCCTTTGGAACTTATGTTAGAGATCCGATAATTGTCAATTAGCTTTAAACGGTATATTACTGTTTTACAAATTAGACTTTAATATTTTAGATGATAGCACTTTTTACCAGGATGCGGACATCTAGGGTTCAACTCCTGACCGCGAATATTGTTTTTTTTTTATTGTATCGGTGATATTAAAAATTTTACAAAGCTGTGTCCATGGACATAAGGATATTCGTTCAGATTAGATTAGTTCCTCCTTTTCGCGACAAAAATTAAGAAAATAACCGCTCTATTCAATGTTATTTCAAAAATTGTAATTTTAGATTATTTTCAAATATCAGAGACAAAGATGTAAGCTTTAAAAAACAACCACTCCAAATTTCAAAAAGAAATAGTTTTTTGGTTTATTTATAAGTGACTTTAATGCAAAAACTGACGTATCTCGACTCTCGACCTCAAATGCAAGCAGACCATTATTTTTTTTTTTAAGAAATGCTATATATTTCACGTATTTTCATAATTCGTTTGCCGCTTTTAGTTTAATAAAAAAGATCACAGGGTTATTTGAATTTATTTACAACTACAATTTTGAAAATCATAAACAAATTTCAAATAAACGGTTTAAATGAAGATATAATTTTTTCTTAATACCATTGCAAAAAACATACAAAAATCTACATTTTGAAAAAAAAAAACATTTTCTCCTACGAGTCGATGCCCTTAAGCAGTAAGCGATGGAAATTTCGAATTTATTATTGACTTTTAGCCGTTTGAAAACATATTTTGGGTTAAAATTTCGCACGAGAGTTTAGTTCAATAAAATAAAATTGATTCATTATTACGTTGTTTCTTAAATAGCCAAAAAAAGTACTTTTTTGTGATTTTTATTTATTTATTTTTAAATTAACAAATTATCAGAAAGATTTTTCATAGACCTAGTCCTATTCAAAACTCAATGCCCTATTTTTATTTTTGTGGCACGATTACTAGGATCAGAGATAATAAGGATAATAGCAGAAAATTTCACTGTTGAAGAAACAAAACTGCCTATAGCATTTATACATAAAACAAATTAAAACAATAAAATAGCTACAGTTCCATTCAAAATTTATAAGCGATTTAATGCTAAAGACTAATATTTTATACCCTAAAACCCAATTTTATCGACTCTACAACAACCCTTCAACGGAATAAGATCAACGCATAATCTATTTCCAGATCCCGTTGTAATACACAAGTATACCAAATTTTGAGTCAACATCATGAACGGTTCGAATCGTTTGCACAAAAACAAATTGCAGACGGAATTTTTTTCGTTCAAGCTGAAAATATCGATGTTTCATGACATGCCTATCTATCCTTATAATAGGTACGTAAAACGTCATTCTGCATAATTATTGTTTAATGTCCCGATATTTCTCCATGAAAATTTTAGCACCAAAATTAATAAAAATGAGGAATATTATTGAATCATGAATGCAAAAAACCACAAACCTAATTTAGGGACATGGAAACATTAATTTAGTACAACAAATGGACAAAGCCAATGCGTTTTATACTCGATTTTATATTTTGTTATTATAATTTTTCTCTTTTGATATAAATGCTACCTTTTATCGCTCTATTTGAAATTATATATTACAATTCAAAAAACGTTTTAAGATGTTTAAGATGCTACTATTTTGCTTTCATAGCACCGTACCACATAATGTATAATTCTTAGAACGTATATACAAATTTTTGAATTTAGAAAAATTATTCGAATATGAAGAAAGAACTTTCATTCAACGATTGTGACTTCATAAAGAAAGTATTTAAGAGGAAATAAGAATCGAACGCTATCGAGCCACTGCAACGATGCCAAATATCGGGCTATATAACGAGCGATGGATATCAACTGTATAAGAGTCTTGGATATACAGGAACAGCGCCGCCTGACTCAGAAGTGCTGAACTAAAAGTGTATCTCGGAACATGAAAATATGACTTTTTGAAGCCCACCTCAAAATTTTGCAGGGAGGAAACTAACATGATTTGCGACCATTTAGTGATGATATACAAGGGGGTACGTTGATGAGCCCGACCCCGGGCTTCACAGGGTCAAATCGGGCTGCACTACAACCGCTCAGTGTATGAAACGGGCCTGTATATGACCATGCATATCTCTATATATATATATATATATATATATATATATATATATATATATATATCGTTACGTAAACATTTAGCTAGTGCACAAAATAAGATTATATTCAAAGCAAGTTATAATTTTATTATTATCTCTATCCTCTGTTTTTTATCTGTATCTTCAGAGAACGAATTGCATATCCGGATAATTCTCCTATATTTTCGAGGTCTCCCTCTTGAGGTAAATGTGTTGAGGTCGTCCCATCTTGGTTTATAATTTTGGTTGCCATGCTTAAAATTTTGTCACTTCTACAAGTATTCCAAGGTCACAGGTACAAAAAACATTAACTGGATATTATTATTGTAACGGTTTTTTGTCGGGTATCTGGTTCGGAGATTAATCAGGGTCCAAATTAGTTAATAAGACAGCCCAATAAAAATATAAACAATTTATTTACTTCTCCAAACAGGTAATGTGTGGTAGTGTTACATAACATACAGGTACAGGTTATATGTCCGTATCTTTTACGGTCCTTACGACAACATTTTTCTATTATCTGAGAGAGAGAGAGAGAGAGAGAGAGAGAGAGAGAGAGAGAGAGAGAGAGAGTGTGTAACGATCGCGATGCGACGTTTGTTGTTGCTACGGGAGTGGTATCGGGCGTCGGGTGAATATCGTCGAATCAAGAAGTTTCCCAGTTCAACACGCTGTAGATCTCCAGGTCAGGCTCATTCGCTCTGGTTTTGGCGGCGAAACGGCGCCGGGGAATGACTAACGACTCGAGGGTCCCAGTTCAACACGCTGTAGGATACCCAGGGTCAGATTGCATTCGTTCCGTCGTGTTTGCGTCGGGAGATGTACAAAACTGTAATATGTCCAGCTCAGCACGCTGTAGACAGATTGGCAGAATTATCCACTCTGAATTATGTTGATTTGCGGCCGGGCTTTTATATCCGAGAATCCTCGCTTACTGGTGACGTAGAACTGCGTATAGTTTAGTGTCGTGTGCAAATCCATGCCTCTAGACGGGAGATGGGCAGGTTTGCGGGCCGTGTGCACATTGATGTCGTGTGTAAATCCGGAATCTCGGAATCTTAGTAATGGAGCAGGAATTTAAAGAATGCTTCATTACACTATACATACATGCAAACTGGCAATTCAACTGACCATGAAAACGTAATTGTGAATAATCAGTATATAGTATCTGATATCTGATTCTTATCTGGATTGCATTTTAACAGAAAAATACCAAATTATCAATTATTATAAAATACTGCCGAAGTTAAATTTTAATATACACTTTCGCCCAGAAATAACTGGTATTCTTTATTTTCAAATAAGAAGAATATCTACAAGCAAATAATACATTTTCAACTACATACAATTGGCAACGTCGTCGGAGGCGAACACAACTCTTAGGCATATCGTAATTATACAAATGTAGTGGAAATTGTATTTTAGACAAGGGGGTGCGAAAGGCTGTGGTTGACTGGATAAAATTCGTATCAAATGTGTATGAGAAATCCTTTACCTCTCTGGGTATATATATATATATATATATATATACGTGCCTAGCTATCATCTTCGCCTCCACGAGCGTATAAGGCGCCCAGGACTCTGTCATAATGAAAACGGCTAGATAAATTTTAACCATTTATATAGTATTCTTATGTCGTATTTATCCTTTACCCAGAGAGGTAAAGGATTTCTCATACACATTTGATACGAATTTTATCCAGTCAACCACAGCCTTTCGCACCCCCTTGTCTAAAATACAATTTCCACTACATTTGTATAATTACGATATGCCTAAGAGTTGTGTTCGCCTCCGACGACGTTGCCAATTGTATGTAGTTGAAAATGTATTATTTGCTTGTAGATATTCTTCTTATTTGAAAATAAAGAATACCAGTTATTTCTGGGCGAAAGTGTATATTAAAATTTAACTTCGGCAGTATTTTATAATAATTGATAATTTGGTATTTTTCTGTTAAAATGCAATCCAGATAAGAATCAGATATCAGATACTATATACTGATTATTCACAATTACGTTTTCATGGTCAGTTGAATTGCCAGTTTGCATGTATGTATAGTGTAATGAAGCATTCTTTAAATTCCTGCTCCATTACTAAGATTCCGAGATTCCGGATTTACACACGACACCAATGTGCACACGGCCCGCAAACCTGCCCATCTCCCGTCTAGAGGCATGGATTTGCACACGACACTAAACTATACGCAGTTCTACGTCACCAGTAAGCGAGGATTCTCGGATATAAAAGCCCGGCCGCAAATCAACATAATTCAGAGTGGATAATTCTGCCAATCTGTCTACAGCGTGCTGAGCTGGACATATTACAGTTTTGTACATCTCCCGACGCAAACACGACGGAACGAATGCAATCTGACCCTGGGTATCCTACAGCGTGTTGAACTGGGACCCTCGAGTCGTTAGTCATTCCCCGGCGCCGTTTCGCCGCCAAAACCAGAGCGAATGAGCCTGACCTGGAGATCTACAGCGTGTTGAACTGGGAAACTTCTTGATTCGACGATATTCACCCGACGCCCGATACCACTCCCGTAGCAACAACAAACGTCGCATCGCGATCGTTACACACTCTCTCTCTCTCTCTCTCTCTCTCTCTCTCTCTCTCTCTCTCTCTCTCAGATAATAGAAAAATGTTGTCGTAAGGACCGTAAAAGATACGGACATATAACCTGTACCTGTATGTTATGTAACACTACCACACATTACCTGTTTGGAGAAGTAAATAAATTGTTTATATTTTTATTGGGCTGTCTTATTAACTAATTTGGACCCTGATTAATCTCCGAACCAGATACCCGACAAAAAACCGTTACAATAATAATATCCAGTTAATGTTTTTTGTACCTGTGACCTTGGAATACTTGTAGAAGTGACAAAATTTTAAGCATGGCAACCAAAATTATAAACCAAGATGGGACGACCTCAACACATTTACCTCAAGAGGGAGACCTCGAAAATATAGGAGAATTATCCGGATATGCAATTCGTTCTCTGAAGATACAGATAAAAAACAGAGGATAGAGATAATAATAAAATTATAACTTGCTTTGAATATAATCTTATTTTGTGCACTAGCTAAATGTTTACGTAACGATATATATATATATATATATATATATATATATATATATATATATATATATATATATATATATAAGACCAACCCAAAAAAAAAAAAATCTTGTCATATTTTATGTTTCACCCTGTAAAAATGTTCCTTTTTATGTAAAAGAAGAAATGCTCTTTTGATTAAAAAAAAAATGAATTTTAAAATGTGCTACCACGCTCTAAAGTACGATATTTCAATCATTTTGCGTTATCTACAAAAATTAGGCTGCGGGCTTCATCTAATATATGTTTTTTAGTGCCAAAATGGTTTTTCACTTTAAATATTATATAAATAATTGAAAATTATCGAGTAAAATTTTTTTGTAAGAAACCCGACAAAAAAAAACTACTTTAAAATGTTTTTAAATGGACAAAAGGAAAATCTCATATACATCTGCTTTAGGCCTGCCGAAAATACTTTTTCAATATATTCCAAAACATATCTAAACCAAAATTTACTATAATTACTTGCAAGCGAGCAGAAACTAGAGTGCGAAAATTAAAGTTTTCAGGGTGTATTTCACAATTTTACTAATAAAAGCACCAAAAATATATCATTAAAATTGTAAATAACTACTGAAGTTACTTAAATAATATTTTTTTCCTGGAAAATTATATTAAATATAGAAAATATTGTTTTTTGATGCCCCGGGTTTTTAAGGATAGGCTTGAATTTGTTTAACTTATTCACCATTGTAAATAATTATTATTAATAATAATTTTTTAATTTATTATATATTTTTTTTGTTTTTGTTTCTGCACTTTGTGTTATCAGTAAAGCTTGTTTTTGTTCTTCATCTATTGTAATAACATTATTAAATCGAGAAGTCAACGCAATTTGACATTCAGCAGAATCACTGACAACTTTAAGATTTATGCACACATTTTTTCCACACACATAATGATGGCCTGAATTCCATAGATCTGGATTTTTCCTTAAAGAGTCAACGTTTATATTTGTAATTTTAAAAAAATTTAAACTTTTCTTTGATATAAAATCGGATAAACAAATACCTGAATCATTTTTTTTTATCTACAAAACCTCTAACATTACTTTGCGGCTCCCGTAAATTTTCTGTTTTTTTAACTTTTATATCATTTTTATTTTTATTTCATGAGTCACTTTATCATCAAAAAATGCAAGGCTTACGAGTTCCTCCGATACCAGAGGTGAATTTATTTACTA
This sequence comes from Rutpela maculata, assembly GCA_936432065.2. Lineage (NCBI taxonomy): Eukaryota > Metazoa > Arthropoda > Insecta > Coleoptera > Cerambycidae > Rutpela > Rutpela maculata. The sequence continues at coordinate 61,004,314 of OW386291.2, read as the reverse complement.
ATAATGGAGACAATTTTTTATTTATTTTTTCATATTCATATAAATCTTCTAATAAGTTCATGACGAGGACAAGAAATATTATTATTATTAAATAAATTCACCAATCACTTCTGGTATCTTTCGGAGGAACTCGTGTGCCTTGCATTTTTTGATGATAAAGTAACTCATGAAATAAAAATAAAAATGATACAAAATTCAAAAAAACAAAATTTACGGGAGCCGCAACGTAATGTTAGAGGTTTTGTAGATCCAAAAAAAAATGATTCGGGTATTTGTTTATCTATGGAATTCAGGCCATCATTATGTGTGTGGAAAAAATGTATGCATAAATTTTAAAGTTGTCAATGATTCTGCTGAATGTCAAATTGCGTTGACTTCTCGATTTAATAATGTTATTACAATAGATGAAGAACAAAAACAAGCTTTACTGTTAACACAAAGTGCAGAAACAAAGAAATGTACAAAAACAAAAAATATATAAGTATAATAAATTAAAAAATTATTATTAATAATAATTATTTACAATGGTGAATAACTTAAACAAATTCGAGCCTATCCTTAAAAACCCGGGCCTCAAAAAACAATATTTTTTATATTTAATATAATTTTCCAAGAAAAAAAATATTATTTAAGTACCTTCATTAGTTATTTACAATTTTAATGATATATTTTTGGTACTTTTATTAGTAAAATTGTGAAATACACCTTGAAAACTGTAATTTTCGCACTCTAGTTTCTGCTCGCTTGCAAATAATTATAGTAAATTTTGGTTTAGATGTGTTTTGGAACATATTGAAAAAGTATTTTCGGCAGGCCTAAAGCAGATTTATTTGAGATTTTCATTTTGTCAATTTTTAAGCATTTTAAAGTAGATTTTTTTTTTATCGGGTTTCTTACAAAAAAATTTTACTCGATAATTTTCAATTATTTATAATATATTTAAAGTGAAAAACCACTTTGGCACTAAAAAACATATATTAGATGAAGCCCGCAGCCTATTTTTTGTAGATAACTCAAAATTATTGAAATAGCGTACTTTCAAGCGTGGTAGCGCATTTTAAAATTCATTTTTTTTTAATCAAAAGAGCATTTTTTTTCTTTTACATAAAAAGGAACATTTTTACAAGGTGAGACATAAAATATGACAAGATTTATATATATATATATATATATATATATATATATATATATATATATATATATATATATATATATATATATATACAATGTGACCCATTTCAAGTGGAAACACCTTCGTAACTCAGTTACTGGTCATCCAATTTCAACCAAATTTGGATCGGGATTAAAGATCTTTAATATTTCTCTTTTGAGTAAAACAAAACTTATTTCAGTCAGTGGCGTGCATTTTTATTAAGAAGAAAAGGGTCGATTTTTCGAAAAATCATATTAGGCATTTTTTTGTTGAAAAACGAATGCAGTATTATTGATCAGCATGACTGTAGACCCGCTATATTCAGAATTTAACAACATTTTGATTTTTGGTTTTCGAATTACGGTCCCCTTAATATTACCTATTTTAAACATTAAATAATCAATAATAGGTAACGAAATTTTTTTCGGAAAAAAGTCATTCTTCATTTTCTCTTTAAATTCACTTTTTCTACTATCCCATATCATCGAAACTTTCAAATTTCGAAGGCCAAGAATTTTTATTGAGAAATTTTGGGTCATCAGAGCTGTAAATTATTCGAGCATTAAGAATTACCGAATTTGAAAATATCGATGATATGGGGTGGTAGAAAAAATTAATTTAAAGAGAACATAAAGAATGACTTTCTTTCGAAAACAGATTCGTTACCAATTTATTGATTATTTAACGTTTAAAATAGGCAATTTTAAGTTGGCCGTAATTCGAAAACCAAAAATCAAAATGTTTTTAAATTCTGAATATAGAGGTTCTACAGCATGCTGATCAATAATATTGCATTAGTTTTTCAACAAAAAAGTGCCTAATATGATTTCTCGAAAAATCGACCCTTTTTTTTCTTAATAAAAATGCATGCCACTGACTGAAATAAGTTTTGTGTTAATCAAAAAAAATATATTAAAGATCTTTGATACCTATCCAAATTTGGTTGAAATTGTATGACCAATAACTGAGTTACGAAGGTGTTTCCACTTGAAACGTGTCACACTGCATATATACAGGGTGTTTCAGCTAAAAGTCCCCGGGTCATTATCTCGTAAAATAATAAAGATACTTAAAATTTGTAAATCGCGGATAATTGACACCAAGAAAGGTCTTAAATAACTGCAGTTAGAATTGTTCCTTCGCAGTGCACAGAGATGGCGCTGTGGTGAGAAATAATTTTTCGGTGGCTGGAACCTTCAAACACGATTCATACGATTAATGAATAAATTGTGAATACTTTTGACTATGTAAAAAATTTTGTAAATACCAGCCGTTTTGGAGCTACATGAATTTTTTTCTCCATTTTTTTGTCTCTGTAAATTTTGAAAACTTCTGTAACTTTTCTGTTTATCATTTTAGAACACCAATTATTTAGAACTTTTACCTTATTATATTGCATACTTCTTGTATTATTACATTTTGAAAATTTTTATAATTTTCAGAATTTTTCAAATGCAACTAATTTTTAAAATTTGAAATTAGTAAAAATTTTCATCGAACGAGATTACTCCCTTTTGTAGGTCTTTTAGTAAATTAAACAATCCTTAGTCATTTTTGAACTGTATAAAACGTGATTAAACTGCAAAATCAACACAAAATTGTTTATAACTGGATAAAAACAGCGTTAAAAGCAATAAAACAATATGGCGGCACAAGAAAATGTAAACAACGGTCAACGTCCTTCGGAAAAGAACCAATGTAAAGACATGTAAACAATGAACACGTGATGTATCTTAAGCTGCCTTCAGAGACCTTCGACGTGTAGCCAGCGACACTAGAAGAACCAATAGCGTGGCCGCAAAAATCTATGTCACCTACTCCCCCCCCTACTTTCGTTGAGCGGCAACAATACTGTCGCCGTGAAGTTGGAACTTGCCAGCTACACCGAAGTGTCGCTGGCGACATTTCCATAAACAACTGAGGGGGAAGTGTCGCTAGCTACACGTCGAAGGTCTCTGAAGCCGCCTTTTTACGCGGAGACCAGAGTTGCCAATCGGCGGAGAATTCTCCGCTTTTCGGAGAATTTAGCGAAGAATGGCAATTGACGGAGAATTTGCGGAGAATATGATACCCAAAATTTTAATTACGATTTTGATTTACCTCGAGTTTACCATGTCCCATCGACAGATGCAGTCCAAACAACGTTCATTGTATTTGATGAACTCATCTGGTGCAAATGAGAAATCCCCACCCGGTTACGTTTTACTACCATTACATGTGGTTGGTTGTAGTTTCCGAGAGTTTCTTATCTCACCAGCCCAGCAAACATCGTTATATATTTAAAATATTTTTGTTATATAACCCCACCAACTTTAAATGTAACGAGTTATGTAACACGTACAAAATAATGTTATAACGCTAATGTTACTATTTCCCACTCAGACTAACCGAGACATTATATAACATTAATATAACTAGTTATTATAACAGTTATGTTTCAGCAGTATAATATTTATACTTTTATAATGTAATTATTATATAACAAATATAACAATTTTCTATGAATGTTATATAATGATTTTATCAAAATATTATACAGTGTGTCCCAGGATAGATGTAACAAGAGGTGTAATGGACCAAAAATTTTAGAATGGTATTTGGGGATTGAGTCCTGCTTGTTGTAAAACTAAAGTATACCAAAAATGACTTGATTTGGTGTTCTACAGGGTATCTTATAACCAAAGTTGTAAAAATCACCACTAATAAAGTACCTTTATTTTTCAAAATATGAAAAAATTCCACTAAGAAAAATTATTTAGAATGCAATTTTATACCTCTATACCAAATTTCAGGAATATAAAATTATTTTTTTGAAACTTCCCATTTTTTCAATAAGTTAGTATTTTATTTTGAACTATTCAATTAAAACTACACAGAAATTATTTTTTGTGAATTAATATTTAAAGTTATGTAGAAGCTAAAATAGGCTATGAGAAAAGCAGTGGATGATTAACATTTGCTCCTACACAACTTTAAATATGAATAATGGGAAGTTTCAAAAAATAATTTTATATTCCTGAAATTTGGCAGAGGTATAAAATTGCATTCTAAATAACTTTTCTTAGTGCAATATTTTCATATTTTGAAAAATAAAAGTACTTTATTAGTGGTGATTTTTACAACTTTGCTTATAAAACACCCTGTAGAACACCAAATCAAGTCATTTTTGATATACTTTAGTTTTACAACAAGCAGGACTCAATCCCTAAATACCATTCCAAAATTCCAAAATTTTTGGTCCATTACACCTCTTGCTACATCTATCCTGGGACACACTGTATAATTGTATACGTACTTCCGTTACCAAATATACAGTGTGCCGCACTCAAGACTGTAACACCCTTATAACTTCTTTCCTCCAGATTTGAACCAAGTTTTACATAAATAGAGAACAAATTAGGATCTATTATGGCAAAAAAAACCATTCGCTGTCTTTGCATTTATTTGTAGGGTATGAATGTTTTTTTAGCCCTAAGTAGATCCTAATTTGTTCTAATGTGAGCAAAATTTGTTTCAAATCAGAAAAAGTTGTAATTAGCAGTGTTTGTTACACTCAAGTGTAGGGTAACCAGATTTTTGTTAAGAGAATGCTGGACACTTCTACCAAGGGCGGATCTGGGCCTTGAGCTTGGGCTGAAAATAATAAAAATTTTTTTGATGAGCGGGGGGAGAAATCCGAAAAAAATTTTTGATGAGCGGGGGGGAGAAATCCGAAAAAAAAATTTTTTTGATCAGCGGGAAGCAAATATTCGAAAAAAAAAATTTTCCAAACAAAATGTAATATTGTAACTTCACTATAAAGTGAATGCTGAACTTATGCTGGACACTTGTAATACTTTCCACCGAAATTCCGGACATATGGTCAGAATGCTGAACTTTCGCTGGACACTTGTAAATGCTGGACAGTACTCCAAAATGCTGGACTTTCCAGCGAAATTCCGGACGTATGGTCACCCTACTCAAGTGCGACACTCTATATACCGTTTTAAATACACAAATCGTTAATTTGAAATACTGCAAACACATTTATACGTGATTTTTGGCATATTTGACTATTATTTCAACTCCATAAACACACACATCATTTTTCATGATATTTCAAATTAACAATTTAAATTTATTTACTTACATGGTGAATAAAACATTCCGGGTGACAAATGGCATAGTACATGCTTCTATGATTTTAACTTATCGAAACGAACTTTGCAAACTAGATAACCGCTAAAAAAATATATTTTTGAACATGTCGAACATCCCATTATCCCATTTACTACGAAATGAATTTAAAAGTAATTATTAAACAAGCAGTGATAGTTATAAATCTATATTTGGAAGAAATTAACATGTTAACAAAACTATAAAAAAATAAATAAAATAAAAATCATCTGCTAGACAATGGTGGAATGGATTTATTATTCACTTCACTTCTTACATAAACAATGTACTAAATAATATTCAGTGTATCTAAATTCGTGTAATTAAGTTATATCTCAGTACTGAAATGTGGGACCCAAACAAGACTTTCTGACATAGCTACTATAAAATATTTCAGAATAAGAGCGAAAATTCATCAAAGGATTTCACATCTCGTCAAAAAATTTTGATTTTTTACGAAATTACACCTTATTGAAATTTTATAAATAAAAACTTCAAATTTTTCAACAAAATTTTAAATCTGCAGATATTCTGAAAAAAAGATTTTTAAATTATTTTAGTAGTAGTATTTTCACACAAAGGTTATGTGAGGCAGTTCATTTTTTAATTTTTTGTCCCAAATTTAAATCGCAAATTTTTCTGAAAAACTTCTTAATTTGGTCGTCATAGTCATGCCTTAAATTATTATTTAGGTCCCATACTTCAGTACTGAGACACGATTGAGCTACGTTTCACCGGACGTCCCTGGCCGCAGGTTCCTTTGGAAGCATTTCAAACTTTTAATATAAACTTTTTAAAAATGTCTTTGGGCACAAAGCTACATCTCGAAATTAATGACATGAATTTAGATATACCGTGTAAAATATACAAAACGAAATTTTTAAATATTCATCCAATCTTTGTAACGCAAAATATGCTATCTGTAGTGCCATTTCATTAATTTTTCTATTATTTTTGACAAAAAAAAATCAAGATCAAGATAGCATTGTCAATACAAAGCAGTCCACAGGGTAGGACATTTCATAAATGTATCGGCAAACTTCGACTAGGCACAAAATTTTAAAAAACATATTTGTAATTTTTTTTCGAAACTTAATGGGTTCCAAGATACAGTGCTCTTAAATTTGCTATATGTAAATATCATGGCAATATAATTCATCACATAAAACAAAATTGTAAATTGTGTTCGGTGGTGTAAAAATGGATAATACTTGCAATAGTTCTATTACTTCTATGCAAAACTGAACAACATTAAAAAAATAATAAATTGAGATTATTTTTCATTGATCTGCTTAATATGTGTCTTGGAAATTACTTAGTTTCTAACAATGGTTTATTTAGATTTTTTTATTAAATTGGTGTTCTGTTCTTTGTCATTTCTAAGAAAATACTTATGCAAAAACCTGTATAACAAATTTCCAGTCAAACTAGACGCACACACACTGGCTTTCCAGAAACCTACAGCTACAGACTCTAGGTGTCAAATGTTGTTATTCCTCTGCACTCAAAAGATGCCTTGTGTTTCTTTTCCCTCTTATGCCTCTGTTTTGTTAAGCGAAACCACTCTGATGCTACCTGTTCTATTTTGTGTTGCATCACATATGAAAAATTTGCAACAAAAACTTCTGAAACAATCATAATAATATATTAATAAGATATTCATAAGTTATTGGTTAAATTTCCTCACCTTTCTTTGCAGCTTTAAATTATTCCAATAGCCCTTCCTGAGCATTTCGTGGCACATTCGTTAGTAAATAAATTAGTATCCTCTGTGAATGTTATCTCAAGGATTGCATCTTTCCACTCTTTCTGGAATCAATATAATAATAATGCATATTTTTTAAAATACAATACCGTCAAATATAGGTAGGTAGTTTAGTTCAGAAAACTTTAGTTATATAAGAACATTGAAAATGAAAATGGTGATGGTTACTTCAAAAGTACCTAATTTAAAATGTCGTTTATTTAACTGAAATATGGAATACTTCAGAGAAAAACTGCTTTCAATGGTAAATTCTTTTTAAAAATATCATTTTCAGTTCAATAAAATATAATTTTCAGGAAAATTATGATTGGCATTAGTTATCTGCATTTTCAATTGAATTTCTACATACTGATGATTCGTGACAGGATAAATGACCAAGTGACTTTACTTTTTTAATTTTTCAACAATTATTTGTTCTTTTACACCCTTGTTAAATGTCTTTTCTTCCATATTTTGATTTGAGGTTAGAATTGAAAGTCTTGACAGACATAAAAATTATGATATATTTTATATACCTGCTTATCTTCAATGCACATTGATCACCAGTATTAACTAAATTTAAATCCAAAAGCATAAGACAACTATAGTTTCTACACAACGATGCTGGGACGTTGAGCTTCTTTAGTGTTAGCATAATGAAAACACGAAGAAAATGGTCTGTGCCGAATGCCCGAGTCTGCCGCCCTACCACAAACGCTTTTAAATATAAATTTACGAAACTTTAACATAATAGTTATACAATTTTTATTATTTAAGTTAAATATTCATTATAAGAGTTTTTATGTAACAAAAATATTATTAAACTATACATTGTTATATAACTTTGTTATATTGGCTGAACTTTAAATGTTACAATATTATTATATTACTAAAACATAACAACATATTGTAACTTGATTATGTTATTATTTTATAACAAATGTCATAATATAACAAAACATTAATAAACACTGTTAATGTAACCCATTACTACCAGGTTATATAATATCAATAAGTTTTGTTTGCTGGGAGGGGTCCTATTCTCCAGCTTAGGAGAAGTGAATCGAGGTATTTTTTCTCTTTTTATTTCATTATGTTTCCTATTTTTTTCTCTTTCTTTTCTCCCGAAATGATCATTCTCACGAATGGACCCCTATTCTCCAGTCGAGAGAATGATCATTTCGGGAGAAAGGAAAGAGAAAGAAATAGGAAATGTAATGGTATAAAAAGAGAAAAAATACACCGATTCACTTCTCCTAAGCTGGAGAATAGGTCCCCTGGAGAATAGAGGTCCAGATGAGCCATCAGATGGCATTAGAGATGGTACTTTTCGGAGCAGTTCGGACCTGTTGCGAAGAAAATCCACTCAGTACCATCGCTAATGCCATCTGATGGCTCATCTGGTGAGATAAGAAACTCTCGGTACGTTGTACTTTGTACTATGGACACAGATATATACCAGATGCGGCACTGAGAAAGAGGGAAGTTCAAGGATTACCCTCATCCCAGTTAAAGGGACCTTCGTGGAAATTCGTGGTCTCGACACGTCCCGATGTTTACGTGTTTCGGAAAGGATACATGTTAAGATTGATATTTCGGTGCCATGAAGAGGTGTATACAGTTAATGTATTATTACCCAATATAATTAAAATAATTATAATTTGCAGTTTATTTAGAGAATGTTGCATCATAAGTATATTTTAATAAGATTAAATTAAGACTTTTCAACAGAGAAAATAGGTATACCTGGGCTAATCTCAGTTACGAGATTAACCGAGGCACGCCGAGGATAGTCAATCTTAACATAAACATGTTGACTATTTCAATATTATTTACTGAACTGTATTCTGATTGTGTTGTGCGGTTATAGTGTTTATTTGTGTTTTGAGTGGAAAAAAAATGAATTGTAATTATTTTTTGATTTACTATAAATGTATATAATTATTTTTTTTATTAAATAAAAATATTTACATAACCCATTGAATTTCTCAAATATGTTGATATTTATATGTTTAGTACCACCTGTCGCGGGGGTACTAACCACACCTATCCCTTGTATTTTGAGCCGCTGAACACGAATCTGACCTTAGTTTTTCCCCTATACGTCCGTTTTTTTTTTTAACAGCAAAAAAAGTCGTGTTGAATCGTGATATTTATATATTTATTTGCTGTTAAAAAAAAAAACCTGACGTATAGGGGAAAAACTAAGGTCAGATTCGTGTTCAGCGGCACAAAATACAAGGGATAGGTATGGTTAGTACCCGGCGCAGACAACTTTTTTTTTTGTGGGCCTGTGTTATTAATCCCAGATTCTGATCTGTTGGTACAAAATAATGACTTGCTTATTGTTTACTTTCGTGTTCTATTGTGTTTTCTACAAACAATAACTCTCTAAAATATAACTTATGTTTGTTGCTTCAGTTCCTTTAATACTTGGTTGGCAACCCAAATATTTCCAAATAAAGTAACTATATTGCATCTGCCATGCAATCAAATTAGAACACGCGCTAATTCAATGCAATGAAAAATATTGCCATCAGCTGATCGAAATAGCTCGACGTACGCATGCGCGCAATAAAAATTTGCATGCCACCTGCAATATTGCATTAATGTAAAGTGGCTTTAAATATAAAATATCTGCAAATGACAACAAAACTATGTGGTAGTTATATTGTATACAATTGTAAAATACTTACTGCAATGCAATTAATGTATACTTGGAATAATTATAATAAATCACGGGAAAACAAAAAACAAAACACAAATTGAAATCGACATTTGACAGCAGAAGCGTGACGTATACTAATAGTAGCATGGTGAGCATGCGCACTAACCTAATGACCGTGGCGCGCATTTAAAAAATTCTACAAGGTGATTGTAATGACATGGAAAACGGAAATCTAAATATAAAAGATAAAATGTAATTAAATAACCATTCTGAGTCTGAACTATCTGCTTAAGAAATGCCGATAGTTACCGAGATAGTTACTAATTAATTGAACACAGTACATAAATTAAAAAAGGGTTATTATTCATTATTATTTAATATTTCATTCATTATTATTTAATATTTCATATTCATTATTATTTAATATTCGATCACAAATCTAAAGTCTGGATTCAAAATTTAAAACATATTTCATATATACAATAATATTGACGAACGATTTAAAATTTATAAAACGTCATACACTGCACAGGGGATGATTATAAATGTACTTAAACCAAATCTATATAGATAGAGAAATATCATAATTATTTTTGTAGGTAGGTAGGTAGATAGGTACTATAAAACTAGCATTGCTGTCTCATCAGTTGTGATGCAGGTTTATTTTTATTAGTTCAAAAATCGAACCAATCAGCGTTCGCGTTAAAAGTGCTGAACTTTTGATGATATTACTGTCTGCGCGGCGCTCGAGCGATGCAAATATTTCTGCAAAAAATATACCTGTATTATACAGATAAATTATACAGATAAAATCATTGACGAATACGATGTACATGAACGCATATACGAAGAACGTTCCCTGATACGTGTACACAGTATATGCGACTGTGAACATAAACTTTTCTGTATATTTCATTTATATCGTATGTATAATTATATTGTATACGTGAAAATATTATTTATATGGGAATGTTGAGGGAACATACATGGCAAGTACAGATTGCAATTAGAACATTGGGAATGTAAAATGTACATTCGTGGAATAATAAATGCTATCTGGGTATACTCATCTATCCCTCCTTTAAAATTGTTTAAAAGAAAATAAGGATTTGTAAAAAAATTTTTTGTCAAAAACTATAATAGAAAGGTTTTTTTTTCTCACACTTTCAACATTTCTCGATGTTTAATGTATAAAAAAATCGATTTAAGCAATCATATTTCTCCTTTAAAAAAATCTTTATTAACACACATATTTAGTAAGTTATAAATTGGCAACATCTCTTTTCTGAAATTGCCAGTATTACTGCACAGTCTGGTAACTTTGTGTGCATCCCAAGGTTATTGGCGGCATTTCTGATAGATCAAAGAAGTGACGCATCTCTATGGACGGCCGTTTATGTCAAATCAAATGGTCAAATGTCGAATGTCAAATCGTCAAATGTTATGTTTGTATGTTAAAATTCTGCTTGTGGAAGACGCTATTTTTAAATGGACAGGTCAAGTAGAAGCTGGTTTTTCAAAATAACTGGCTTATTTTAGTAAGGCAGCAAATTTGAAGTATTATTATTATTATTTTACTGCGCGGAGAATTTCACCTATTTTCGGAGAATTTGTCACTTCATGGCGGAGAATATAGGAGGACCTTGTTGGCAACACTGGCGGAGACGGAAAGTATTATTTATCCATATATTTCTTTGTTTATCTGAGCTATCAACTAACTAATATTAGGTTATTCGCCACTTTTAGTTTAAATAGCACATTCGTGCATCGTACTTCACTTCAAAGATTTAACCAGCTGTTAAAAATTTTGACTTTTAACAGGTCCTGTAAGTTGTCACATACAGAATAGTAAGCAAGGTTGGTCACACTCTACAAATCTTGAATAGCAAGAGCAGTTATTATTGTTAGCGGACCGTTCAAATTAAAATTTTAACAGGGTACTTATTTTTAACCAGAAAGTTACAGAATAGACCTGATAGTCTATTAGTTATTAATTATTTAACCTAACAAAAAACTAAAAATTGAAAAAGTGGTTGAAAGGTTGAAATTTTTTTTTTTATTAATTTTAATTATTATTAAGTACTGTTTTTATATTCAAAAGTATTATAAGATCACACAAACTTTAAATTTTCATTGATAATTGTTTAAACAAATTTTATAAATAGATAAATTACGTATTTTTGAAAAAAAAAATTTTGCAATTTTATTGGTTATAAAATATGATTAAATGAAAAAAAAGGTTTTTCTTAAAAAATTTTTTTAATTGTCTATAATTATTTTTTTTCCTTTTTTCAATATATAAACAAATTATTAAGAAAAAATTGTATTCTTAAAATTTATTATTTGCAATTTTCTACAAGCTGGTAAAAAGATTTTTTGTTGTTAATTTATTTGTTTGTTTAATAAACAATTTGTTATCAACAATCGCCGAATGTGTTTATATTTTAACAAAATTTTTGTCTATCTCTAAGCCTACTCTGATTTCTTGAAAATTGACATTTTCTTTTTTATCGCAGTAGGTCGGAGTTTTAGATTTAGACGTCATTTATGTGTTGAATAAAGTCGTCTTATGGACTTGTATGGCTGATAAAAATTTGAAATTAATTCGGCCACAAATAAAAAAGATACAAGGGTGTCTTCACGAGAAGTGAAACACACTGTATAAAATAGGCGGTATACAAACAGGCTGCAAAACATACGTCAAACGATTCCGTAAAGAATTTGTAAAGATATAACTTATAAACTGTATATAGTTCCTCTTGCCATGTATATTCTTTATATAAAATAACGATTCTATATAGATATCATGTTTAGAAATAATATAGACAGGCTAAATATAGGACGCAGGAATTACATCTAATGCATAAAGGCAAGCCTTTAAATAAAACAGGTAAAGGTGCGATATACAAGCTGTACAGATAACATCTATATAATTTGAATAAATAATTAGTATTATAAATATAACGAAACTATATAATTTGAATAAATAATTAGTCATAGGTTCGAAAATGTTTATTGGTTTACTATATACAGTGTTATGTAAAAATATTATTTTTAAATTGAGTGTTTCATTCTATATATTTATTATACAGTGTGTTTCACTTCTCGTGAAGACACCCCTGTATCTTTTTTATTTGTTGCCGAATTAATTTCAAATTTTTATCAGCCATGCAAGTCCATAAGGTGACTTTATTCAACACATAAATGCCGTCTAAATCTAAAACGCCGTCCTACTGTGATAAAAAGAAAATGTTAATTTTCGAGAAATCATAGTAGGCTTAGAGATAGACAAAAATTTTGTTAACAAAAGTAGTTCGGAATCACTTGATATGTCCCCCTGTAAAATTTTGTGAAAATCGGAATATTTTCAAAAAAAAAAATTTTGTTTCACTTCTCATGAAGACACCCCTGTATCTTTTTTATTTGTGGCCGAATTAATTTCAAATTTTTATCAGCCAAACAAATCCATAAGGTGACTTTATTCAATACATAAATGCCGTCTAAATCTAAAACCCCTGCCTACTGCGATAAAAATAAAATGTTAATTTTCGAGAAATCATAGTAGGCTTAGAGATAGACAAAAATTTTGTTAACAAAAGTTGTTCAGAATCACTTGATATGTCCCCCTGTAAAATTTTGTGAAAATCGGAATATTTTCAAAAAAAAATTTTTTGTTTCACTTCTCGTGAAGACACCCCTGTATCTTTTTTATTTGTGGCCGAATTAATTTCAAATTTTTATCAGCCATACAAGTCCATAAGGTGACTTAATTCAACACATAAATGCCGTCTAAATCTAAAACGCCGGCCTACTGTGATAAAAAGAAAATGTTAATTTTCGAGAAATCATAGTAGGCTTAGAGATAGACAAAAATTTTGTTAACAAAAGTAGTTCGGAATCACTTGATATGTCCCCCTGTAAAATTTTGTGAAAATAGGAATATTTTCAAAAAAAAAAATTTTGTTTCACTTCTCGTGAAGACACCCCTGTATCTTTTTTATTTGCGGCCGAATTAATTTCAAATTTTTATCAGCCAAACAAATCCATAAGGTGACTTTATTCAATACATAAATGCCGTCTAAATCTAAAACCCCTGCCTACTGCGATAAAAATAAAATGTTAATTTTCGAGAAATCATAGTAGGCTTAGAGATAGACAAAAATTTTGTTAATAAAAGTTGTTCAGGATCACTTCATATGCCCCTCTGTAAAATTTTATGAAAATCGGAATATTTTCAAAAAAAGAGAACACATAAAGAGAACTTTTTCCAACAAATGAAAGTTGTGAACAAAAATCAGCATTCAATAAATCACTAAAAGGGCTTTTTATTTTTACATATCAAGTTGAATGTAATATCTTTTCTTTTTTTCTTTTTGTTATCTCTCTTCTGGAGGAGTAACTCTCCATCATATCCTTCCTCCTTATCGGCTCAGAAATTTAGGAACATGGACGGTTTTATTGCGTTGAATGTAAAGAGTGCCGTGAAATTAACTGTGAATATGTATTGTTTTATTTATTTCGTCATTGCTTTCATGACAGAAGTGATTGTTGTTATTTTCTGTGGAGTTTGTTAGTTTTTCTTGTTTTAATAATTTTATTCATACTAAAGTTTCCTTATTTCATATCTTTTCTCATAATGGTTAGAATACTTTTAACTACTGATGAAAAAATTGAAATAATAAAGATAGTCGGTAAAAATGTACGGTCTTCAAGAGAAGCAGCAGAAGAATTTAATTTAAGACATCCTCTAAGACAACCAATACACCATGGTACCGTAGCAAGAATATGTCACTTGTTCAATACAACTGGCAATGTGCTTAAACCGAGAGTACATCTTAATCGAAATCACGGAGATGATAATGTTATATTAGCGGCGTTTAACGCCAATCCCACTACCAGTCTTCGAAATATGGCTCGTGACCTTAATTTGTCGGCATCAAAAATTTGGAAATGTTTAAAACGCCATAAGCTACAACCGTTTAAACCAAAATTTTTACATACCTTGGAGGAAGGTGATGAAGAGAGAAGATTAGAATATTGTTTATGGATCCAAGGTAATTATTTAAACAATAGAGACTTCTTGAAGAAAGTAATTTTCACGGACGAGGCAACTTTCTCCACCAACGGGGTAGTGTCATCACAAAACTCTAGGTTCTGGGCAGTAGAAAATCCTGATTGGATAATAAATTGTAAAAGGCAATATTCCCAGAAAGTAAATGTGTGGTGCGGAATTTTTAACGAAACAATAATAGGGCCGTTTTTCTTTTTTCAAAATATAAATGCGTTCAATTTGCTAGAATTTTTAAATAATGATCTTTGGAATGCAATTGTTGATTTTCCTTTGGAACAATTGTATTTTCAACTCGACGGAGCATCTATCCACAATTCCGTAGTAGTGAGAGCATGGATGAATGAACATTTTCCCCAAAGATGGATAGGACGAAATAGCCCTTTAATACATTGGCCACCCAGATCACCTGATCTCACTCCAATGGATTTTTATTTTTGGGGTCACATTAAAAACAAAGTTTATATGACCAGACCTCAAAATATAGAGCAGCTTTGTGAGAGGATAAGGCAAGCATGTTTAGAAGTTACAGCTCAAGAACTGCGAAGAGTTGTAAAAAATAACAGAAAACGGATTGAGAAGTGTATTACACTTGAGGGTGGGTTAGTGGAAAGGGGCACAATATAATAAATAAGTAAAAAAAACCATTAACTTCTTTTATTTTTGAACTATTCTAACACTGCGGCTTTTGCTTTATCTGTATTTTTTTTTCCGACAATATTATCATTCATTATTAGTAGTCTTCTCTGTAAAAACAACGGCCCTTTTCAGGGCCACCAATTTAATTCAAAAAGAATTCGTTATATGACAGCATCCTACCAACCTACATATTGTTGACAGATGTTAAAACTCATTAAAGTAATTAGATTTTAATTTTAATTATTCTAAGGCCGGCATTTTAGATTTAGACGACATGGGGCGTATGAAGTGATCCTGAACAACTTTCATTAACAAAATTTTTGTCTATCTCTAAGCCTACTATGATTTCTCGAAAATTGACATTTTCTTTTTATCGCAGTAGGCCGGCGTTTTAGATTTAAACGGCATTTATGTATTGAATAAAGTCACTTTATGGACTTGTATGGCTGATAAAAATTTGAAATTAATTCGGCCACAAATAAAAAAGATACAGGGGTGGCTTCACGAGAAGTGAAACAAAAATTTTTTTTTTGAAAATATTCCAATTTTCACAAAATTTTACAGGGGGGCATATCAAGTGATTCCGAACAACTTTTGTTAACAAAATTTTTGTCTATCTCTAAGCCTACTATGATTTCTCGAAAATTGACATTTTCTTTTTATCGCAGTAGGCCGGCGTTTTAGATTTAAACGGCATTTATGTATTGAATAAAGTCACTTTATGGACTTGTATGGCTGATAAAAATTTGAAATTAATTCGGCCACAAATAAAAAAGATACAGGGGTGTCTTCACGAGAAGTGAAACAAAATTTTTTTTTTGAAAATATTCCGATTTTCACAAAATTTTACAGGGGGGCATATCAAGTGATTCCGAACAACTTTTGTTAACAAAATTTTTGTCTAGCTCTAAGCCTACTATGATTTCTCGAAAATTGACATTTTCTTTTTATCGCAGTAGGCCGGCGTTTTAGATTTAAACGGCATTTATGTATTGAATAAAGTCACTTTATGGACTTGTATGGCTGATAAAAATTTGAAATTAATTCGGCCACAAATAAAAAAGATACAGGGGTGTCTTCACGAGAAGTGAAACAAAAATTTTTTTTTTGAAAATATTCCAATTTTCACAAAATTTTACAGGGGGGCATATCAAGTGATTCCGAACAACTTTTGTTAACAAAATTTTTGTCTATCTCTAAGCCTACTATGATTTCTCGAAAATTGACATTTTCTTTTTATCGCAGTAGGCCGGCGTTTTAGATTTAAACGGCATTTATGTATTGAATAAAGTCACTTTATGGACTTGTATGGCTGATAAAAATTTGAAATTAATTCGGCCACAAATAAAAAAGATACAGGGGTGTCTTCACGAGAAGTGAAACAAAATTTTTTTTTTGAAAATATTCCGATTTTCACAAAATTTTACAGGGGGGCATATCAAGTGATTCCGAACAACTTTTGTTAACAAAATTTTTGTCTATCTCTAAGCCTACTATGATTTCTCGAAAATTGACATTTTCTTTTTATCGCAGTAGGCCGGCGTTTTAGATTTAAACGGCATTTATGTATTGAATAAAGTCACTTTATGGACTTGTATGGCTGATAAAAATTTGAAATTAATTCGGCCACAAATAAAAAAGATACGGGGGTGTCTTCACGAGAAGTGAAACACACTGTATATAACTGACATAACTACTTTATATTAATATGTTCTTCCAATATTATGTCATTATGTAAAAATATTACATTTAAATTAAGTGTTTCATTTTATACGTTTATTATATAAAACTGGCATAACTACTTTATATTAATATGTTCTTTCAATATTATATCGTTACTATATAAATTTACTAGAATGTTTACTGGGGTAGTACCAGACCAGGGGCGGCTCAAGGTAAATTTTTCACCCGGGCGGGAGCACTTTTTGGCGCCCCTTCCTGAGATAATCATGGAAATTTCACAGACGTACTACATACTAAAGTTCAAAGATATACCTTCGGACCCCCGGCCACTACTTTTTAAGTTATAAAATTGTCTCTTGATATTTATGTGGCTGATAGTGCATCCAAAAATAAAATGAATAATAAGGAAATTATACCCTTTTAAAGGAGAACAATAAATGTTAGTTCTTCTGCAGTATTTTCCGACTGCCTTAAAAAGTCAATCCCCCTCTTCCGCTTAAGGAGTAGTTTTAGGGGGTGGTTATCAGTATTTTACCGCTAACTTTTTTATTTTTTAATATGTCTAAAATTTATTAAGAAAATAATTTCCAGATCATTAGATATAAAAAAAGATATTCTTATTGCATTTCGATACACCGTTCTCAAGTAATTTATGTTTACACATCAATGTGCATTTACAATATTAAAATATTGTAATAATAATAACTACAAAAAAAGTGTTGTCCTAAGGTGCTCATCTAACTTTTCTGAACTTTTCTTTGACGCGCTGAAACCAATTTTGGACAAAAAAAAATTGTCTATCTTGTCAGTTTCCCTTTTATCTCCTAAAAAAGAGGACAGAAAAAGGTCTTGTTTGTCTTAAGGTTCTGATCCAAATTTTCTGAAGTATTTTGATGCACTGAAGCCAATTTTGAGGAAAAAAAATGTTTTCTTTCATATCAGTTTTTTTCTACCACCCCTTATATCCCCTAAAAAGAGAGGCGAAAAGGTCTTGTCGTAGGGTTTTGATCTAACTTCTGAGATGCAGAAGGCAATTTTGGACACATTTTTTTTTTCATCGTGTCAGTTTCCCTCTACCACCCCTTTTATCCCTTAAGAACTGGCAAAAAAGGCCTTGTACCTAACTTTTCTGAAGTGTTTTGACGTGCTGAAACCAATTTTGCACAAAAGCAAATTAGGGGATAAAAAGTATAGGAATCTGACCCGACAGAAAAAAAATTGTGTCCAAAATGGGGTTCAGCGTGTCAAAATACTTAGAAAAGTTAGATGAAAACCTTAGGATGAGACCTTTTTTGTCCTTTTTGGGGATGAAAGGGGTGGTACAGGAATACTGACATGATAGAAAAAAAATTTGTAAAAAATTGGCTTCAGCGCCTCAAAATACTTCAGAAGAGTTAAATGAGAACTTTAGGACAAGACTTTTTTTTTGTAATTAATTTGTAATATTAAATTTTTTGTTTACACCATCCGAACGCTATTATAATGAGAGGACTACCGACACAAGTTTACTTAGAGGAAGGTTCCTCTTTATTGTTTTAATATAACATATTGCTGTATATTGTTTTATATTGTTTTTATAATGACCTGCCATATGTACCATGGGTATTTTGTGTGTTGTTAATGAATATTATTATTATTGTAATTATTATTTCATACAAAACAAATCGCCATTTATTTATTTTATTTATTTATAAATTACGTAAGATATGAAATACAAACAGCTAATTTTGGTATAACAATTTTCTGAGTATGCCGATTATTTTCTAAATGAAAGTGCATGTTGCCGGCCTTTGTTTATGCGAAATCTTTAATGATCGACTCCGTGTCAGTCAATAATGGGGCGGGAAGCTTGAGGTATGAATAAGAATAGTGAGTTATCTCATAGCTAAACAAAAATGTTTGTGTTACATTTTTGAATTATTTAGGCGGTTTTAATGTTATTCGACTGTCTTGCATTAATACCACTTTAACTGACACAGATACTGATATTATTTGATATTATCTTCCAAAGAAAACTAATAAAAAGGGTACAAAAAAAATAAACCATTTTTGCCAGTTTGGCGTCCTGGGCAGTCGCCCGGGTTGCCCGACCCTTAAGCCGCCCCTTACCAGACGTAAAATTTGGAATGCTAATATCGGTAAATACGAGCGCACCAGTGTAACTGGTGTCGCGCCATGCTAATTTACAGGGGCTTTGGGTTTCCCTGAGGAGAGGGCGAATGTAACATAGGATTTCTGGAGGACCTAGTAATTAATATAGCTTTTTTATATAGTTGGGTCAAAATGCGAAGGCGAAATTGACAATAAAATGTTATAGACAGAGACGGACATATTGTATGCCTCGCTTGCACCCACAGATAGGGTAGTAAAATGTAGATCTGCATGTATAATCGGAGTGGGGCCTGATATAACGGAATAATAGAGTACCTACATGGAAGCATGTACAAGAATCTTTCTTCCTCTCACGACTTTATGGCCTACTTCGCCTTCGCATTTTGGCCCAACTTTACCTACTATGCAAATTATACAATTATATTAGCTTAGGGGGGGAGGCATTGCCCATAGGTCCCCTCCCTCCTAAAAGCCTACCTTCTAATAAATCATAACTAAATATGCATTTATTTCAGGCCACCAATGAGGACAACGAAAACTACGTGCAGTTTGAAAATGGATTAGCAAATATACAGAGTGCAACTGTTTCTAAACTTGTTAATTTTGTGCCTTTAAACAAATTTACGACGACTAATAGAAATGTATATTTCACATATGAAGGATCTTTGACAACTCCACCTTGCTCTGAAGTGGTAATATGGATTGAATTTAAAAATACGATCCCATTGTCACATGCACAGGTACATTTTGATGTAATTCCGGTGACATAAGGAATATAGTCTAAGAGCCAGTGAATAAACTAGTACAGGGACTAATTATTATATGAAATTTCGATTTTCTTTTAGTTCTTTTTAAAGTGACATCGCACAGTGAACCGTACTGCCGATCTAGGTGCACAAAATTCATAGCGCCTCATAAGACTAATATACAGTATTTATATTGTTGTATTGTATTTTACACATTATAATTGTTTATTGACTACAATTATAAACCACAGGCGTACACACAAAAAATTGAAAGCAGTTGGAATTAGTAAACATCGATATTTTTTACTTCATAAAATGTATTGTTTTTTTTGTGTTTATAGAGTACGTTCCAAAATAATAAATTACATTTAGCAAACTAATATATGTTTCCCAAGGAGTTAAAAATACTGACATATGGACACATAACAATTATAATTTCTTAAAATTATTACAAGATTCGCATCTTAAAAACTAATATCTTTTAACATATTGTAATCAGAATCGTCACTGTCAATATCAGATTATTCTGTAGAATCCTCTATAGTGTATTCGTCCACGTCCTCAAAAGTGGGTGGATTATTGGTATGAGATTGTGATGGAATACTTGACATTTTAACAGATTTACATTTACAATCACCATTATCAAACTCGCAACAAAGACGAGATATATATAAGTAGATATAACCTGTCTTTATATAAGAAGTCCCCATTATGTGCAGGTAGTTATTTGTTCAATAAATTGCCCTCATATATAAAAAATTGCATGCCAATAACAAAGTTCAAACAAAAACTAAGAACGTGGAAGAGTTTTTGGAACTCTAAATTAATTGTTTTTATATTTTTACCTGAAATGTGTTGTTTTTTTTTTGTAAATATTTTTATTTTAAATTTTAATGCATTAAATTAAAATTGGTACCTAGTTTAAATTATATTTGTCCATAGTTATGTTATCTTGTTTTTAGTAACACCCTGACAATATCTATACTTATATAAATAAGTCACAAAAATAAAGATCTATCTATCTATCTATCTATCTATCTATCTTTTTTTTTTTTTTTTTTTTTCGGTGGGGGAAAATCTTTCAAAGACACCACGGCCCGTGGTAGTGTGGGATTTCCACCCACTAAAAACCCCCACCTCTTCACTCTCACACCCTGGAATCGCTTTGCAGCATGCATCTGAATGTGGGAGATTCTGCCTTAATTCTCATGTCTCCTTTGCATGTCCCTCTCTTCCTGTTCTTTTGATTTCATCACTTTTCTGATGTATTTCTCTATCGAGCTCCATTTTTCGCAGTTCTCCATCATTTCTTCAATGATGTTGTTCTCGTTTAATATGACTCCTAATTCCAGATTTACCCTCTGTCTTTCGGCTTCCCATCTAATGCATTCGAACATTGTATGTGCTACTGTGTCCCTGTGTTCGCAGTATGCACATATCTCCTCTTCTGCCTTGCCTATCCTGTGCGTATAGACTTTGAAGGATCCGTGTCCAGTCAGCATCTGAGTTGTAAAATAGTCCGTATGTCTATGTCGGCACTTGACCCATGTCCCCACGTCGGGTATGAGAACTTTGGTCCACTGAGCTACATCAAGCGTGTCCGTCCACCGCGCCTGCCATCTCTCCAGGCTGGTCTCTCTCTCCGTTTTCTTGGCTTGTAGCGTACCCCCGTCTTCTCTTTCATAGAGTCTTCTCGTTTCATCTATCAAAAGGTCTATGGGGAGTATCCCTGCCACTACTTGAGTTGCGCTCGCAGATATCGTCCTATACCCACTTATGACCCTTAATAGCGCTTTCCTTTGGGTGCTTATTAGCATTTGTCTATGCCGTCTTCTCTCTATAGCCGCGTGCCATATCGGGGCTCCATACGTCAGTATCGACTGTGTCACGTTGTATAAGACCTCCCGCTTCTTGCTTCCAGGTCCTTTTATATTGGGCATAATTCTCGAAAGTGATGCTATGTTCGCTTCTACTTTCTTGATCGTCTGCTTGATGTGTTCGCCGAAAGTCCCCTTTTCGTCGATTATTATTCCTAGGTACTTCACGTGTTTCTTGGGGATAATTTGGACGTCTCTCAGTTGGAAGCTGATATGTCTTCTGTCCCTTTTCCCTTTGAGGATAACCGCCTCCGTTTTTTCTGGGGCGAGTTCTAAGTAATGGCGTCTCATCCATGCATCTATGATCTCCAAAGCGTCATCTGCCTTGGA
Organism: Rutpela maculata; assembly: GCA_936432065.2. Taxonomy (NCBI): domain Eukaryota; kingdom Metazoa; phylum Arthropoda; class Insecta; order Coleoptera; family Cerambycidae; genus Rutpela; species Rutpela maculata. The sequence goes on along the minus strand of OW386291.2, from coordinate 60,982,139 downwards.
GACTAATCCTTCTTCTCTGTCTGCTACTAGCACTAAAGCGATGTCATCGGCAAATCCTACGACCCAAGTGTCCTCCGGCATTTTCTCTTTCAGAACGCCGTCATAGAGGATATTCCATAATGTCGGACCGAGTACTGAACCCTGCGGGACTCCAGCTGTAACTTTGAAGACTTCTCCTCTTTCGATCTCCAACGATCTTTCTTCGAGGTAGCTGCTCACGATGTTAACGAGGTACTGTGGGATTTCTCTTCTCGTTAACTCCTTCATGATTTTTCCCCATGGTGCGGTGTTGAAGGCATTCCGAACATCAAGAGTGATTAATGCTCCCCACTTCTTTGTCCCATTGTCACTGATTAGCTGTCTCACTTTTTTCACAGCGTGCAGTGTTGATTTGCCTTTTCGAAAACCATATTGATGGTCCGACAGTCTTTCTGTGTTTTCCAAAGCTTCTTCCAGTCTTCTTTTTATCATTTTTTCGTAGAGCTTGCTTATGGTAGTAAGTAAGCATATTGGTCTATATGCTACTGTGTCTATGCCGTCTTTTCTTGGTTTTGGTATAAGAACCAATCTTGCTTTCTTCCAACTCTTTGGAAAGTTTTGCTCTCTCAGTAGTCTGTTTAGAATACCTAAGAGCCAATTGGGTGCTATCTTGCCCACTACCTTGATAGCCTCTGCAGGAATACCATCGTGGCCTGGGGCTTTCCCGACTTTTAGTTCTTGTAGGGCCTGGTTCAGTTCCTCTTGCGTGAACGGATCTATATTTTCTACTCTTGCCATATGTTCCCATTTGTCTTCTCTCGTTGGGAAGAGTTCTTCTACTATTTCCATTTTAGTATCTATGTCCAAGTCATAGGAGGCGTATGCTTTTAAGCTTTTAGCCGCTATTTTGTATCCTTGGCCGAAAATGTCATCTTCCAGTTTTTCACACAACTGATTCCAGTGCTTGCTTTTTGAGGCATTTATTTTCTTCTGCAGCTCCTTTTTTGCTGCCTTGTATGCTTCTTTTGCTTCTAGCTTGTCCTCGTCAGCAATACTATCGTCCCTTGCCGTTCTCGTGGCAATTCTTCTTTTTGTTAGACATTCGCGTCTTTTAGCCGCTATGTCGTCATCCCACCAGTATGGCATCCCTTGTCTGTTTTCAAGCCTTTGCGTACTTCCGCGGTAGGCTTCTTTCAGTGTTTCCTGCAGAAATTCCACTGTATGTTGTTCTCCATCCCTATCTAGCTTCCATTCCACCAGGGTCTTGAAAGAGTTCCAATCGACTATCAGTTCGCTTCTCGGCTCCATAGGACGTAGCAACTTATCCTCGATATCAAATAGTATGTCTCTGTGGTCACTCAGGTTTTCCGTCACAAGTACTTCCCATTCCTGATATGCGTCTTGCTACTCCCTGCGTAGAGCACGTGACGTCTATGAAAGACTCCACATTTCCTCTAGCGAAGGTAGGTATCCTGCCAGTATTGTGTACCACCATATTTAATTCCGAAAGCCATTGGGTGAAATACTCTTCTCTTCTGTCCGTAGTCGGAGAGCCCCACTGCGGGGATTTCACGTTTAGGTCACCCGCCACAATGCTTTCGCCTGGCGTATTCCTGCATTTGCTCATGATATCGTCGATTTCCTGCTTGAATGTTTCTAGCGGGATATTCGGGGAACTATAACAACAATAGATCCTATAGCCTTTGAAGTGTATGGTTACAACCCCCTCCCCGATTTCCAATTTAGACACTTTTGTTTGCCTATTTCTAATGTATAGGGCCACGTCCTTCCTGTGGTCGGTAATCCAGCCTTTTCCTTCTATTATTTTCTTGTTGGGTTCTGTGACAATTAGAAGGTCTACATTTTTCTCTGTAGCCGTGGCAAAAGCGATGTCGTGTGCCACCCTTCTTCTGTTCAAATTGCATTGCAGTACCCTAAGGCCTTTTTTGTGGCGTGCCGGCTCGCTTCTTCTAGGGTTGGGCTGCATTTTGTGAGGGTATTTACGTTCTTGGGGTCCTCCTTCCCCTCCCTTTTAGCCTTTCTTGATCTACTAGTTTTTTGTAGATTGGGCATTTCATGCTGTCTACTCTGTGGCCTTCTTTTTTACAGCTTGGACAAAATGCTTTGTCGTTGCATTCTCTTGCCTTATGTCCTGTCTTTCCACAGTTTAGACATCTTTCTTCCCTATCCGGGCCTTGACAGTTTCGCGCCACGTGTCCATATTCTTGGCACTTGTGACACTTAGCGGGCGTAACCCGTTCTATCACTCGGCAGCTAATCCAACCTATTTTTATTCTTCCGGTCTTAATTAGGTTTTGTGCTGCACTTTCACATATTTCTATTGTGGCATTTTGATTGCCACCATATGCCGGTCTCATGGATTTCACAATTACTTCGGGTTTCTTTACTCCGGTTTGTGTAATTGCATCCATAACCTCTTCCTGTCGTTATACCGTCTATGCCGGTAATGTGGAGTGTCTTTTTCTTAGTTTTATCTCTTACGATAATTTCCGTATCTTGCATTCCGTTTGTGATGAGCTCCTTTACTTTTTTGGCGCTTTCTTGTCCTCCTTTTACCGATATTATAAGGTCCCCTTCCTTGCTCTTCTTTACCGTTTTTACTTCATAGTTGGTCTTTTAGATTTCTCCTTTCACGGTTTTAAGAATATCTGCATATTCCTTTCCTCTCGACTTCACTATGACTGTTCCCGTGTCTATCGCAGTTCTGGCTGGCTGTCGTTTCTTCTCCAGCGTCTTTCCCTGAATCTTCCACTCGTTTCCTTTTTGTCCGTGTATTGTGACTTTGGTATCCGTTCCTCTGAATACGCATTCAATCACCTTTCTCGTCTTTTCTGCATCTATGTTGTCTGGAGCTGGTATATGAATTCTTTGTCTTTGTTTCTTGCCTGCGATTTATTTCAGTCTTTGCATTGCTCCCATAAAAGTGGATATTTTGTTTGTTTCATCCACCGTTGTCTGCGCCGTGAGTCCGAACACATATCTTTCTTTTTTTCTATACCCGTCATTCTCGGGGACTTCCGTAATAAGTCTTATATACGGAACGTGCTGACCTTCTGTTGCTAGCTGTTCGGCTAGGTCGGGGTATCTTTCTTTATATTTCTTTTCGATTCCCTTTTCCATGTTCGAATTTTCTACATATACAGCCTGGTCCCCTTCTGGTTCTGTTAAGGGATTGCCCGTTTTTAGATCAGTTGCTTGAAACACTCTTTCAGGCCATGTTTGATCTAGGAGGTCTAGAAGCTCCGTTTCATTTGCAATGCTCGCCATTTTTTTGTTTATTTCCATGGCCTGCTGTTCTTCCTCCCCTTCCTTCTCTTTTTCGCTTTCCAGTCCATCATACTGGGTGCCGATTGTAGCTTTATTTATATAGGTCTGTGTGCTAATCGACCTTGTGCTTTTGCTGTGGTCCGGCACAGTCTTTTCAGGACTTTTATCGTCTTCTAATATTCCTTCGAGCCATTCGTTTATCTCTTCACTTTGTAGCCGCTCTACTTGCAGAATCAGTCTACCGGCTATATCCTTCAGTTCCTTTTTGGGATTGTACATATCCTTTAAAGTTTTGTCTAAAAGGTTGACTTGTCCGCATATTTTCCCAATGATGTTTCTAAATATGTCCGCTGTTACTGTGTCTTTCCTTGAAGTTTCAGGAGTTTTTTCCGTTCTCTTCCGCTTGTTTGCTTGATTGACGGTAGCTATCTTTTTGTAGCTTTCTTTGGGAGGTGTTCTCCGCATAGAGTCCCGTCTGTGGAAGGAACTATCTCTGCCTGACCCCGTGTCTGATCGTGTCACCGGGGAACATGTTTTCTGACTGCTAGTGGTCGCCTGTTCTCTTGCTTTAGGGGGACTCCTAACTATGGAATCCCTTCTGGCAAAGGGATTCCATTGCTTGTCCAGTAGTAATGTTTCTCGCCCCGGCCTGGGAGTCCACCAGGGGAGAGCCGCAGTAGTTGGCTGACGGTCCAGTGAGGCCTGCTCCAACACCTTCTGCCTGGACCGGTACTGGGGTTCCGGGCCCCTGCACCGTAATCTGCTTTTCTATGGGTTTCATTTCCATGGAATTGCTTTATGAGTCGTTCTTAGTTTTCCCTGCTCAGGTCAAACCAGGTCTGACCATCATTGCAGCTACTTAAGCCCCCTCACCGCGGCAAGGTGACGACTCCTCGAGGGGGATCTATCTATCTATCTATCTATCTAAGGCATCAGATGACATAGTTCCTGCTGATTTTTAGGAAGGGTGCGAAAATTGTTTATTTTAGGATCGAAAGTTACTAAAAGCATTGTGAGTAAATCTGTTTGTGGTAATACACGAGGTGTTTTTCTGGTGTGTGCAATTCCCGTAACCTCCTATAATCTTTATTTCTGGCTTCCTGTGCCTCTTCTGATAATTTCCCTGTGGGTAAGACAGTACTATTGATAATGGCGGCACTATGTATAAGAAGTTTGTGTACAGTAACAGGCATATAATACCATGGATAGAGATGTAAATACATTTCCCTAGTTTCCTAATATAGTTTTCAAATTCATCAATATTAATATCATGGCCCGATGATAATGCTTGAAGTATAATCCCAAATCTACTAATAATGTTTTTATCCAATCCCGTAATATCGCCAATTTCTTCGGCATTTGCAAAAGACGTCGAGCAGTTTTCCATTATTTGTGGATCCAAAACCTGGTTTTGGCGCATCTACTATTAAGCCCATCTTTTTTAAATCGATTTTGAATATGTAATTTTCTTTGCTTGACACTTGTTTTGTCAGATATATCTTTTATTTGCCATTTTTTTACGTCAAGCCTACAGCTAATATGTAAAAAACATTAAAAACATCTGATCCAACAATGTAACGTAGACAGGCCAAGGCCACAGGTATAATGTTCACGTTTGTCTTCTTTATCTCCTACTGTTAACACAAATATAGCAAGATCGGCTAGAACGATGTTCCGTTAGAGAATTACAGATTTTTCCGTCAATCATTGTTAACAGCATCTGATGATGGACGTAACTCTGAATCTCCTCTAATTATTTTGGTTGGTCGTGAATGAACTATTTAGTCTTTAATTGATTGTTTCACTCCGGGTTAATTCATCAGTTTCCTTAGCAAATAAAAACTTTATTGGACGACATAATCTCGTTGAAGATCTATTTTGCCACACAGTTGTATTTTCATCGTTCACCGGACTTAATAGGAACAAAAAAAAAAAAAGTATTCATGATCACTAGTTGCGTCAGAAAATTTTTGACTACTATGGCCCGAACCTCCATCGCAACCCCATTTAATAATAATATTGAAATTAGTAATACCTAATGACACTAAACGTTTAACTACATCTTTTTGAACAATGAAAAGTCTGTGGAGAGTTAAATCTAATATAGAATGAACGGATACTTCAGCACTATAGTTTCAGTTATTTTCACAAATTTTTCAACAGGACAACAAGCTCTTTTTGATTTTTACAAACTGTAATACGAAGAATAAAGAAGATGATCTACATTTATAGTCATTTTCCTCTGTAATTTATAAAAATTGCTTACCATCAACATATAGAGCAAGTGTTTCGTCACTACTCAATGCACGCATTTTATTTTTTTGGGATCGCAATGTTTTTATTGTTGTTGCTCTTGTAGGAGAAGTTGAACATAGCTTCTTAATAATATTAGCAACATCTCTTTTACCCCTCAGCTGCATAGGTCAATTCGTTATACTAACTCGAGTCTAACAAATGTTGAACTTTTCTTCTCTTAGTTTTTCCGCTAGATTCCTCAAAACTTTTTACTGGGTGACCAGAACTTCCCTGCCAAAAATTCCACATAGAAACTTATAAAAAAAAAGTGATGCGGTTTTATCGTTCCTATAAGTTATATTAGTATTATACAGACAGGATTTTATCTGTTTTATTAAGTTTTAAATCGGTTATGAAACAGTAATTCCGAATGAGCTATTTGGAATTATCATGTTGCCCTTTCATGAGTACTTATATGAAATATACATCAACAAATCTACAGTTTAGTGTCTGCAAATGCACCCTTGCCCTTATATCTGTAAACATATGGAATTACAGATACAACTTTAAAGAGATTCTAAACTTTTCTATAAGTAATATCATAAGAGTTCCAGTCCGTCCTTTCTCCAGTATCTATCGTACGTAACACACCATTTATCAACATGTTTTTATTGTAAATTTCAACATTATTTTTTATTAGTATTAATGTGGATATACATGTCAACAATCGTACAGTTTCAATTGTATATTTTACAGATGTATTTTTATTGTAAACTTCCATTTTGCTTTTTTATTAGTATTAATTTGGATATGCATTCCGACAAATGTACAGTTTAAATTGCATATTTCAAATAGAAATACTAATATTGTGGTAAACACAAAATTCTGCAAAGTCCTTATTTCCTCGGGTGTTCTTGTTCTAGCCTAGAAGCAATGAATGAGTTAGCAGTGAAAGAGACTGCTTTGTTTTTAATTTAACAAACACACTTCAGTTCCTTAGGTCACATTAGATTAGATATGAATTAGCTACACGTATACAGCTCCCTCTACTGGAGCCTGGAGTAAAGTTGTTTCTGAAATTTCTATCAGTTTCTACCAGAATGGAGCAGCAAATATTTACTTATACCACATCAATGAGAATTTATGAGAACAGTATCTAAGGTAAAACGTGCGGCTTTCCGTGGTTAAATGGCAAGTGTTTCTATAAGAAACGAGCTGCATTAGGTTGACTTGCAATTGAAGATTACTAATTATAATGTTTGAATAGGGATTTATGAGATCAGTTTCTATGAGTATTAATGTTTTTTTTTCAGTAGTATATTAAATGTGTTTTCATTTGTTTGAATGGGTAAAAAGAAAGGTCAGTTTTCAACTGCAATTACAAATACAAGTTTAATCACTTTGAATGGGGTTATATGCGATTAATTTCTAAAAGTATTTATGCTGTTTTCCGAATATAATTGTGATGAGGTTTAATCAGTAACAAATTGTTCACTACTTGTTATGATATGGTCGGAAATTCCAAGTACACATTTAGTATTCCTTCAAAAGGATTGATGAGAGCAGTTTCTACGAGTATCTATTTGTTGTTCCTCTAGTAAATTATATAAGTCTTTACATTTACTTATACTATCTCAATGAGAATTTATGAGAACAGTATCTAATGTAAAACGTACGGCTTTCCGTGGTTAAATGGCAAGTGTTTCTATAAGAAACGAGCTGCATTAGGTTAGAACAGTTTTGATTTGCAATTGAAGATTACAAATTATAATGTTTGAATAGGGATTTATGAGATCAGTTTCTATGAGTATTAATGTTTTTTTTTCAGTAATATATTAAATGTGTTTTCATATGTTTGAATGGGTAAAAAGAAAGGTCAGTTTTCAACTGAAATTACAAATACAAATTTAATCACTTCGAATGGGGTTATATGCGATCAATTTCTAACAGTATTTATACTGTTTTCCGAATATAATTGTGATGAGGTTTGATCAGTAACAAATTGTTCACTACATGTTACGATATGGTCGGAAATTCCAGGTACATATTTAGTATTACTTCGAAAGGATTGATCATAGCAGCTTCTACGAGTATGTATTTGTTGTACCAATAGTAAATTATATAAGTCTTTATCAGTATGCATTCGAATCTAATTTAAATATGAAAATTATATCAGAATAAAGCAACCAAATATTTTAAACAGTATCTATTTGTAAATCCAGACATTTACTTATACTATTTCAATGAGAATTTATGAGGACAGTATCTAATGTAAAACGTGCGGGTTTCCGTGGTTAAATGGCAAGAGTTTCTATATGAAACGAGCTGCATTTGGTTAGAACAGTTTTGATTTGCAATTGAAGATTACAAATTATAATGTTTGAATAGGGTTTATGAGATCAGTTTCTATGAGTATTAATGTTTTTTTTTCAGTAATATATTAAATGGGTTTTCATTTGTTTGAATGGGTAAAAAGAAAGGTCAGTTTTCAACTGCAATTACAAATACAAGTTTAACCACTTCGAATGGGATTATATGCGATCAATTTCGAACAGTATTTATGCTGTTTTCCGAATATAATTGTGATGAGGTTTGATCAGTAACAAATTGTTCACTACATGTTACGTGTGGAAATTCCAGGTACATATTTAGTATTACTTCGAAAGGATTGATGATAGCAGTTTCTACGAGTATGTATTTGTTGTGCCAATAGTAAATTATATAAGTTTTAATCAGTATGTATTCGGATCTAATTTAAGTATGAAAATTATATCAGAATAAAGCAACTAAATATTTTAAATAGTATCTATATGTAAATCCAGACATTTACTTATACTATCTCAATGAGAATTTATGAGAACAGTATCTAATGTAAAACGTGCGGCTTTCCGTGGTTAAATGGCAAGAGTTTCTATAAGAAACGAGCTGCATTAGGTTAGAACAGTTTTGATTTGCAATTGAAGATTACAAATTATAATGTTTGAATAGGGATTTATGAGATCAGTTTCTATGAGTATTAATGTTTTTTTTTCAGTAATAAGTATATTAAATGTGTTTTCATTTGTTTGAATGGGTAAAGAAGAAAGGTCAGTTTCCAACTGCAATTACAAATACAAGTTTAGTCACTTCGAATGGGGTTATATGCGATCAGTTTCTAACAGTATTTATGCTGTTTTCCGAATATAATTGTGATGAGGTTTGATCAGTAACAAATTGTTCACCCAATGTTACGATATGGTCGGAAATTCCAGGTACATATTTAGTATTCCTTCGAAAGGATTGATGATAGCAGTTTCTATGAGTATGTATTTGTTGTTCCAATAGAAAATTTGTCTTTATCAGTATGCATTCGGATCTACTTTAAATACAAAAATTATATCAGAATGACACAACCAAATATTTTAAACAGTATCCACTTGTAAATCCAAACATTTAAAGATATATTTTAATGAGAACCAATCAGAACAGTATCTAATGTAACGCGTGCGGCTTTCCGTGGCTAAATTTTAAAAGTATATTTAATAAATAGCTTTAACGGATTTGAACAGTTTTAATTTGCAATTCCAGATGAATAGTTTTAATTGTTAAATAGGGATCTATGAGATCAGTGTCTTTGTGTAATGTTTATTTTCCAATAAAAACACATTTTATTGAAAAAAAAACATTACACTGACCTCATAGATCCCTAACAATTAAAACTATTCATCTGGAAATGCAAAACTGTTCGAATCCGTTAAAGCTTATTTATTGCAAATAATTTTAAAATTTAGCCACGGAAAACCGCACACGTTACATTAGATACTGTTGTGATAGATTCTCATTATAATATTATCTTGGATTTACAGGTGGACACTGTTTAAAATATTTGGGGTTTCATTCTGATATGATTTTTGTATTTAAATTAGATCCGAATGCATACTGATAAAGATTTATATAATTTACTGTAGGAACAACAAATAAATACTCCTAGAAACTGCTCTCATTAATCCTCTTGAAGGAATACTAAATATGTACCTGGAATTTCCGACCATATCGTAACATGTAGTGAACAATTTGTTACGGATCAAACCTCATCACAATTATATTCGGAAAACAGCATAAATACTGTTAGAAATTGATCGCATATAACCCCATTCGAAGTGATTAAACTTATATTTGTAATTGCGGTTCAAAACTTCCTTTTTACCCATTCAAACAAATGAAAACACATTTAATATATTACTGAAAAAAAACATTAATACTCATAGAAACTGGTCTCATAAATCCCTATTTAAACATTATAATTTGTAACCTAATGCAGCTCGTTTCTTATAGAAACACTTGCCATTTAACCACGAAAAGCCGCACGTTTTACATTAGATACTGTTCTCATAAATTCTCATTGAGATAGTATAAGTAAATGTCTGGATTTACAAATAGATACTGTTTAAAATATTTGGTTGCTTTATTCTGATATAAATTTTGATATTTAAATTAAATCCGAATCTGTACTGATAAAGACTTATATAATTTACTATAGGAACAACAAATAGATACTCGTAGAAACTGCTCTCATCAATCCTCTTGAAGGAATACTAAATGTGTACTTGGAATTTCCGACCATATCTTAACAAGTAGTTAACAATTTGTTACTGATTAAACCTCATCATAACTATATTCGGAAAACAGCATAAATACTTTTAGAAATTGATCGCATATAATCCCATTCAAAGCGATTAAACTTGTATTTGTAATTGCAGTTGAAAACTGACCTTTCTTTTTACCCATTCAAACAAATGAAAACACATTTAATATATTGCTGAAAAAAAACATTAATACTCATAGAAACTGATCTCATAAATCCTTATTCAAACATTATAATTTGTAATCTTCAATTGCAAATCCAAACTGTTCTAACCTAATGCAGCTCGTTTCTTAAAGAAACACTTGTCTTTTAATCACGGAAAGCCACACGAATTACATTAGATACTGTGCTCATAAATTCTCATTGATATGGTATAAGTAAATGTTTGGATTAACAAATGGATATGGCTTGACTCATTTTGCTGGTCAATGCGGATATAAACTGATAACAATTTCAACAGCAACTTTACCTAACTCTTATAGAAACTTATTGACCATATAGGTTCTCATAGATACTTATTAATTTTTGATAATTTTCAATACGGATTGATGAGATTTTTTTGACAGGGTTGTACCACTAGATGCCGATGGCTGAACGTCATAAGTACCTAACTGCTACGAATTCAATGTCATCACCATCTAACCAGTCGTCGTATTTTCTTAAAAAATGTTTCAATTTTCGCGATGACTTTTCCCACTGTTCCAAAATTTTTGAAAACCACTGTATTATATTAGCTTTCATACTTGTCCTGCTATTTTCACTCAAATCAGTAATTTTGAATTTGTCAATTACTAATTTTAAAAGTTGTTCATGTCGAGTATTTTTACTAAAACTTTGCCACATATTGAAAAACTCTCTTCGCGACAACTTATATCGTGATTCTGAAAAAAATAAAAAATATGTTGTCGCAAAAAATCGAAAAAAATTCAAAACACAGGGGAAAAACTAGCGATTTTAGTCTGTAACATAAGCCAAAAAACAGTATGGAATCTCTTAGAAGTGATAAAGTTTCAGCATGCAGAACTTTTAGACCTTTGTTATTTTGCTGAAAAAATATCATTCTATTTTAAAACCTGTAGTTTAACTTTATATAAAAGATTCACAAACGGTAATATCTCAGACATAGTAGACTTTTATCTATATTTGTAAAATCCATAACACAAATTATCACTAGAATATCACAAAATAACTTTGAACACATGCACCTCTCGCTACAGTTGCAAACGAACTGATAACAGGTACGGAAAATTTAAAGGCACATTGACTACTTGTGGTATAGCAGGTAGATAATTCCTCGAATCTGATTTAGTTAATGTGTTCTTAATGAGGCTACCTGGTTTTTTGTATATTTTAACCTGAATTTTGTCCACGCTAGAACGGCCATACGGTGGACTTTGCATCGTGGGCGCAAGGCCCAACGCCAACGTACATGCTCTTCGATGAGGTTTTATTGCACACGGCCCAATTTGAAATAAGAGGAATTTCGGCTTAAATACTTAAATGAAACATGTCGGAAAATATAGTCATCCTTGCCAGATTTGATGGTAGAAAAGTGCCAGAAGCACATTTCTTATAGACAAATGGTTTCGGTCAAATGAGCTGAAATTCGAAAATATTGTACTTATTTCCTGTGGTTCTGAACAAAAGTCTTAATGGGCATGACCTCCGAAAATAGTTGAAAATGCAAAAAGATAATAAATACGGGTGATAGTGTTTATTTCCTATAAGAGTTATTTACATTATAATTAATAAACGTTGGACACAGGCCATCTGCCGAGTCCTATAGGTAGCAAGAAAACCTCTCTCATATTTACCGGCATGAATAAAAAAGGTTATCGCCTATATTATTGACCTCACTATGATCTCAGAATATTAGGAGAACAGAACTATACTTCCCGATAACCTATTGTATGCATTTGCACAAAAAATTGCCCCCCCTCCCCAAACAATCATTGAAATCGTATTTTTGATGCTTAGTTTTATTCAACTAATTAATTATCTTTTTGCGTTTTATTTTTAAAATGTTCATTTTCGGAGGTTGTGTCCATTGAGATGTTGTTCAGAACCATAAGAAGGATAAGAAGTACAACAGTTATTTGAATTTCAGCATATTTGTCCAAAACCACTTTTCTATAAGAAATGTGCTCGGTCTTTTTAAGAAATGATTCAGAGACAATTTTTTTATAAATACCAAATAATTGGCAGCATTTTTTGCTCTTTAGCCGAAATCCAAAAGACTATATTTTATAAAATATGCAACAAAGTTGAATTATTCTTATTAGCAGAATTAATCATTCCTTCATTACTTGTTTCAGATACAAGAATTTAGACTGTTACCCGGACATGGAGGTCACCTTACACATAATTTTCGACCAACTCAACCTCTCTTTGATAGAATAATTTATATGAATTCTTCAGAACACTCTATAAACCCATGTTACTTTATTTTCATTTTAGAAATATTTGCTTATTTAATGTACTTTTAGTAATTCAAATACAATCTGATATGTATCAGAAGTACTGTACTGGTTATTAATTCATTTTAGTGTTATTAAATATCTACATAAAAAGATGTATAGTTTAAATTCTATAATTCTAATAGATGTAAAATAAATATTTTGCTGAATCCCTGATAAAAAAAAAACGAACAAAAACGGACACAAACGAACAAAGCCTGTAAGTACATGCTCTGAACATTTCTGTACGGTTTCGGTGCCATTTCGGACAAAAACGAACAGAGAGGTCATTATTCAGGCGATGCAACCTCTGGGAAAATTTTACCACCTCATCACACACAATGGAATGAAAAAAGTCAATTGGTAGTATTATTGGTCTCCCCTTAAAATTCCATGAACACCCCACCCTTACAGATTCTTTCTGGCTACAGACCTGTTCGTTTCTGTGCGTAACTTATACACTTGTCCCCAGTGACGGCTAGTGATATTTTGTACAGAGGAGGCTTGATATTTAAAAGACAATTAACTTACAATATGATTACAATTTGTACATTTCCTCACCACCTCTGGATATGCTGCTAGAGGAGGCTCATACTGCTAGAGGAGGCTCAGCCTCCTCTACCCCCTCTGACGAGCCGCCACTGCTTGTCTCCTGTATATATGTAGGATATTTCTTATTGACTGGCATAAATTTATGTTTAAGAAAAACAGGGTGTAATTAGTTTCATATCGTTGAAAAAAACTGGTAATGGGGACCGACTAGACAAACAAAAAACCTTTGACTTTTTCCTCTAGGGGCACTTTGAAAAAAACTGACCTAGGTCAACAATTTGAATATTAGGGTAGGAAACATTTGAGAACCACTGCCTTTCTGGGTCAATGGACATATAGTTCTAGTCGGCACGCGGCGGCCCGCGGTTATTGCAAATGATTCGTTATTTCTTTTTGCAGAACTGCAAGCAAATGATGGGCGTAGAGGCTTAAACACAGCATTTCTTTACATGTATTTTTTTAATTTAGAACAAAATATTGGAGCTTTTATTGTTGTTTATAATTTTTCAGATTTAAACGTGATTTATTAACATTTATAGCCTAAATGAGTGTTCTGGATTAAAAGCTTAAAAAACGAGAAATTATTGCATGATATTGGGAAATAAAGAGTTAGACGTCTGAGATACGATAACAGAAAACAATTGTGTATTTTAAGTTAAGAAATCTGATTTATTTAACGAATTGACGATCAGGTATTCGATAAATCTAGAACTTACCAAATTATTGTTGATTTACATAAATTGTTCGAAATGGCTTCCGTCTGCATCAATACACTTTTCGGCACGTCGAACTAAGGACATACGCACTCCGTTCAACACATTTGGTAAATTAGGATCATTTTTTATGGTTTCTATGCACATTAAAATACCACATTAAACTATCAACTAACGTTGTCAATAAAGATAATAAAAATAAAAACTTGGTCCAAAATCCAAAAAGCAACACAAAAAGAACGAACAAGTAGTGTCTGTAAGTAATCAAGAACTTAAAGACTTGAACGGTAAGTCAATAAAATAAATCTTAACTGTAAATATGTGGCCCAATATTCAAAAAGAACAAAAACAACGAACGAGTTCGACGTGTGTACTTAACGAAGTGCCCACAGAAACTAAAATATTGCACGAGGGAGGGTATAGTTTTCTTCAGATCTACTAAGCACTCAAAAAACGCCTACGTCTTTCACCTTTACCGCACCACTAAAGACCTTACCTTACCTACTTTTAAAAAACCATAAAAGTGTGATTATCAACTTGTGTCCTTGTTGTAGAACCCTCCAGAATCGACCTAAGTCGAAGACAGAATCAAAATTCGACTTAGGCAAAAATTTCATTTAAGGACATTTTTCAAGAGTCTAAGAAACTTCAGAGCCACAGACCAGTCCATAAGGACCGTTATACGTTCTATAAGGCATTAGAAATGACCAGGTGAAAATTCGAAGAAACACCGAATTTTCACTTAGGAAAATATGTTTTAGTTAAGGATATGAGAGCGAAAGTATATATAGTGGCAAGGGTTTAAGAATAAAATACTTTTTCAAAAGTGCAACAAAGTTGGAAAATAATATTTTTTAAAAGTACTCCAAAAATGGACTTGAGAATAGTTTTTATCAAAAGTACGCCAAAATTGGACTTGAAGATTAATTTTTCAAAGGTACGCCGAAGCTAGTTTAAAAAGTACTCCAAAAATGCACTTTGAAAAATATTTTCCATTTTTATTCCTCCACCAAAGACATTGACCATTGAGGTATGGTCATTGAATGTCCTATTCTAAAGTATGAGCATAAAATTTTAACGATGCAATGCATCTAAGAGGCGAAACCGACGATTTTGACAAAGACGGCGTAGCACCAATAAGCAAAAATTTGATAAAAATCAATGCACATGCACAAGGCCGGTTTCTCGCATAGAAAGAGTTTGGATTCACTCATCGGCTCGCAATTTGGTCAAGCGCGTTGAGTAGTCTATACAAAGAGATAGTCTATACAAGAGCCAATAGCAGAGCTTTCCAAATAATAAAGTTATAGAGGAAAACGCCTTGTGCATAAAAAAATCAAAAATTCAATTTTGCCTAAAAGTCGCTCGGAGGTGGGTTACTGCCATTTCGATAATATTGAACAACTGCATAGGGGCAAGTAAGTTGTGGACTAATCGAACGCCAAACAAACTTATGCAGTCATAAGTCCTCATGAATGTGTTTGAGTACGTGAACCGCCACGATACAAGAACTTTAAAGCTAAGTAGTCTCTAGCGAAACTAAATTTGTTTAGTAAAACTTTTTTAAGTTAAAATCAGTCAGCCGTAATTATTAAAATTACAAAGAGTCTAAGACTTCTCTAAAAAGCTCGCATTTTGATTCTGAGAAGGTATGCATGAATCTTTTCTACCTAATCGATCGTTAGCGTAAACGCTCTCGCTTATATGGTCTGAAAGCCGTTTGTCTTAATTGGGGAAGGCGCGATTCTTACAATAAGAATTTTGCTATAACCCCTATTTTGTACAACCATATCTGTTAAATAAACGGATTCTTTGAACTATTGCATCTTAATTGATCTTGAGACTTGTTGCTAGTCTATAATCCCTGGAACTTTCGTATCGAAAACAGGTTGTGTCGAGTTACTGCACCACACTCGACCTTCTAGTTGCTATACGGAGGTTTGATAGGGATTTTTTTATGCATTTTTCTCAGAAATCCTCGGGTGTAGAGTTCATTATTAGCAGACAAAAGCGTGATATGCACGACAAAAATTAACCCCACCGGAGAGAAATTCTTCGATCGGGATTTTTTTATGCAAAAATGTAGCTTTTCAAAAGGTAAGCAAAACCTAAATCGAGGAATTCACGGCCAGAGAGAGCACCGGTAATGATCTGAGGTAGTGCAGCCTTGATCCATTACTCGGCTATCGAAGTGCATCTTATCTCAAACCCGTCTGGGAGTACAAGAACGGACTGGCGCCCTTGAGAAATAAATTGGTGTCGCGTCATTTTGACGCCCAGTAGTGCGTTCTTCTACATGGCGCCCAACGTGGGGCATTGTTAGTTAATAGGACTTTCTGGGAAGGATATGAATGAATCAACGCCTTTCCAGTTTTACGACGAGCCGACATCTTTACTGGATAACGTCTCTAGAGGGTTAGAGAGGCCGTTCGCGGAGGGTGCACTGGGTAGTACAGGGGTGGACCCGAGTCCCACTGAAGGAAGCATGCAGCTCCTTAGAACAAGTGTTCGCTCAAATGGCAGCAGGCATTGTTAAAGCTCTAAGCGAAGCCACGCATGAGCATAAATACAGAGCTAAATACCCGAATGTTGAATTCCATGGCCTCGAACACGAGGATCCCGAAACCTTCATCCATAAAATGGAGGAATTCTTCGCCCAAGCACGAATAACCCTTGACAATGATGGTCTATTCAAAATATCTGAGCAACTGAAAGGCATTGCCAAAAAATGGTTCGAACAATACCGAACCTTAATTACTAGCTACTCATTATTCCTCGAACGGTTCAGAAACCGTTATGATTCAGGCGAAATACTCACACGAGTCATAGCCAATTTATATGGCGAGAAACGGGGTGCCGATGAAGACACGACGGTATTTATTACCAAGGAGGTATGTCTCTTCCATAGAATTTAACCGTTTAAGCCGGAGTCGATGAAGGCGACTACCATTTTTAACCAATTAAGGTCCAATATCAAAATGCTTTTAAGAAGCACCGTCATTTTAGATATGGAGATGTTAGTGTCGATGACTGAACAAATGGCAAAGACCAAGCATCCACATCTACTTCTCCAGCTCGAATAAATCAACCAAATTCTAGTAGCAACTGGAGAACCGGACAGTCGGCTCCAGCACGTCCATCTTTTAATTCCTTCAGTGCACCTAGAGCACAATTCAATGGACCTCCAAGAAGAGATAATCCACCTGCACCAAGAGTGCATTTTTCTAATAATATAAATTCACTGCCGAGAAGGGATATACCGAGAAGGGATACTGGAGACGCAGGGAACTCCCGAGTCCTGTATCGCCCTTGCAGATATTGCCCAACGGAACAGTGGCACTTCCATTCGGAATGCCCAAACAATCCCTATAGTAATATGAATACGGGAAACCAAGCGGGGGTCAGAGGCAATGGCCAAAGCCGATCTGTACCAACCCCACCTACCAGGCCCAACCGAGCTCGAAGCCCCGAAGCAAGAAGCTCAAACTAAATAACTTCGATGACCTTCCTGATTTTAATTACCTATTTAATGATCATGAAGCCAACATATCTCCCCACCAGTCAATACCGCTAGAATCTATAAATCAAACCAGCGACGCCTTCCCTCTGCCTCGTATTAAAATTATCATAAATAATCGAGCTTTACTGAATACAGGTTCAACAAGGAACATTATCCAACCCAAATTTCTAAACGACATTGATCAGCTCACTGCTCCACAAACTTTTGTTATGGCTTGTGGCGATGGTTTAGTAGAATCCCTTGGGACTTCGACAATAAACGTTAATGTACTAGATGTACCCTTCAAGACCACGTTTCAAGTCATACAAAATTTAAATTAAGAGCTCATACTGGGAGCCCCATTTTTATATGCCCATAATGTCGTATTCGATTATCAATGTAAATGTGTCTACGTCGGCACTGAAGATCGAATAACCATCTTCTGGAATCAGACTGCCTATCAAAAAAGGGAACAATGCCAACTTCCCAAGGAGCTGATTCTCAAAAACGATACCTTAAGACCTCCATTCGAGGAGTTCGCTGAATTGTTTACAGCGGTACCAACTCAAGCTACCACTGTGACTACGAAACACAAAATTATGGTTAAAGACGACCGCTCGTTCGATATCAAACCTTATCCTATGTCTCCAATTAAGAAAAAAAATTATGTATGACCAGATAGAAGAGATGCTAAAGGCCGGAGTTATAGAATCGAGTACAGCTCAGTACAATTCGCCTCCCATTATAATAGAAAGGCCCGGCAAGAAGCCCCGCTTCTGTATTGATTATCGTCACTTAAATGAAGTAACGGAAGACGAAGCCTCCATATTACCTAAGATATACGAGAGTATAAAAAATCTAGGAAACGCCAACATATTTACGGTGTTAGATATCAAGAGTGGATACTGGCAAAGAGTCGTCCAAGAATTATTCAACATTCACTACGTTGGATGGAGCATCTTACCGATTCAATGTGATGCCTTTCGGACTGAAGAGAGCTCTGTGTACGTTTCAAAAATTTATGGCTAGAAATGTATTGACTGGTTACTTGCATCATTTCTGCAAGGTGTACCTCGATGATATTATCTATAGCAAAAATATGGAACAGAATGTAAACCATCTGAGAGCCGTCTTTGAACGCTTACGTTTACATAATTTAAAAGTGTCACCGGAAAAATGTGTAGTAGCCACATCCAGTATAACCCATCTCGGGTATAAGATAAATGCCAATACCACTCAGAAAAGCACATCTTACAGATACAAAGCTATCCTGTGCCTACGACGAGACGCCAACTTCAGAGTTTCCTTGGCCTATGTAACAGGGTACGTGAATATATCCCTAATGTTGCAATAATTACTAAGCCCTTGACCGGACTTCTCTCGAAGGACTGGCGTTTCAAGTGGAATCAGGAAGAATCGTTTATCCTACTGAAAGAGGTATTAAATCAACCTCTAGGACTGCACTGGCCAGATTTCAATAAAATGTTCATACTGCAGACAGACACATCCTTGATAAGATTGTCTGCAGTATTCTATCAATTGGGGGATAATGACCAGAAGCACATCATCTCTTATACTAGCAATACGTTAACTCCGACGAAGAGAAAATACCATATTAACGAGTTAGAATGTTTGAGCGTCGTTAATTATATAAGGAAGTACAAGATATATTTGGCCGATCATCCATTTATAGTCAGAACCGACAATCGAGCTTTACTATGGTTAAACAAGCATAAGGATGAGAAAACTAAATTCACACGCTGGTCATTATTACTTCAGGAATATAGTTTCACAACAGAGCATTGTCCTAGCAAAGAGAACATACTGGCTGACTATTTAAGTAGGAATCCTCAAGGCCCAGACGTCGAAGAGGAAAGGATGTATCCACCACATTTTTCGTATAGGGAACGCATATCAGCGATTACCACATTAGAATTAAATGATCAGGTCAAAGAAGCGCAAACGCATTCCAGAGATATCCAAAACCAAATTGAACGATGGAATACTCTGATGCAACAAGCGGATAGAACAGAGGCAGAGGCGAAATTCGTGAATACACGACAAGTGATAGATGGTTCACTTTGGATAAAAGGTGAAAATGTTAAAGGAAAATTATACGTGCCAAAACGTATTGTCATGAGAGTAATATCTCATTTTCACGACAGACCAGAAGTAGGTCATCCCGGCAGAGATGAAACAGTCAGAATCATCTCAGACATTACTATTTTAATAATTTGTCTCGTCTAATAAACAAATATCTAAATGAGTGCATTATTTGTAATTCCGTAAAAAGCAGACAGCCACAACCGAATGCTCCTTTCAGAAGCCATGCTCCTGCACTCAAAGAAATAGTATGGGTAAATTCAACAAAAAAAAATGGTTAACTAACAATATCGTTAATTTTTTTAAACCAAACTATATTGATGGTATTTTTAAACAAGAGGTGATTGTTATTTTAATTAATAAAAAGTTGTCGTACAACAAAACAAACATTAACTTAAAAATAGATGAATAAGACTATTATTTTGTTCGTCTGACTATTATTTTGTTGAATTCTGTCAAATTAAACTAGATAATAGTATATTTTATTTTTAACTATTATCGAATTGTAATTCTAACCCAGTATTATTTCGCTGTGCTATTGTACTTGGTAGACAAACCAATATTATTGTCGTCTTCTAGAAGTTCTAAAAGAATTACCATAAGATTTGCTTGCTTACCACGTAGTCTATTACAGAAATTATTCCCAGATGACGCCACATACAAATCACTGACAATAATCAATCATGCATTATCTTACACTCTTATGAATTTATAGAAAATTAATAACATGATTGCAGTGTTCAAATTCTCTCAGGGATCATCGATATATTTGGATGGATCTTATAAACGATCTCTAATCTTTGGTTTGGGTGGTCTGATGTCTCAATACTGAGATTTTGGCTAACCAAAAAAACTTCATCATACAATAAAGTGTAGATCATCCTAAAAATTAGTTGGTGAACAAAAAAACAAAGTCGTTGTACTATTTAATTGTAGACCAAATTGAAAATGGTTAGTGAACATAAAAAAATGTCATTGTACTATTTAATTTGTTACAAAAAGATATGATTATTAAACTACTATTTGTTTACGAAAACAAATAAAGTTGTATGACTATTCCCAAGTAGCACAATAAGGTGTAAAACGGCTCCCACAATGTTCTAACAGCTAAGCCCACAGCTATATAGCTATTATAACAAACCACCATGACAGTATAATAAACATATTAAAAAGTTGTCAATACTAAAGTGGTACAACATTTTTTGGTTCGTAAAATACTCCCACAACCATTTACCTACAGTTATTTTATTGAAATATAAGAAACATTACAGCTGTTTAGCTGTGCCAACTAAATCACCGAAATGTTGGTCTTTTGCGGTTCTCATAAACGTTTTAGTTATTCTAAACAATTTCGCTGTAAATACCGATAAATACTATACAAACTAACCCTATAATACATTTTACTACAATATATTATTATATACCATAGCCATGCATGAAGCCATT
This sequence comes from Rutpela maculata, assembly GCA_936432065.2. Taxonomy (NCBI): domain Eukaryota; kingdom Metazoa; phylum Arthropoda; class Insecta; order Coleoptera; family Cerambycidae; genus Rutpela; species Rutpela maculata. The sequence continues at coordinate 60,961,244 of OW386291.2, read as the reverse complement.
TGTAGGAATAATTTCTTTATCTATAGGTATCTAATTTAATTTGCATTAAACAACTCACTGTGTGCTAAAAATATATGCCACTGTAATTTTTTCGTTAAATGTGGATGAGATACCTCTTTAGGGTGCACGCGCTTCAATATTTCCTAATTATTAGGAAATTAATTGTAAGTTATTTATTTAGGAAAACTTATTTTTCCCAAGAACTACTTTTAAATCACGAAATTATCACAGGATATTGTAATTGTAACACATTTTTCATTCTCTGGATTAGTATAAAGTGAATAAATACACAAAATTAAAATGTTGTTCTTTAATCTACAATATGGCTGTCTTTAGTGTCTTTCCACTCATAAAATAAATATGGCCGTTAAGTTCGACTCGTTTGCGACTGCGTTGATATATTATATATATGTATCACACATAGGCAAATTTTCGCAGTTACCACAACCGCCTAAATATATTACCTGATGACGTCCAAACACATAATTGTAATCCTACTTGCTAAATTAGGTTACCCAGATCGACATCATAATGAAAATAAAGAACAATAATTCTGTTAGACCACTTCAAAATAATTTTTTCACATTTATTTTGATACCATATTTTAAGAAATAACCGGGGGTGACTTACATTTGCAAATTACTTGCCTACTAAAATTTGCCTAAATTTTCTGTGGCAGAATACACGAATCAAGATATGCGAATGTCACTATTATTTTATTATTTACACAAGCTACACTATTATTTGTTTGGACAGCTTTAATATCAGCAAGACGTTTTTTTACTTTACTATAATATGATGTGTTGTATTTCATTACCTTCAGCTTTTTTAGTCCAACAATGTAGTTTTCAGCCATGATTGGTAAATAAAAAATAAACCATGATCTGACATCTGACTGAGTTGAGGTTAAGAACTTCACAGAATGTCAAATTCTACGCAGAAATTTCTGTGCTGATGGTCGGTCGTATATGTACACATGACACATATTACTAGCTGTTGTCTTTAAGTTATAAAGAATACTTTATAACTGTAATTGGGAACAAATAGCTTCAGTTATTATTTAACATTTTACTTGGCTGCAATATGATATTTGTAACTACAAATCAAGACAATTTAGTTCCGCCACCTATTAGCTGTTCCTCTTAGTTATAATATGTTTTTTACAACAGTTAACTGAGAGTAAACAGCTGTGGCTATTATAAAGTATTTTATTTAGTTGCAAAATAATATTTGCAACCAAAGATGGCATATACTGCTATTTTGCTATCATTGTTAACTTCTGCAACGTGTTCACAGCCAATAGTTAGCTGTAAAATCTCAATTATACAAACTGTGTTACTTGGGTTCTTTACTGATTGATTTAACTATGAAACTAGATAGGCGCGATTTCATATGCTCTTTTTGGTTGAATTTACCTATCATTTTCTTTGAGTGTGCACATCCGTTTGAAGTCCTAAGCGTGGATGTAATAGGACCGCTTCAGCGGACAAAAGATGCAGATAATCGTTATATATTAATGGTGGAAGACGTATTCAGTAAATGGGTCGAAGCCAAGGCGTTCACTCAAGTAAGTGGAAAGACAATAGCTCAATTTATTGAAGAATTAGTGCGAGATATGGCGTTCCAAGGGTTATCATATCAGACCAGGGAGGCCACTTTAATTCCAGGTTTTACGATACATTTTGTATGCGTAACAACATAGAAAGATTCTTCACAGCAGCTTACCATCAGCAGACGAATCCTATAGAAAGGAGTGTGCAGGAAGCTGAGAAGATCTTAAAAACCTTATTATATGGTTTACCCAACGATGAATGGGATCGTTATGTTAGACAGATGACGTACATATTAAGGACTAGAAAAAATGCCGCTATGGGACATACACCCAGTTTCGTAGTATTGGGCTATGAATTATCTCAGACTGGTGATTGGAATATGTTCGCTTATAGGCAAGAACGCCAAAATCAAGCGGACGTTCCCCGACTCGAAAGAGTCAAAGAATTTCGTAAAAACCAAACGAATTACCAAACACGTTACGCGCCCAAGGTGGCGGTAACGCCTATTGTTTATAAAGTGGGAGATATGGTGATGGCTAAGAGGATCAGGAAGGATCATACATTTACACCATCGTGGAGCGGACCACATAAAGTTATTAAGAGGTTATCCAATGAGGTTTACCTCATTCACAAGGGGGTAACTTCGACAAGATTACATGTCGATGCCATCAGGCCGGCACCTAAGGGAGACCCCGATGTTGAATTGGAATTGTCTGAAGAATCAGAAGATAGTCCGGATGAAGCCCATCTTAGTGACGACGCTTCCTCATCAGACAATAAGATCTGAAGGCATACAGGCATACAAGTGAATATTGAATTAAAGGCAATCGATCGGTATATAAGATTCAACCAAAGGAGGAGAGTGTTGTAGAATCCTCCAGAATCGACCAAAGTCGAAGACAGAATCAAAATTCGACTTAGGCAAAAATTTCATTTAAGGACATTTTTTAAGAGTCTGAGGAACTACAGAGCCACAGACCAGTCCATAAGGACCGTTATAAGTTCTATAAGGCATTAGAAATGACCAGGTGAAAATTCGACGAAACACCGAATTTTCACTTAGGAAAATATGTTTTGGTTCAGGATATGAGAGCGAAAGTATATATACTGCCGTCCTAACTTAAAAAGCAGTAACTCCAGATTTTGTCAATTTCGAGTTGCTGTGCTTTTAGTATGTTTCGGGCATTTTTACACCTCTTTGACTAAGTTAGAAAGTAGTATTGACCATATATTGCAACACTTAAAACAAATTTCAAAAATTTTCATTAAGTTTTTTGTGGTGGCCCAGTTAAATAAACTAAAAAAGACGTTTTCTCAAAACCAGTAAAGATGGAGATACTGCTTTCTAAGTTAGGAGGGCAGTATAGTGGCAAGGATTTAAGAATAATATACTTTTTCAAAGGTGCAACAAAGTTGGACTTCGAGGAAAATAATATTTTTTAAAAGTACGCCAAAAATTGACTTGAGAATAATTTTTATCAAAAGTACGCAAAAATTGGACTTGAAGATTAATTTTTCAAAGGTACGCCGAAGCTAGTTTAAAAAGTACTCCAAAAATGCACTTTGAAAAATATTAAAATATTTTCCCTTTTTATTCCTCCACCAAAGACATTGACCATTGAGGTACGGTCATTGAATGTCCTATTCTAAAGTATGAGCATAAAATTTTAACGATGCAATGCATCTAAGAGGCGAAACCGAAGATTTGGACAAAGACGGCGTAGCGCCGATAAGCAAAAATTTCATGAAAATCAATGCACATGCACAAGGCCGGTTTCTCGCATAGAGAGAGTTTGGATTCACTCAGCGGCTCGCAATTTGGTCGAGCTTGTTGAGTAGTCCATACAAAGAGATGGTAGGAAAGCCAATAGCAGGGCTTTCCAAATAATAAAGTTATAGAGGAAAACGCCTTGTGTATAAAAAAACAAAAATTAAATTTTGCCTAAAAGTCGCTCGGACGTGGGTTACTGCCATTTCGATAATATTGAACAACTGCATAGAGGCAAGTAAGTTGTGGACTAATCCAATGTCAAACAAACTTATAAGTCCTCATGAATGTGTTTGAGTACGTGAACCGCCACGATACAAGAACTTTAAAGCTAAGTAGTCTCTAGCGAAACTAAATTTATTTAGTAAAACTTTTTAAGTTAAAATCAGTCAGCCGTAATTATTGAAATTACAAAGAATCTAAGACTTCTCTAAAAAGCTCGCATTTTGATTCTGAGAAGGTATGCATGAATCCTTTCTACCTAATCGATCGTTAGCGTAAGCGCTCTCGCTTATATGGTCTGAAAGCCGTTTGTCTTAATTGGGGAAGGCGTGATTCTTACAATAAGAATTTTGCTTTTGCCACTTTTGTATAACCATATCTGTTAAATAAACGGATTCTTTGAACTATTGCATCTTAATTGATCTTGAGACTTGTTGCTAGTCTATAATCCCTGGAACTTTCGTATCGAAAACCGGATGTGTAGAGTTACTGCACCACACTCGACCTTCTAGTTGCTATACGGAGATTTGATAGGGATTTTTTTATGCGTTTTTCTCAGAAATCCTCGGGTGTAGAGTCCGTTATTAGCAGACAAAAGCATGATACGCACGACAAAAATTAATCCCACCGGAGAGAAATTCTTCGATCGGGATTTTTTTATGCAAAAATTTAGCTTTTCAAAAGGTAACCAAAACCAAAATCGAGGAATTCACGGCCAGAGAGAGCGCCGTTAATGATCTGAGGTAGTGCAGCCTTGATCCATTACACGGCCATCGAAGTGCATCTTATCTGAAACCCATTTGGGAGTAGAACGGAGTAGCACGCGACTGGCGCCCCTGAGAAATAAATTGGTGTCGCGTCATTTTGACGCCCGGTAGTGCGTTCTTCTACATCCTCACCGATGCGCGGTCTCTAACAAAGGAGCTCAACACTTTGAAAGAGCCGTATTAGCGTAATTGATAGTTAGAGGCGCCGACATACGCGAAAATAAAAGCTTATCCGAACATTCCAGCAGTTCTCAAATATTAGTGAAAGTTTTTGTTTATTTATTCCTTTTTTTTAAACTATGGGTTTTAAATTCCATGTTATATAAGGTTTTTTTGTTCGTTTAGTCGTTCCCTACCACCATTTTTTTTAATGACATGAAACTGATTACACCCTGTCCCAGCAAACATAAATATATAGCATATACGTAAATGCTACGTAAACTAAGTTTCGCAGAAGTAACGTGCTATGTAAAATGTGACGCATAATCATATGTGCATACTCTGCGAAATGTCAGCAACATGTGCATATGATTTTTACATAGTGAAGAGGTAACAGTGTGACCTCACGGTATGGAACAAATGACGTAGCGTATATGTATATTCAACCACTTGCTATGTAAAGCATACGTAACTAATTTTATCTCTTTATGATGTAGCATATATGTATATTCAACCACTTGATAGTGACCTTACGTTACGTAACTTATATACTTTTTATCTCTTTATGATGTAGCATTTATATATTTTGTCTACCTACCGTATGTTCAAAATAGCATATCCCAGCACTTTTTAAATATTGATACTACACAATTGGATTTTTAAAGTTAGATATATGAATAAAGTTCCTTACAAGTTATACAGAAAACTATATTTCTTTAGAAAATTACCGAAGTTAAGTTTTATTTTTAAGTCGGATACCTTATTTAGAGAGCCGAGTAGTTTTATATTTTGAATGAAATTTTTTTTGTAAAAAATGGTTATATTTAAAATATAAAACTATCTAACTTTCTAAAAATGTTCAGAGGTATTCTATTTAAAAATAAAAGTTGATGTCTCCTCCAGTTATTTCCTAAAGAATATCAATTTTTCAGGACAATTCAGGAGGAATTTATATTCATATATTTAACTCCAAGAATCCAGTTCTCTTGTATCAATATTTAAAAAGTACTATAGGGTGCTATTTTGAACATTATGGTAGGTATATAAAACAAATATATGCTACATCAAAAAGAGATAAAAGTACATAATGCAAGATATGGTTGTCTGATTTGTCAACATATTAGCTTAGGAAACATTCTCGAATTGAATGACAGTTTAAACAAAGTTAATTAGTATCAACAAAGTTTCAATTTCATCTTAATCTCTGCATATCCCAGTAGGTAAACCAGGCATTAGGCGTTGTCCTCGACGTTGTCATCTATATGTTCTTTAAAAAGCAGCTATACGATATTTTTTCTTCTCCAATGATGTATACCCACCTATCTACCTTGCCTTGCATTCCTAGTAAAGCTCAAATTTCATTTAATTAATTTTATTAACTGTTGATTTAGGAGAGATTAATACTAGTGTCTTTTGTGTAACTAATCTATATTCAAGTTAACTAAATATCTACAATAAGTGTTAAGCATTTCTCGGGTCGTTTCTGATTGTAACTCGTTCTTTGGTCAGCCTTCGTCACTCTGACATTTGCTACTTGAACATCAGTTACACAACCTGTGAAAATAATTGAAATATTAGTCTATTTCATATACGAGGTGCACCATTTAAAACTCCCCAGGCTTGTAATTTTCTTATTTTTTAAGGCACATCAAATTGTAGATATTTTTAAAGCATTTAAAAAAAAAATTTTTTGAAAAAATTGTTAAGAAAGAAATCTTAATTTCCTTGAATATTTTTTTACGTCACCCTGTACATGAACTGCGTTTTCTTATAAAAGTTTTAATTAGCTTCAATTTATATTATTACGTCATATTCGAAATTTTTTTTGGTTTTAGAGAAAGGAATTAAAAACACTCTCGAAAACACTCCAAATGATATTTTTTTTTAAATTACTTTGAAAGGAATGTAAATAATAATTTTATGCTTTATCTGTAAAAGACATATCACAAACAATATTCAGCGTAATAAAACAGTAACAAAAAATTAAAAAAAAAAAAATTTAAAACTAACATTAAAATGTACGAAGTAGGAAATTGCAAATTTTTTATTTTTTAAGTTTTTTTATTTTAATAACATAAATTGAAGCTGATTAAAACCTTTATATGAAAACAATAACACAGTCCATGTACAGGGTGAGGTAAAAAAATATGATTAACCATTCAAAAAAAAAATTAATCACTCTGTATGAATATTTAAAGGCTTTAAAAATGTCTACAAGTTGATGTGCCCAACATGGTCATCGCTTCGAAAATAAAAAAGTTACAAGTCTGGGCAGTTTTAAGTGGCGCACCCTGTATAACGTAGTAAATCTGGTTATATAGCTTGTATCCCTTTACTTGTGAAGAAAACTAGATGCAAACTATTTTGATCAATTTGTTAAGTTATTAAACAATTTATGATAGCTTAAATAATAACAAAACTTTACGAAAATACGCTTCCAATGGAATGGAAAATTTGAGGTCGATCTGATAAGTTTCAGAAGTATACTGCTTTAAACATGAACCGATGTGCTCAAAGTGCTGTCATTCAATCCGAAAGTCTGCCTCAAAGTTGAGTTTACACTGTTAAAACCCAGCTATTTAAAATCAGATTTGTCTAATCTGCCAGAGATGGTGATTTGGGGACTATTGGAGTATTTCAACATAAGAGTATGCAGCGTATAACTGCCTAAAAAAAGGGAAATGAAAATGCAACTAGGAGTGAATGACTTCACACAGCGTCTATATTCTTGATTAATTTTAAAGCCTCTATCCTGGTTTTTTGAATTTCGCTCTAAAATTAAGAGATTTTTTTGCAAAATGTAATAAAAAAATATGCTAAATAAGCCCATTAAATCATCACACCAAATTTCAAGTGGAAATGTTTATAACAACGCCAAAAAAACAATAACAAAGTCGAAAATTGAACCGTTGACTGTTTAAGAACAATTTGTTTTAGAATGTAGATTTTTCTTCTACTTTTCAGTGGTGTTAACACAATTTTTTTAAGCTATTTAAAATCATTTTAAATTTCTTATAAAGAATTTTTTTCTCAGAATTAAACAATTAAAAATTATTAAAATGCTTCAAAAGATCACAAAAAAAGAAACAATTTTAAAAAACGGGGTTTTCTACGCCAATAGGGAGCCGTGAAGCATGAAAAAATGCATTTGTTAAATAATTGCCAAAAAATTGTTTTAAATAATTTTGAAATACCTACTTATTTATGCAACAAGTGTGTAAAGCAGTACTTTTTTCATGCATAAGTTGTAGACGAGTGCATCAATCTTGTGAGAATCCCATGATAAAGGTAGTTTCTTTAACAGTCATCTAAACAAATTGTTAATTAACGCCACTGAAAAGTAAACAATCGACGATTCAATTTTCGAACTTGCCACTGTTTCTTAAGCTTTTTTTGTATAAATATTAAATTATATTATACTATTACATTCACCGAGAGCCATTTGATATAAGAAAATGTGCAGGGTCCTTTACCAAGATGATTTAATTCTACCAGAAGCATATTTTTAATTATGACAAATCTTAATTGTCTTAATTTATTGCAACAAAATTAACCATAAAGGTTCAGACAATTCTAGTTTTCTAATGATCAAATTAATTTTTTTTAATGGCGATACAAGCAATATCATTAATCACAAGACAACAAAAAAAAAGGGTTGCGCTTTTGATCAGAACCATCTAATCCTGTTTTTTAACATGTTGAAACCGATTCTGATATTAAAAAAAAATTTATCAGTTTTTGGTTACCAAAAAAGGGGCAATGGTTTTGTCCTAAGGTTCTGATCTAATTTTTCTGAAGTATTTTGACGTGCTGAAGCCAATTTTGGACAAAAGAAAAATTGCAGGAAAATATTAGCCTACTTTACACATACAAAACCTTGAAATATATGTACAATACAATAACGAACAGAAAGTAGGTGCTTAAGATGTCGGTAAACAATAACCATACCTATGCATAGTACTTCGCAAAAGCTTTTGGTCACTATTAAGATCTGGGTTTCCTTGAATTACAACTTCTTACGCTGGATTCAGTTGAACTTAATAATGTGAGAACAGCACCAACATACAGCTTTTGTGTAACAAAATCCATGTAATGATATAATTGTCTGTCGAGAATAACGATTGCCCGTGAAATAATTCTAACCTATAAAAAGATTACGTTTCATTTAAATAAATATCTTTATAAAAACGGTAAAACACAAACTTACTTTTGGGTCATTCACTGGAAAATGTTGCATTTCCAACATAGGTATGTACACCAAATTCGCAAACAAGAGGGCATGTTTATGTTTGCACCTAACCTCTACACTAATAAAACGTCCAAATAAAATAATATTTAAAAAAAGTCACGCTTTATGGTTCACAGTTCTGCATCAAAGTTATTAAAAGACATCATCCACAATTTTTCACAAAAATGATCAAAAAACACAAACGTTAGATTTTACATCATTTTACACTGGCGTGCTGCGCATAGATTAAAGAGTTATATATACTAATATAGATGCGTCACTCAGAGCTTATCTGTCACAACTGTTTTAGTTCGTGACTACGTTCCCCTGCAGCGCTGTATGCGCGGGCTTTTTAAATTCTCCTTTCTCTCAAGGTTCTTTATATATTTTAGGTGATGAGTTTTTTTATTGGGGAAACTAATTCAAATTTAGTTTTACTTTCAAGCAACTGGTTAACTGTATAGTATAAATTAACATTAAGTATAGGATTTTGCAAACTGAGAGTGAAATATGCGTTTATTTTCGGTTTATTAAAAATAATTAAAAAATCATAAATGGTATAATTTTTAAAATAGTTTCGGGTATTTCCCATTGCTCTAAGGAACACAACCATATACAGTTTTTATCATAAATTTTGTATATAGTTAAATGCCATGCTCTAATAATGAAATTAGGAACTATTTTCACTGACAAACTACAATATTCAAGTACAACAGAAATTTACAATAAAGAACAAATATATATATATATATATATATATATATATATATATATATATATATATATATATATATATTATTATGTCTCCCACTAATTTATGGGAAAAAACGATAATAAATTTTTATTTTGTTTGTTTAGCATGAGTGTCTGTTCTTGCAGACTCACTCCTCTCAGGGTTAAAGTAGGTTCAAAATATACAAATCAGGAATTTTACGATCAATAAAACACTGTAGTTGAGAATAGATTTGGTTTTATTAATTTACTGGAATATGGTTGTTTTGCAAGAATTTTTACAGTGATAAATTATACAAAAATGAATGTTGGGCGCCGTTAAAAACATATAATTATTTAAAAATCTGACATGAAATTTGTTTACAAAACGAGAAAGGAAAACTCTGATGTGGTTTTTATTCTTACGTACTAGTGAGACTTTTTACCTTACATCCGTTCGGTAGCTACCGCGCCACCGCAAACAGCAAGACGTGGCGAGAAATCCGCTTCTAGTTGTCGTTGCTAACTTGGCTGCAGTGTTGACAATCGACAGTACAGCTGATGTGATATGGACGATCCTTCTGTTTCGTTCTTGTTTTGTTGCAAATAAAACTTCTCTGGATACTGGATTTTTGTTGAAACGATGCACTATTTCGTTGCACTTTACTTTGTGCCGAGGTGAGTACCAAAATATATTTTCGAAGACGACTTTTACATATAGGGAAACTGCCCTTGTTTACAAATTACAATTTTACAAAATTTGAGATTTATTTTCTTAATTCTCGTTTTCATATAACCAAGGAAACTATTTTTGAGTCATTACAATACTCTTACTTTGATTTGAATACTTAATACATTTACTTTACTTCAAAATTTCAATTTTCTTCTTTTAAATATTTTTAGGTTATGTCTTCCGCTAAAAATTTGCGTGCGGTTAGTTTCGTTGTTGAATAATGACTGAATTGTAAATTCTGGCTTTTTATTGGGCCAAAATGAAGTATCTGACAGGATTTTACGCCTTGATTTTTTTGAAAGAAAAATTTAATTTATGAATTTACTTTTTCTAGCTTTGTGTTTTATTAAATGTTTATTTTACTACTTGAGTTTTATTTCTCATGCTTTTCTGAGTATTCTGATATGCAATACATATTGATTTATGCCTCAATTGCAATTTTTCATGGTTATGTGAACTCGGACATATTTTAACAATTTCTACCCTTAATACCTAATTTTAGCTACCAAACCATATTCCTGCTTATTGTTTAAAGTACATTTAACATTTATTAACACAATTTCAACACCTTACTCTATTATTCTTACTAATACTGAACTATGCATTTTAGCATGTCGTTTGAGGAGAAACTTTTCACCCCCTACAAAATACTACATGTTGTGTTGGACAAAACTACACTAAATCTATGGACCTAGCCAAACTCTATAACAACAACGTGAAATACTCTAAGAAAAAACCTTTTTATAACTATTTTACACAATTTTAAGAAAAGTTCATCTGACAGCTATGTGATTTTCTCACTGTGGGCCCCATTTGAAGTTTAATTTAAGGGAACTTACGTCGTAGAGTAAGTATAAACCATATTGTTTCTGTTTTGACACATTTTATCCTATTACGATAGGTATTTTTATGAAATCCTTGTGAAGTTTGGTTTCAAGCGTAACCTCCCGTTTAAACTTTTTGTTATTTTCTACCCTGCTTATGTAGTCCTTTTATTATAAGTTTGTGCTTGTTTAAGCTTACAAATTATCACCTTTTTAATTGTTTATTGCTAAATTTATGATTACACTTTTTATTTATTGATAAATTTTTATTGTTTTTAGGTTCAAACCACCCTCTCATGTGTGTCAAGAGTTCCTGTTGGTTTGCCACCATTTGGCTTTGTACAAAAGTTTATTTAAGCATCGTTGCACTTAATCGATACCTTGTTTTGGTGTTATTCACAAATAAAGTCTTCCAATGTACAGGTATGCACTATTTTCTTACTGCTAGATATAAAAATAAATTTATTTACAATTCAAACACTTATTACTAAATTCAACTGCAGTGCTTTATTCTAACGACATAAACCTGCCTTCAGCATGTGATTGGAGTGCCTCTGCATCTCACAAGCACTCGTGCATAAAGTAACCACCATCAGTGGCGTTTCTGAGTTTTATTTGATACAGATTACTAATTTTGTTTAAATTGAATTGTTCCAATATATTATATTGTTTGGGGAGAATATTGCGACATTTCCCCCTTAAATAATAAATTTTGACACGTATAAAAAATTTATTAGTTCTGTCAAAGTTGCGATATTCGAACCAAACAGATACACGTGCTTTTACGTACTTAATATGACTTATTTAACCAGGGTCATATGGGTAGAGCAATCCTACGTGGAATTTCCCCCTTATTGAATTGTTATGAATGTTTCGTAGTTCATAGGTGTTTTCATTTATTACTTTGTTAACCTTGTATGGTCCTTCATAAGGATATTGTAATTTCGCGCATATATTGTTACTATAATCAGATATTTTTAGTCTTTTAACGATGACTTTATCCCCTTCTTTAAATTTGACCTTTTTGAGAATCTTTTTGTTTTCTCTCTCGATGTATCTTTTTGCATTGCGATCCATTCTTTCTTTTACCTTTCTATGTACATTTTGTAAATTTAACCTTTCACTATTAATCCAGGGTCTACCTGGCGATTGCCCCGACATTATTAAAATTGGAGATATTTGTGTGACCGAATTGGGCACATTGTTTATGTAGTTCTCCACATCACCCACGGCTGATGGCCATTCCCTGTGATTATAATGTGCTACTATTCTCAGGAACCTTATGACTTCTTGGACATAGCGTTCTGCCGGATTAGCGTTGGGTCTTCTGATAGTAGTAAAAACTAGATTTATCTGTCGCTTGTTCAGATAATTTATCATTCTATCATTGTTAAAATATGTAGCGTTGTCCGCTAGTACTTTTTCCGGTTTCCCTATCGTTTGACAATAATGGTTTAAATTCCTTAAGACAGTGGTAGTGTTACATTGTTTGGTGGGATATAGCTTAATATATTTCGAGAATATGTCTATCACAACTAGAATATGTTTGTACCCATCTTCATTAGGAATTAAATTACTTATAAAATCGATCGCTATTAATTGCAAAGGTCTATCGGTTGTGATACTGCACACCGTATTCTTGTTGATATGGTTTTTGTTTTTTCCCACACAACATACATGGCATCTACTGATTAATTCTTTCGCTAGTGGTAAGTCCTTGATACAATAGTATGTTTCCCGAAAAATCAACCACGTTTTACGTATTCCAATATGCCCATACCTAATATGTAAATCTAGTAAAATTTCTGCAGCTAAAGTTTCGTCTATGACATATTTTTCCTCGTTCAGGATTGTTTTTATGATGAAATTGTTTTTTATTGTGAATCCTCTGTGTGGATGTTGTTGTACTTTGTTTCTTACGTCGTTTAATTGTTGTTGGCTGTTTGTGACTTGTGCATATGTGTATAGATCGTTTGTGTGAGATAGAGTGTTCAGAGCTACTGTGTAGGTGTTTGTTTCATCTGTGTGGACTTGACGATTGCGTGTCAACGCATCAGCTGTGACATTCTGCTTACCCGGTTTGTGTCTAATCGTGAACGAGTATTCCTGTATTAACAGAGACCATCTATAGATCCTGTTGTTCGCAAACCTATTTTTCATTAGAAAACATAACGCTGAATGGTCTGTTTCTATTATGAAATGATTTCCCATTAAGTAATACGATAGCTTATTCAAAGAATATAAAATTCCTAACATTTCTTTTTCGCTAGTTGAATACCTAGTTTCGTAGGGTTTTAAAATTCGGGATATGAAGCAAATTGGCGTTTCAACTCCCCCTTGCATTTGTGTAAGCTCAGCGGCTATTATTTTATCTGACGCATCTGTCCTCAAGGTAAATTGTAGTGAAAAATCTGGGCTGTGAAGCAGTAAATTATCATGGAAATTTTTCTTCACGCTTTCAAAGGCTTCTTCTCTCCTTTGGTCCCACTCCCACTTTACGTCTTTCCTAAGCAATTCTATGAGAGGAATTTCTAGCTCAGACAGTCTAGGTACGAATTTCTTATAATAATTCAACACCCCCAGGAATCCTCGCAATGTTTTTAGATTTGTAGGTCTCGGATAGTCTTTAATTTCTTTAACCCTTTCTTCCCCAATACTGATTCCTTCTTGTTTGATCTTGTAGCCTAAGTATCTAACATATGTGCGAAAAAATTCACACTTCTCAATATTTAACTTCAGCCCTGCTTCATTTAGTGCGTTTAAAATTATATCTAAATGTTCTACATGTTTCTCTTCTGTTTCAGAAAATATGAGAATATCGTCAATGTAGTGTAAACAGAAACTGTCGTACCTGTCAAGAATATTTTGCATTGCACGTACCAACGCGGATGAAGCTGACTGCAGACCAAAAGGCACTACTTTAAATTGAAAAATGTGGCCGTCCACACTAAAACCTGTGAATCTCCTTGAGTCTGGATGCAATGGAATCAACCAGAAGGAATTCTTCAAATCTAATTTAGTGAAAATCATATTTTTACCAACCCTGGACAGTAGAACATCGATATTCAACGGGGCATCGAACTGTGCTTTAGTTATCTGGTTTAAATTTCGTGCGTCTAAACATAATCTAATTGACTCATCTTTTTTCTTTACAATAACTAGTGGATTAATATAATTTGTTCTAGCACTTTCAATTATATTTGATTTTATCATATTTGAAATTTCATCTTGTACTTGACTACGATGTTTAAATGGAATGGGATAAGTTTTACTTTTAAAAGGCTTATTTTCATCTACTTCTAACTTGTGTACATACCCTTGAGCTACCCTTGGCTCATAATTGATTAGTGAAATATATTTTTGTAACAGTTTTTGTACTATTTTATCATACTTGGAGAGACAGTTTATCAGGAGTTCTTCGGACTTTACAAAACTCGTATTAACTACATATGTGGTACCTTCCACCATATGCTTACCGCAATTATTTATTAATTCATTGGCCTTTTCGCCTATATTTAAATCGGGATCATTGCCCATTACCGCATTTACTTTGGGATCTTTGCCCTTTAATTCATTCATATTAAAGATGGGTATTCTTTCACCCTCTATTAACAATATTTTCTCCCCCAAGTCTATTTTAGCCCTGATCTCCGATAAAACGTCCTCTCCTAAAACAATATCATAATTCATGTTCGTCACAATAATAAAATCCCCCTTAAATTCTTGATTTTGAAACTTGAAAGTAGTGCTCAAAACTTTATTTGATTCCATGAACTTTTTCCCATTTAAACTTACCAATTTGATTTTTGCTATGTTTATACAGTTGTTTATGTTATTATTAAAATGTTTATTAAATACCTTTTCATCAATTAAACTTATTTCAGACCCTGTGTCAACTAGCGTTTTTAACATAATATTATTTATTTTAATGTTTACTATAGGCAATTGACTAACCTTAATGTTTTTTATTTCATTTTCCGTATCAGTTCCGATGTACTCTCGCGGGTGTTCATAATTATGCATGTTTAAAAACTTCCTATCTAAAAATTCTGGTCCTGTGACCTGGTATTAATTTGCGCAACAGTCTCTATTCTATTTACATCTTTCTGCGCGTTTTCAACTATTGTACTCCCCCTTTGAATGTTTGTGTTTGCCACTTGTGCATATGTTCGACTTCCCCCTTTTGACTCATCATAATTTTGTCTCCTATCTTCCCACTGTACCTGTCTCCTTGGCATTTGTTGATTATTATTTTCCCTGCTATTTACGTTGTTACCTTGTTCCCTGTAAATTTGATTTTCATTATAACCTCGTCTTGGATTATTGTCATATCTATTAGTGTTTCCCTCATATCTACCATAATTATTGCCGTTATACCTCTCTTGATAATTCCTGTTTTGATACCCCCCTTGATTGTTAAAATTTGACCTATTTTGATTTGCCCCTTGACTATTAAAATTTTTATTTTGGTAAAATTCACCCCCTCTGTTAAATCTGTTCCCATTATCATACCTATTATTTTGATTATCATTTCTACTTATATTCTGATAGACATTCTGATTATTATTATCGTCTATTTCCCTCAAATACTCAATTAAGTTATCTAAAGTGTTAATTCTTTGTGTGATTATTACATTTTGAATGATTGAAGAAAAATGTCTCGCAATATATTTGACAATTTCACCCTCCGTAAATTTCGGTTCTAAATGGATCACGTTATAAATCTTTCTTAAAACATAATTTTCCCTTGATAAACCTTGTCTTTCATTATACTTCCCACTAAACAAATTCTGCCTGACCTTTTGCTGGGTAAAATCACTCCAATATTGTTTCATTAATAGCTCTTCAAATTCATCTATACTCTGAAATCTACTTTCAATCATGGAATACCAATATTCGCTTTCTCCCTTCAACATGGTCTGTATGTTGGACTTTAAATTTGCTCCCCTTGGTAACGTGTTCATGTGTTGTCTGAGTCTTGTAATAAATACTTTGGGATGGATACGATTATCCCCGTAGAAAAAGAATGTTGTCTTATTGCATATGTTTGTGTATGTGGGCGTATGTGTTTGTGTTTGTGTTCCCTCTCTTAATAGCCGCGTATTCTGTAAAACTAAACTCTCCTGTTCTTTTATTTTATTGGCCAAATTTTCCCCTTGCTTTTTGATTTTGTTTTCCAACTCAATTACCGAATCATCTACCCTATTTTCTACCTGTCTTGAAATATCTGCTCTCAATTCCGACCTTACCTCGCTTACCTTATCATTTACCTCACAACTAATAGTTTCTCCAATTCTTTCCCATCTGTTTTCCCAGCTTTCTACTTGACTTTTTAGTTCTGCCGTGGTCTCTTCTATTTTTCTTAATTTTTCATCCATTCTCTTGTTTAAATTTTCCTCAAGTGCGTTGATTCTCTCTCCAATATTCTGTACCATTTCTTCTCTGTTTTGCTGCATTTGTTCGTTTATCTGTCCCATGTTTTGTTGTATCTGTTCGTTGATTTGTCCCATGTTTTGCGCTACCTCTTCTCTATTTTGTTGCATTTGTTCGTTTATTTGGCCCATGTTCTGCGCTACCTCCTCTCTATTTTGTTGCATTTGTTGGTTTATTTGTACGTTCATGCCTGCTACCATGTCCATCAATTTTTGTAACATGTTAGGGTCTTGTTGTGTGGCCCCAACTTGTTCTGTGTCCCCAATTTGTTCTTCTTCCTGTGAAGATGAACCAGCTTCTTGTTCTTGACCTGACATATTGGCTTTCTTACCTGACCTTAATTTCATATGTGTTTATGTGAATTTCTCACAACTATTGCCAGAACTATCAAACTTTTTAATGAATTTCTTTTTAAACCTTTTATATAATAATTGGAACTTTCAAAATTTGCAAAATATTTTATATTGATCGTTTCCTGATTGTTAAAAATATACAGTAATCTTATATTCGCCCCACGTTCAGGCCGACATATATTTATTATGTCTCCCACTAATTTATGGGAAAAAACGATAATAAATTTTTATTTTGTTTGTTTAGCATGAGTGTCTGTTCTTGCAGACTCACTCCTCTCAGGGTTAAAGTAGGTTCAAAATATACAAATCAGGAATTTTACGATCAATAAAACACTGTAGTTGAGAATAGATTTGGTTTTATTAATTTACTGGAATATGGTTGTTTTGCAAGAATTTTTACAGTGATAAATTATACAAAAATGAATGTTGGGCGCCGTTAAAAACATATAATTATTTAAAAATCTGACATGAAATTTGTTTACAAAACGAAAAAGGAAAACTCTGATGTGGTTTTTATTCTTACGTACTAGTGAGACTTTTTACCTTACATCCGTTCGGTAGCTACCGCGCGACCGCAAACAGCAAGACGTGGCGAGAAATCCGCTTCTAGTTGTCGTTGCTAACTTGGCTGCAGTGTTGACAATCGACAGTACAGCTGATGTGATATGGACGATCCTTCTGTTTCGTTCTTGTTTTGTTGCAAATAAAACTTCTCTGGATACTGGATTTTTGTTGAAACGATGCACTATTTCGTTGCACTTTACTTTGTGCCGAGGTGAGTACCAAAATATATTTTCGAAGACGACTTTTACATATAGGGAAACTGCCCTTGTTTACAAATTACAATTTTACAAAATTTGAGATTTATTTTCTTAATTCTCGTTTTCATATAACCAAGGAAACTATTTTTGAGTCATTACAATACTCTTACTTTGATTTGAATACTTAATACATTTACTTTACTTCAAAATTTCAATTTTCTTCTTTTAAATATTTTTAGGTTGTCTTCCGCTAAAAATTTGCGTGCGGTTAGTTTCGTTGTTGAATAATAACTGAATTGTAAATTCTGGCTTTCTATTGGGCCAAAATGAAGTATCTGACAGGATTTTACGCCTTGATTTTTTTGAAAGAAAAATTTAATTTATGAATTTACTTTTTCTAGCTTTGTGTTTTATTAAATGTTTATTTTACTACTTGAGTTTTATTTCTCATGCTTTTCTGAGTATTCTGATATGCAATACATATTGATTTATGCCTCAATTGCAATTTTTCATGGTTATGTGAACTCGGACATATTTTAACAATTTCTACCCTTAATACCTAATTTTAGCTACCAAACCATATTCCTGCTTATAGTTTAAAGTACATTTAACATTTATTAACACAATTTCAACACCTTACTCTATTATTCTTACTAATACTGAACTATGCATTTTAGCATGTCGTTTGAGGAGAAACTTTTCACCCCCTACAAAATACTACATGTTGTGTTGGACAAAACTACACTAAATCTATGGACCTAGCCAAACTCTATAACAACAACGTGAAATACTCTAAGAAAAAACCTTTTTATAACTATTTTACACAATTTTAAGAAAAGTTCATCTGACAGCTATGTGATTTTCTCACTGTGGGCCCCATTTGAAGTTTAATTTAAGGGAACTTACGTCGTAGAGTAAGTATAAACCATATTGTTTCTGTTTTGACACATTTTATCCTATTACGATAGGTATTTTTATGAAATCCTTGTGAAGTTTGGTTTCAAGCGTAACCTCCCGTTTAAACTTTTTGTTATTTTCTACCCTGCTTATGTAGTCCTTTTATTATAAGTTTGTGCTTGTTTAAGCTTACAAATTATCACCTTTTTAATTGTTTATTGCTAAATTTATGATTACACTTTTTATTTATTGATAAATTTTTATTGTTTTTAGGTTCAAACCACCCTCTCATGTGTGTCAAGAGTTCCTGTTGGTTTGCCACCATTTGGCTTTGTACAAAAGTTTATTTAAGC
Organism: Rutpela maculata; assembly: GCA_936432065.2. Taxonomy (NCBI): domain Eukaryota; kingdom Metazoa; phylum Arthropoda; class Insecta; order Coleoptera; family Cerambycidae; genus Rutpela; species Rutpela maculata. The sequence goes on along the minus strand of OW386291.2, from coordinate 60,942,482 downwards.
ATCGTTGCACTTAATCGATACCTTGTTTTGGTGTTATTCACAAATAAAGTCTTCCAATGTACAGGTATGCACTATTTTCTTACTGCTAGATATAAAAATAAATTTATTTACAATTCAAACACTTATTACTAAATTCAACTGCAGTGCTTTATTCTAACGACATAAACCTGCCTTCAGCATGTGATTGGAGTGCCTCTGCATCTCACAAGCACTCGTGCATAAAGTAACCACCATCAGTGGCGTTTCTGAGTTTTATTTGATACAGATTACTAATTTTGTTTAAATTGAATTGTTCCAATATATTATATTGTTTGGGGAGAATATTGCGACAATATATATATATATATATATATATATATATATATATATATATATATATATATATATATATATATATATATATATATATGTATATATATATATATGTGTATATATATATATATATATATATATATATATATATATATATATATATATATATAAAACATACATACGGGTCAAATTGCGATCCTCCTTTTTTAAAAATCTTATGAAGTCGGTAAAAAATATATATAGTTGTATTCGTTAGAACAATATCAAGTATATAAAACAATTTTAAAGAATATACTATGCTTGGTTTTTAAATATTTATAATAAATCGAAAATAAAATATTTCTCTCTCACTCTACAAAATCCTATCCTTAAACAGTAACTTAATACAAAAACTAAATTTGAATGAGTTTGCATAATGTATAGTGATAAAAAAATAATAAATTAAAACATAATTTGGTAATCAATATTTTTATTTATAATTACTTATTTATTAACATTACTGTATGAAACCCGATTATCGAAACGTAAAGCTCTAAAATTAATGATTATTATTTCTAATCAATGCATGATATCACTAAAAGTTTTAATAAAAACTAAACTAAAATTCATATGGAAAACAATCTTTACTTTTCAAATTATTTCTTGTTCGCAGGCTTTTTTAATTAATGAATTTTTATGTATTTAGTATTTAGTAAAAGTTTCGCTATAACTGCCATCTTCAATGGACTTATCTATAATAAATTTTTATTTACATTAAAATTCAACAATCATACTAATATAAATTGATAATCACTGCAAACAAGAAGTAAATTAAAATATAAAGATCAATAAAAAAAATAGAAAAGAAACTTAACAGAATTCATGAAAATATGTTGGGAAACAGGTCCAGACAGCGAAGCAGATATTTCAGGTGATATTTTTTTAAGGGCAGCATTTTGAGACTTGATTATTACCTTTTTATAAATTTCAGAAATTCAAAATTGCACAAAAATCTCAAAAAAAATTTTTGACCCCGAATGGGTGTTTTATTGTGAAGAATTATATATTCGAATCCATACTCCGTACTTATTCGTTTACTCGTACTAAACATGCGTGCTAGCCGTTGGCCGCTTCTATCTCAAATTGTCTAAAATATTTTTTTACTTTTGTCTATTTTGGAATGTTTATTTTTTATAGGTTTTTATTAATAAATTTGTTCTAACAGTAGTAACTTGTAAATGTTTTGTCTTAGCGGCAAGCAAATATTTGCTTAAAGTACCAAATACCCTGGCACCGGCACTGTAAAATGTTAATGGAAAAGTGCATAAAAAATAAAAATGAGACGTGTAAAAAGTGTTTATACTGCTGATACAGTTTGCTGCTCAAATATAATCTGTATTGCCCTTCATATTAAAGTCTGTTCGCTGTGAATAAGTTAGTTCCAACTTTTCATCAATTCAAGTTTCAAATTAAAAATCATAAAAAAATAGGCTTAGAAGTTTAATGATTCAAGAAAAGTTGAAAGCATTTACGTTAATGTCTGTATAAGAACACTTTTAAACAAACTGAAAAATGTTACGATATTATTGAGGGCGTAGCAGTAATAGCTATATACTTTCTCCCATATATATCGAATGTTATAATCCAATTGGACACACTGAGAGAAACTGCCTCTTGTTTTAAAGCTTCACACTTCTTAAAACTGTTAAGACTTCATAGTAAAATTTATGATGTGTTTGATTTTCTTTTATGGCACACCTTAAGGTCTTGCCTTGTACTGAATCCACACTGGATCTATTACAGCTGTCAAACAATTTGTCAATGAATAACAATAAATCCGCTGTATCAGCTGCTGTACGCGGAAGGTGGGTGTCTAAAAAAGTGGTTTTATTAAAAACAATTAAATATCGATACTCAGTACATACCGCTTTTCTGTGGGGGATCCACTATGATAATTTCTAAAGAAGTCACTTGGCTTGGGTCAGCAACAGGCTCCATTTTATTAATCCTAACGGTGGAAGCAGAAGCAGTACCATCTTCTTCAACAAACATCGAGACATATTCTTCCTGTGTAAGCTTTACAATTAGAGTACCATTCTCATCCACATGCAAATACACTGGCTGTTCTTCGCTCAAGTGGGAAGTTGTTGAAGAAGCCGGTGGAAGATCTCGTTCTAATAAAGGACAAAACTGTTAAAAAAATGTATAAGTAATTAAGAGAAATAAATTGCATACCTCTTTTTGCCAGGAACCTCATTTCTGAAGACAATTTGGGAAAAAACTTGTGCCGCATTTTTTACGATTACGTTAACTAAGAAAATATGACTATGTCAAATCACAGATCACAGAATACAGAATGTCAAAAATTTAAACAATCACGCACTTGGCAGATGACGAGCAACGGCGGAAATTGGCGATGTTAAACGAAATCTGACTACTAGCGCCGCTTGGGAACGGAGTCAGTCATTAAAATCTCCCCGCACCCCACTTCCGATAGTAGAAACCGTTGATACCCTGAGTTGATATAGCATGGTGCTGCGTGAGCGCGACCTTCTTCTGCATAGATTAAAGAATATTATATATGATATAGATAGGCAACTCTCAGGGATTTTTTAAACAGCAAAACTTATGTCGCGGGTGGCGCTGTGTTCCCGCCTTTTTGATACAGGCGGGATTATCATAGGCGGGAATTTTAAATGATTTTCAAACAAATTGCTTAGGCCATCATTAGACTACAAAAGTTCTTTAACAAAGATTATTTATAAAAGATATTTTGTGAGATGAAATATCTATCAAATTACTCATAAAATATCCTTTATAAAAGATCTTTGTCAAAGAACTTTTATAGTGTAACAGTGGCCCTAAAATTAAATAAGTCATTTCAAAACTAGAAATTGATCATTTATTAATTTAACGGAAAATCATTACAATAAATACAATAATATTTAAAAATACATTTAAAAAGTAACTAACGTAACTAAAATTATTACAAAAGTATTAAGATGTTGAAACTGCGTTGAAATAAGTAAAATGTTAAAATAACTAATGTACCAAAATACCTGTAATACAATTAAATAATAGCGGGTTTATACGTGCATGGATTTAGTGGCGCCAGTAGATACTGGCACGCCAGTAAAAAAATATTGCTCGTATAAACAGTTACTGGCGAGCATGCATCAATGCATGCAAGGTAAAAGCTTGCTCCCCAGTAACTGTTTATATGTGTAATATTTTTTTACTAGCGTGCCAATATCTACTGGCGCCACTAAATCCATGCACCTATAAACCCGCTATAATATACATTTTCACGTCCTTTACTAACATTAAGTGGTGTGAATCAGTCTTTTTGGAATTTAGATTTTTCATTATCACATAGGTTACAAAAAACTGACATTGATTGTGAAACGTCATAAGTAATGTATTTGAATAATGTTAATCCAGAAGAAAAACATACGTATTTTTGTTTTTTTTTTACTTTTTTACACCATTCGATGGGAATGATTTCAATTTATAACAAATGTAAAAACTGAGGTTGAAAAATTCACAGCGACTGCACATAGCTGCGATTGTATTTATTATGTAAATAATGTAACCTAATATTTTGTACATGTCCGTCATTACAAGACTGAAAAACTTTTTCATCGGTAAACACAACATTGGTCCAAAACTCCAACGGGCGATAGACACAATTTAAACAAAACATAATGCGGGCTTGCTTGTTCTTCTGTTAATATGGTCTTCTTGGCACTTATACAGTTTTTTATTTTCGATTTTCCTATCCTTCGGCTAGCTGCTGACCTCGACACTAGAAAATGAGTCATGAACACAGCGTCTCCTGCTGTTTGAAACGGATTTTTCCTCAAATAGCCAAGGAGTGCTTCATCTTAAACGAGATTTGAACTTCTCGATAGGCCTGAACCGTCTTTTCTCTTTACGCTACCTTCCTCTTCCCACTTTTCTTCACACTCATAACAGTACTTTTACCCAGACAGCACAATATAATCTTAGAATATTCCTGGAATATTCTCTTGAGAATAAAGAATCATTCTTAGAATAGGTCGTGAATATATAAATTCTCCAGGGAATATTCTTAGAATCGGCCAATGGGAATATCCTACATAAACCTAGATTATTCCTTTAAGAATATTACCAAATTATTCCAAGAATAATCCAGGAATATTTATATGTTTCAAACATATTCACAGCTTTTGCCTGGAATATGTATTTATATTCCTGGAATAATCTAGGTTTATATAGGATATTCCCTTAGGCTGGTTTCAGGAATATTCCTGTAAGAATGTATACAGGTCCTCTGGTATACGCGGGTCACTTTTGGTAAATGCAGAAATAAAACTAATACATCATCAAAACGCACCTGTATGAGGAAAGACACTCGCAATTGTTTACAGCAGCTCCTTCAGCTTGATATCTGATTATCTTACTTTTGGATTTAAATAATTATATAAAAATTAAAATGTAAAATAATAACAGTAATCACCTGAAAACTTTCCACTCCTTGCATATTAGTGCCTTCTTCCTAAAAATTCTAAAAATATGGGAAAATAAAATATTGAAAATATAATATTGCAGAATTATTTATTAAGTATTTAAATAAATATATTTATATTTTGAATCTATAATAATAATAATAATAATAGTTTATTACAAAAAAACATACATTCATTATAATTCATGGATACAGTAATGTAAATAAACTAAAAAGAGGTCACAAGATGATTAAAATCATCTGACCGTGACCAAGTGAAACATATAAAAGTATATATAATAAACACAATTATAAAACCATAAAAATACGAAAAATATATAAGAAATACATCTACATGAGATAATAAATATCATAGGTGGGTATAATATAATCATTTTCTATCGCCCAAAATAAAAATTTTAAAAAAAGAACGAGATAAATGTATTAAAAACAAATACTTTGACTGCAAAATACTGAGATTTGTTAATTGTTAAATCTTACAACCTTCATCAATTATATCAGATTTTGGTTCTTTAAGTCAATTTGAGCTCTAATTTTTTTTCTGTCTGCCATTAAGTATTTTTTTAGCTCTAGTTTAAAACGCCTTTTTTGTAGACACTTAATATCCTCTGGGAGTGCGTTAAAACATCTTGGACCAAGGAAAATCCAACTGCGTTGTGCTGCGGTTGTATTCATTTTTGGCACATGCATGATTGTTTTGACGGTTTGTCTGGTTGTATAAGTGGAAGTTATTATGGTATTTTTCAGATACGATTCTAGGACGCATTTAAAAAAATATAATTGTCTTAGGTCAGCAACATTGCTTTCTTTAAAGAGAAGGTCAGATGGGTACAAAGGGCTTTTGCCTAGTAGTATTTTTAGAAATTTCTTTTGTAATGTCTCTAAAATGCCCATATGGCAATTTAGAGCTCCCCCCCATGCAATTATTCCGTAGTTGAAGTGTGATTCTACAAGTGTAAGGTATACCAATCTAAGTTGAGATATAGGTAAGTATTTTTTAAGTTGTTTAAATTTAAATAATATACATCTAATTTTATTCATTATTGATTTGATGTGCTCATCCCATCTTAAGTGTGGATCTAGGATTACTCCAAGGTATTTTATATTATTCTTTGCTACTCGAATATGCTGCGAATTCCCAATTTTGAGCGAGTTAAAATTGGGTAATCCATTTGAGTACATTGCAAAAGGAAGATATTGAGTTTTTTTAATATTTATGGTGAGTAATTTTCTATCGAACCAGTTCTTAAATAAAATTAAGTCATTTTCAACTTTATCTTTTAGCGCTTTCCAGGAAGTATCTTTGTACATAACTGCTGTATCGTCCGCATAGGAAAAGATTTGACCACATGTGGGAATTTCAAAAATAGAGTTAATATATAAAATAAATAGGACTGGGCCTAAAACTGTTCCTTGCGGCACTCCGAACTCAATAGTACATGGATCACTGTAAGTATCATTGACATAAGCTCTTTGTTGTCTATTTTCTAGATAGCTCTTTATTAATTTTAGGGCATTATTGCGGAGACCGTACTGTTCAAGAGTTGTAACCAGCTTTTCATGGCTAACAGTGTCAAAGGCTTTCTGTAGGTCAAAAAAGATCGTAAGACATTTTTCTTTGTTATCCAATGCCTTATAGATTTCAGCACTCAAATTTCTAATAGCATCATTTGTTGATTTTCCCTCTACGAAACCGAACTGTGATTCAGAAATAATATTATATTTTTTTATAAAACTACAAATTCTAATTTTTAAGACTTTTTCAAAGACTTTGGCTAAAACTGAAATAAGCGATATACGGCGATAATTAGAAATGTCAAGCGGATCTCCTGTTTTAAATAACGGTTTAATAATTGCACACTTAAACGTAGAGGGGCATTTGCCTTGTTCAATCATATTATTTACTAAAATACTTAAAGGTAAAGAAACAAAATCTGAGATGTTTTTTAACGCAAATGAGCTAATTCCATCCATACCTACCGATTTTTTGTTTTTAAGGTCACCTATAATATATTTAATTTCTACTTCTGAAGTAGGTTGTAGAAAAATAGAGTTATTAATTGTGCGTTCGGAGACAGCTATATTAGGATTATCAGTCCTTATTTTATTGGCTAAATTTTTACCAATATTAGTAAAAAATTGTACAAACTCATTTGCAATTTTTGAACTATCGTATATTGTATCTCCGGACTCTGTATTTATTAACTTTATTTCTGTTGAGGATGTATTAAAGTTATTAGTTATTGAGTTCACGGTATTCCATAGCTCTTTAGAATTATTTTTTGTTTTGTTTATGCAGTTTTTATAAAAATCTTCCTTCCGTTTTTTTATCAATTTGTCTAGGACTTTCTTATAATTTTTATATTGCTGTTTTAATAGGGTATTATCCGGGTATTTCTTTAATTTGGCAAACAAAGAATCACGTTTATTTATAGATTGAACGAGTCCTTTAGTAATCCATTTTTTAAGTTTAACCTTTTTATGAGCAATGTGTTTTATGATAGTGCAATTTTTTATGTGGTATGATAAAATATTTACAAATTTATTTGTTTCAGCTTCAACATCGGTTCCTTGAATAAAATCCCAGGATTCTGCACTTACTGAGGATTTGAATTTTTTTAGGTTCATGTATTTATAGGTATTTTGTTTTGTATTAAGATTTGTTGACAAATCTCCTAAAACTAGCTGTGCAGTGGTAATGTAATGATCCGTAATATCGCTTTGAATGATTATAGGTAGAACATTATCATCGATGTTAAATTTGCTTTTAATAAATATATGGTCTAGACATGATTTAGAATTGTTTTGAATTCTTGTGTGTTCATTGATGAGAGATTTATAGCCATGTTCATATAATATATTTAAATAATCAATTGCAAAATCGGCGTTAGACAAAATATCCATATTTATATCTCCTATTATAAAATTAAAGTCACTTCTAGCGTTGGTCATATTTAAATAATTTTCCAGTGCAGTATTAAATGTATGTGGGCAGGTAGAAGGAGGTCTATACATAGCTATAATGGTCAGCGGCGGCTGGTGAAATTTCAATAATTTTTTTCTCGTCTATGGCGTATGGGACCCATACGAAATTTGGGAAATAACATCTAGAGAAGCACTTCTCTAATGACCCCTAAGAAAATTTGAAAAAGCAGTTTGCGAAAAAAATTTTGAAAATTCGTTAGCCTCCCCTGGGTCTAAGAGCTCCTGTTTATTTCTATTTTTTTTTGTCATATGCATTTGACTTTTCATAAAAATACAACAACAGATTTTGGAGTTTATGAAAATATTTTCATTACTAACTGAGATACAACGAATTGAAATATTGTAATTTGTTAAATTGTAAATTACAAAATTTCAGTTCATTGTATTTCAGTTAGTAATGAAAATATTTTCATAAACTCCAAAATCTGTTGTTATATTTTTATGAAAAGTCAAATGCATATGACAAAAAAAAATAAAAATAAACACCAGCTCCTAGATCCAGGGGAGGCTAACGAATTTTCAAAAATTTTTTCGCAAACTGCTTTTTCAAAATTTTTTAGGGATCATTAGAGAAGTGCTTCTCTAGATGTTATTTCCCAAATTTCGTATGGGCCCCATGCGCCATAGACGAGAAAAAAAATATTGAAATTTCACCAGCCGCCACTGATAATGGTTATATGTCTGCTGTAAAAGTTGAAAAGATCTGCTTTAATTGCATTAATTTCACCTATTTGTATTATATTCACTTGACTATTTATCTTTTTACTTATATACATCACAGCTCCATCATTTTTGTTAATATTGCCCATGTTGTAAAATATATTGTATCCAGGAATGTTAAAAAATTGTAGGTCTTTGTCTTTGAGGTCAAACGTTTCAGATAAAATTATGCAATCAAATTTTTCTTCAAACTGACTTAAAAATACCAATAGCTGATCAAAGTTATGATTAAGACTTCTAATATTTATATGTAAGACTTTAAAATTTTGAAAACAATTATTAATTTCTAAAATAGTGTTGGCTAGATCGCCATTTTCTAGGATTTCGGTTTTTATTGGTGTGAACTGAACGTCTCTTATATACTGATCCATTTTATGATCCTATTAACTTATATGTTTTTTAAAGAATAGCAAATCTTAAAATACTAAAAATTGTAAAATACGAAAAGTAAAACATGTTAAAATTAGTGCAAAAGTATGAAATTGTAAGACAAGCAATGGTAACATACAAATAAATTACAAATAAAATACAGAAAAAAAGATAAACATTGAGTGAAATCTATCAAATAAACAGTTACGATATTGTGGTGAGTTACGAACTCAATTTTAGTAACCTAGTAGATCTTTTTAGTTGGTTTTCATTGTTTATTATTTGTTCCTTTCTTCTGCTTGTTCTTGATTCAGGATTTAAAAAGTGCTTGTAATTTGTATTCCCAGTGGCTTTACCGTCGGGTTTACTATTATGAACTGTTGTATTTGTTGGTTGGTTGCTTCTACTGGCCGTCAGTGGAGCTTGTATAATTTTTGCTTCAGGTGCTCTTATTTCCGGCTCTTCAATCTCCTCAGGTTTGGTCACTGGCTGGATTTTAAGGTCGTTGTAGGTATAAGTTTCCCCATTTACAATTAGAACATTGTTTTTTATCTGAGCCTCGTAATTATTCTCTTTGGCGATTTTAAAGTTTTTTCGCAACACTTTCTGCACTTCGTATTCTTCTGGGGTGTAGTCCTTGGAGATAAAAATTCCTGTACCTGTTAGTTTTTTTGAGTTGCTCAATATTTCAAGCTTCAACTGGTAATTAACAAGTTCAATAACTATAGGTCGAGTTTTTTCTTGTATTTTTTGTCCTATTCTGAAATAATCTCTGATATCGGTATAATGACAGTCGATGTTGAGTTTATTATTAATTAAATTAAGTACACTGTTTGCCTCGTCAATTCTGTTTTCTTCTTCTTTAAGCCCATAAAAAATCAAATTATATTTTTTTAGTTTTCGTTCCGCTCTTAATAAACGATGTTTCAAGGTTTGATTTTCTTTTTTAACTTCTTCGTTTTCGAGTTTAAGAAATTCCAATTCTTGTTTTATTTCTGTATTGAGGTTTCGAATTTCTTGTTTCAGGTCCTCTGTGTTCGTGTTCGTCTGGGTTTCAATGTTGTCCGTTTTTTTGAGGACACTCTGGAGTAGATCATAAATAGCTTTATTGCTTACTTCATTTTCTCCCATTCTCTTTCAGACTTACGTTCTCAATAGTTGTAGCTACTTTTCCTATCTATCTTAAGACTAATCTTCTTTGTCCGTTTCATTGTTTCTAAAACAAAAGAAAACATTTTATAGGATTTTTATTTAGAATTTAAACTTGTGTATTGAAGAAAGCTAATGGTAAAACCCAGAATCAACTCATATTTTTGTATTTTGTAGTTACTTGGAAGTATAGTAGCGCAAAAAAAAAAATTTTTTTAATTTTATTGCTCAAATAGACTTAGAATGTCATGAAATGTCGAGATTTAAGTTTGAGCAAAAAAAAAATGTACGTCGGTCTGTAACTTTTTTTTATGCGCACAATTACTCTGGAACCGTTTAACATATTGACTTGAATCATATGTATTTCAACGAGGATTATATTCTGATCTTATTCCGTTAAAGGGTTGAGGGGTAAATTGGGTAAATAGAAGTACATAGGTAAATCAAGCAAGAGCCCATAAAACTGGTATTTAGTACATATAAGAGAAGCTAATATTTCAAAACATTTTTTGGCATTAGCCGCCCCCCATGATTTAGCGTGTATACAAGAACCAAAGGATTCAAAATTTATTTTTACTTTATCCTCCACCTCCTAAAAAATCAAAATAGAAGGATATTATATCATCTGTTTGAAAAAAAAATGCTAATACGATTTACTGTTTTTGATGAAAAAACGCTTCGCAGGAGGCCGTGTATGTAAATTAAAACCAAATTAATGTCACCTACACATAGAAATATTGTCACTCTACATAAAAAAAAAATTATTCAAATCGTGCAAAAAATAGAGAGTTACAGGCTTGTTTCTCATTTAAGCAAGTATATATCCGAACCGCAAACAAATATATTATGTTGAATAATTACCTGTAACTGTTGCGAAAAGTGCTGATTTGGAAAACACTTTTTTGTCTGTGTGTCCGTGTAAACTGTAAAGCTTGGCCAAGTCATCACTCATTACTTTTCACATAAAGCGGCATGAACATTCCTTGTAATTATCGCCACCCAGTTACACATACTATCAATCTAGAAAAAAAAAATACAAACAGGTAATTAATATCTTTTTACAAAAAATAATAGAAAAGGATTGATTAAAATGAAAACTTGTAATAAAAGTTACTACAAATTATTTGTTCATTGCCTCTAAGCACAGAGGATTATCATTTGCTAGTCACATATTCCAGAAAGTATATGTACCTGAAGTTTCGAACGTTCAGTTGAACGAATTTAAATTGAAAATTTGAAGTTAATCGACTTGGACGTATAATTTTTCTGGTAATATTTGCTGGCAACGATACTATCGTTGCCAACAAATATTACCGTAAAAGTGGTACGCCTAAATCGATTTATAATTTTTATTAATCTTTCCTTTTCAAATGAAATTCGTTCAAGTGAACGTTCGAAACTTCAGGTACATGGAAGTATAGTAATTTTCTGTGCGACAGCTCTGCTCATCAAAACTAGCGCTACAATTAAAATTTTCGCCAGAATCGCTTTCCAATAAATTACTTTCACTGCCACTATTTGAAACATTACTTCTAACAATATTCTGTAAATGAACACTACTTATTAAGTTCGTGGTGCCTGCAGTAGGTACTATGATTAAAAGTTTGGGAATTATTTTAACTGATGCAATCATAAGTACTAACTTTCTTGTAAATGTGAAGAATTTGTTGGTAAGCTTTGGTTCAACTGTAATAACTGTCTCTGATTTATATCATCAGTATTATTATGGTCTAATGGAGTTTTAGAGTTCTATTAAGTTATCTATGAAGCTGCGCTAGTACCAGTAGTATTTCTTTTTCTTTTCATTTAAGTAAGAAAATATACGAGTGACGTGATGCCCCGTTAAATTTTCCCTATAAAAAAGATTAATGTACTTACTTATTGTTTATCGGTCACTTATCACTTATACTACACATAAAAAACACTTAAGTATCTCAACAATAACAAACGATTAAAGCACGTAAATTCTGATATTGAGGTTATGTTATGAGATACGTAAATAGGAAAAAATCGCGGGTAGTTTGAAACACTATATACATGTGCATCGCTTTATTTCTGAAGTCTAGCTTGGCTGCACTGCTCAAACCTGATAACCTGATAACAAAAATATGGATTGAGCTTTTGTTTAAAACTGGGAATAACATCATTGTATAATATAATCATTATAATCATATTAAATATTTTCTATTAATTGAAATAAATAATAACACGAATATATTTAAGTTACATTTTACAGAAAAAATTAAAAGCTTTTATAAAACGTTGATTTGGTTGAGTAACAATTAATATTATTCTTTCATTCTCAAAGTGTTAGAATATTCTTGACCCAGGAGGGAATATATATATATATTCCAAAATAAATATTACTATCATATTCATGCTGAATATTCCAGGTATATATTTAAAATTATATTACTAGAATACCCAGCAAACAAATATTATTGATATTATATAACCTGGTAGTAACGGGTTACATTACCAGTATTTATTAATGTTATGTTATTATTATGACATTTGTTATAAAATAATAACATAATCATGTTACAATATGTTGTTATGCTTTAGTAATATAATAATATTGTAACATTTAAAGTTCAGACAATATAACAAAGTTATATAACAATATATAGTTTAATAATATTTCTGTTACATAAAAACTCTTATAAAGAATATATAACTTAAATAATAAAAATTGTATAACCGTTATGTTGCAGTTTGGTAAATTTATATTTAAAAGCGTTTGTGGTAGGGCAGCAGACACGGGAGCTCGGGAATTCGGCAGAGGCCATTTTGTTTTTGTTCGTGTTTTCACTAAGCAAAAAGAAGCTCAACATTCCAGTATTGTTGTGTAGTTGTTTTGTGCTCTTTGATTTAAATTTAGTTAATATTGGTGATCAGTGTGCATTGAAGATAAGCAGGTATATAAAATATATTATAATTTTTATGTCTATCAAATACAAATAAAACTTTTTCAATTCTAACCTCAAATCAAAATATGGAAATAAAAGACATTATTTAACAAAGAGGTATAAGAATCAAATGATTTCTGAAAGATTAAAAAAAGTAAAGTCATTTAGTCATTTATATCCTGGCATGACTCATCAGTATGTAGAAATTCAATTGAAAATGTAGATAATTAATGTCAGTCATAATTTTTCACTGGATGATTATTATTGAAGGAAATTGTGATATACTCGATACTAATGACTGTCAAAATGAGTTGAAAAACTGTTTTAACCAATATAAGTATCAAAAAGAAATTTTGAAACAATACGATGTTTTTAAAAAGAATAATTAGGTAAACCATTAAAAGCAGTTTTTCTCTAAAGTACCTATTCATATTCATTTTCAATGTTCTTATATACCTAATTTATAGCTAAAGTTTTCAGAACTAAAGTATATTTGATGGTATTGTATTTTGAAAAATATACATTATTATTATATTGATTCCAGAAAGAGTGGAGAGAAGCAATCCTTGAGATAATATTCACAGGAGATTAATTTATTTACTAATGAATGTACCACGAAATGCTCAGGAAATTTAAAGTGTTGACCTGGAGGTTATCGCTGCAAAGAAAGGTGAGGAACTTTAACCAATAGCTATATGAATATTTTATTTATATTGCTATCATTGTTTCAGAAGTTTTCGTTGCAGTGGCGGCTGGTGAAATTTCAATATTTTTTTTCTCGTCTGTGGCGCATGGGACCCATACGAAACTTGGGAAATAACATCTAGAGAAGCAGTTCTCTAATGACCCCTAAAAGATTTTGAAAAAGCAGTTTGCGAAAAAATTTTTGAAAATTCGCTAGCCTCCCCTGGGTCTAGGGACCCCCGTTTACTTTTATTTTTTTTTGTCATATGCATTTGACGTTTCATAAAAATGCATCGACAGATTTTGGAGTTTGTGAAAATATTTTCATTACTAACTGAGATACAACGAATTGAAATATTGTAATTTGTTAAATTGTAAATTACAAAATTTCAGTTCATTGTATTTCAGTTAGTAATGAAAATATTTTCACAAACTCTAAAATCTGTCGATGCATTTTTATGAAAAGTCAAATGCATATGACAAAAAAAAAATAAAAGTAAACAGGGGTCCCTAGACCCAGGGGAGGCTAGCAAATTTTCAAAAATTTTTTCGCAAACTGCTTTTTCAAAATTTTTTAGGGGTCATTAGAGAAGTGCTTCTCTAGATGTTATTTCCCAAATTTCGTATGGGTCCCATGCGCCACAGACGAGAAAAAAAATATTGAAATTTCACCAGCCGCCGCTGTTTCGTTGCAAGTTTTTCATATGTGATGCAACACGAAATAGAACAGGTAGCATCAGAGTGGTTTCGCTTAGCAAAACAGGCATAAGAGGGAAAAGAAACACAAGGCATCTTTTGAGTGCAGAGGAATAACAACGTTTGTTAGAGACATCTAGAGGCTGTAGCTGTAGGTTTCTGGAAAGCCAGTGTGTGCATCTATTTGACTGGAAATTTGTTATACAGGTTATTGCATAAGTGTTCTTAGAAACGACAAAGAATAAAACTTACCAATTAAATAAAAAACTCTAAATAAACCTTTGTTATCAACTAAGTAATTTCCAAGACACATTAAGCAGATCAATGAAAAATAATCTCAATTTAATTGTTTTTTTTTTAATATATTGTTCAGTTTTGCATAGAAGTAATAGAATTATTGCAAGTTTTATCCATCTTTACACCACTGAACAAAATTTACAATTTTGTTCTACGTGAGTAATTATATTTCCATGATATTTACATATAGCAAATCTGAGAGCATTGTATCTTGGAACCCTTTAAGTTTGGAAAAAAAAATTACAAATATGTTTTTTAAGATTTTGTGCCTACTCGAAGTTTGTCGATAAATTTACGAAATGTCCTAGTCCCAGTCTGGACTGCTTTTTATTGACAATGCTATCCTTGATCTTGAATTTTTTTTGTCATAAATAGAAAAACTAATGTTATGCCACTACAGATAGCATATTTTGTGTTATATAGATTGGATGAATATTTAAAAATTTCGTTCTGTATATTTTACACGGTATATCTAAATTCATGTCATTAATTTCGAGATGTGGTTTTTTTGACCAAAGATATTTTAAAAAAGCTTATATAGACAAGAGTTTGAAATGCTTCCAAAGAATTTGAATTTTTTATTTATAAAGTTTCAATAAGGTGTAATTTCTATGACAAGATGTGAAATTCTTTGATGAATTTTTGCTCTTATTCTGAAAATTAATATTTTATAGTAGCTGTGTCTTGAAAGTCTTGTTTGAATCCCATACTTCAGTACTGAGATATGGCTAACTTAATTACAGGAATTTAGATACACTGAATATTATTTAGTACATTGTTATGTATGAAGTGAAGTGTATAATAAATCCTTTCCACCATTGTGTAGCAGATGATTTTTATTTTATTTATTTTTTTGTAATTTTGTTAACATGTTAATTTCATCCAAATATAGATCTATAACTATCACTGCTTTTTTAATAATTATTTTTAAATTCATTTCATGGTAAATGGGATGTTTGACATGTTCAAAAACAAATTTTTTTAATGGTAAGCTAGTTTTGCAAAGTTCGTTTCGATAAGTTAAAATCAAATATAGAAGCATGCCATGTGTCAACCGGAATGTTTTATTCACCATTGTAAATAAATTTAAATTGTTAATTTGAAATAACATGAAAAATTATGTGTTTTTATGGAGTTGAAGTAATATTCAGATATGCCAAAAATCATGTACAAATGTGTTTGCAGTATTTTAAATTAAATTTGTGTATTTAAAACTGGGTATATAGAGTGTCGCACTTGAGTGTAGCAAACACCCTTAATTATAACTTTTTTTCCGATTTGAAACAAATTTTTTGCTCGCATTAGAACAAATTAGGATCTACTTAGGGCTAAAAAAACATTCGTCCCCTACAAATAAATGCGAAGGCAACATCGAATGTTTTTTTTGCCATAAGTGGATCTTGATTTATTCTCTATTTGAGTAAAACTTTGTTCAAATCGGGAGGAAAGAAATTATAAGGGTGTTACACTCTTAAGTGCGACACACTGTATATTTGGTAACGGAAGTACGTACAGTTATATAACATTTTGATAAAATCATTATATAACATTCACAGAAAATTGTTATATTTGTTATATAATAATTACATTATAAAAGTATTAATATTATAATGATGAAACATAACTGTTATTATAACTAGTTATATTAATGTTATATAATGTCTCAGTAAGTCTGAGTGGGAAATAGCAACATTAGCGTTATACCATTATTTTGTACGTGTTACATAACTCGTTATATTTGAAGTTGTTAGGGTTATATAACAAAAATATTTTAAATATATAACGATGTTTGCTGGGTAATCCGTTATCTTATATATATTTCAGGATTATTCCAGAATTAATCAGAATATATTCATTCTTTTTTGCATAATTACAGAATATTCTTAGAATATACGGTGCTGTCTGGGTATTCAATTGATAATGGTTAGCAACTGCTCTGATAGACCATATCTCTTTAATTTAGAGAGAATTAAAATTCTTTCATGTTCAGTTAATTTTGGCATTACGAAAATATGACACTGACAAATAAATCATGATTTAATGAGGCGAAAAATAAAAATACGGGATTTCATTGCACAGAAGTGTACAACCCGTCAGTCTTTCATTTTTAGTCAATTTCTTGGGAGTCACGTTCTTTGCAAATCAATAATACCTATGCATGTTGGAATTTTTCGCAGTCGCAACACGACGTGAACACAAACAACACTTATAACCCATTACAGTTTTTAATATTTAACAGAACAGCGTCGTTTCTAATCAGTTTCATTGGAAACTCACATTATTTACAAATAAGCAAATGGACCCCTGCTCTATGGATTTAATAATTATTAGTTTAATGTCCAAAACACAAAGCACAGACATGTAAACAATAATGGCGCGACAACTGACAGTCGGGCAAGATCCAGGGAGGCATATTTTTGCGATCTCGCGTCTTACCCCAATGCTTTAAGCGCTTTGAAGCGCTACGTCATCATATATTTCTCCGCAAAAATGAATGTCTTTTTAGCTTTTTTTAACAGTTTAGTTCTAACCATCTCTAACGTTCTTATGTCATATCCCCACTATTTTCCGCTTACACATTTTCTAGCGCCCTAGTGAGACCGCGCGATACCACTTTAAGCGTGACGTCACAGCTTATTCGCTCGGATGGCTCCGCTTATCGCGGTTTGTAGCGTCTTATGCGCAAAAACATGCCTCAGATTTGCGCAGCCGCCGTGTGACAAGTACAAGTAGCGACAGATCGACGAAAGTTCAAACTAAACACGCTGTTTTGAAATATAGTGGTAGTGCGCAGGGCCTGTTCTTCTGTGACACTGACGCGTTCCATGACTTTGATGTCGTAAAATGAAGTAGGTAAACATTTTTAAGTAAAATTATGTAGCAAATATGTAAACTTGTGTATAAGTAATTAAATTAATATGTTGACTTAAATATGATATTATTTTACGTATATGCTATGTAAAATTATGTAAAATATTTTATATAAAAATGTTCTATTAATCTTACCTCTCAGAGAGGTAAAGTTACATTAATGTTTACTGGGATATAGTAGAGTTCAGTGTATACTCTACAAATCTTGAGTGGACACTTTGATTTCCTTTGTTTGTCGAGACAGTTTCAATAATTATATAACTTGTCTTATTTTTGACTTAGTTACGCGAGAAATCAATAAATTTGAAGGCAGAGACCTGTCGGCAAGAAGCCATATTTGTTCGGTTCAGTCGCTTTAAAATTCACGAACAGTAAGTATCTGTTGCTTGCTAATATTGATTTGTCATATCATACCTTGCCTTTTGCCTTTTTTTTTTTTTTTTTTTGGCATAAAGGCCGAAGCCATACAGCCACCCAGGTAGCAAAGGCACGTGAAAATGACGTGAAAAAATGGTCAGGGGTGACGAGAAATGACGAGTTAGATGACGTAAATGAAACGTGAAAATGACTTCCTAATGTCTCAGACGAATGACGTCTTTTTCAGGTTATATTTGGTAATCCCCCCCACAGGTTTTTAGTAATAGGAACATATAAAACTACATACTAGTTAGTAATCTACTTGATAAAAATAAAATAATTAATGCATAAATAAGTTTTATCCTAATGAATTTGTTTGTTAGCTATCCGTAATTTTATTTACATTAACATATCTAATATTGTTTACAATCACTCCCAACTTTTTCTCACAAGGGTTGCCTGCAAATTATAATGTATATTAAGTTATTAAATTCATTTTTACTTACCTTTACCAATTGCGGTCCGTAGGATTCAAACCTACATGTTTCCCGTTGTCCGTATTACAGTACTGACGCTTCAACCAACTGAGCTATCTTGGCGACTGCTATTTCGGATGCTAAAAGCAGTATTTATTGTGGTGAATGAAGTCTTTATTATGTGAAATTGAATTTCTTGCCTTATTTGAAATATATGAAAATTTTTCAGGTTCTCGCTTCGAGTTACTAGTATTTTTATTTATTTATAATTATTAAGAAGAACTTATTTAATTTAATTAAACTGTCACCAGTGTCACCTGAGAAGTACAAGTAATTGTTGAACATAATTATTGCATTAATTAGTATTAGTGGCGGTTCGTTAAAAAAAATATATTTTCCCCAGATCTCGAAATTGAAGAGCAGAGAGGGAGAAATCCGAAAAAAAAATTTTCCTTATCTCAAATTTGATGAGCGGTGGAGGGGAAGTCAGGAGTCAACTATTTTAAGAATTAAAGTTTTAAGTTGAGGTACTTATACAAACCTGGGAAGCGTGTTGGAGAAAAAACGGTAAAGGTGTAATATCGTCATCTACAACATAAATAGAATATTTAATGGTCTAAAACAGACCTAAAATTGAAAAAAACCAATAAGCAATTATTACCTTAAAAAAAAACAACTAGAATTTTTTTCGCAATAAAAAAAAACGCAATGAGCAGGGACCGAACCGCCGACCTCATGACTCGGAAGACGATTACGATTACATTTCTTTATTGAACTTTATATGTACATGTATGTCTTAAGCACTCGGCCACCAACCTTCTGAGGATACTTACCTAAAGACTTTATAGTTGGAACTGGATCACGCAACAGATAGATTTTGCTTTTTAATGCATTTTAATCTAATTTTATTATTAAAAGAATAGATAGAAATATAATTTAAACAAATAAACTGCCGAATCTTTGCAAACTCTTTCGAATATAAATTATTTTGGATAATGTTAAAAAACATTATATCCTCGAATAAAAACGCCAATACTTATCCCTCACGACACGGTTTATTTTTTTTTAAACTTTACACTCTGGTTACGATAACAAAATGCCATTAGCGAGTTTTAAAGTTTGTAATCCGATAAAATATAAATAAATTTAACACCAAAAAAAGACGACAATATGACGTGATGTGTAGCACGTCATTTTAATGTCATTTATAAGACGTCATTCTGTCGTCGATATTTAGTGCCCTGACGTCTTTTTGACCAGATCACCAGATTTTGACGTCATTATAACGTACCCTTGCTACCTGGGCAGCCACAAGAGAAATTACAAACCTACATCTAACCTAAACAATAACCATTAAACTACCTGACTACTGTCAAAAACAAAACAAAGGATGTACATAGGTCACAAACTTCTCGCCCAGGGGTCTTTCAGGGCATTTTTCTAACATACAAAATAAGACCACGGTTAGGAGGGTTTTTATAACACAAAGGTGAAGAACAAAGGAAACAAAGCTAACCTATAACTTAGTTTTTGTCTTCCAAGAAATCCATAAGATAGTCAAAAATTTTCTTTTTATTTAAGGACCGCCTTTTGCCTTGTCTTTACAAATTTACCTTATTAAATAATCGCACTTATCATTTCTTACAGTATCTTATCTCCCAAGCAACACAGTTTGGTAATAATAAACGTATAAAAATCGTTGCGATTTTCTGAATATACGTTATATATACGTGAAAATGTCCGCGCAATAAATGTATATTGCCGTATGATATACTGGTGAAAAAATTACAAAATTAAAACTGAAAATCAATTACAAAAATTTATTTGGCATAAAAGATGTTATTAAAAACGTATAAAAATTATATTTGAAGTATTAGTTATATTGTGACATTGAATACATATTGAATGCAGCGTTTTTTTTTAAATATCAATATAAGCAAAAAACTAAGTTTCAAAATTCATTTTGTTTACAAAAAGTTAAATAAAAATTAGTGTGAAGAAATATTGGAATTGTCCAAAAATTCGACTTGACAAATTACGATCGCTCTTAAACGATTTTGCTCAAATTTTGTAAGTTAATGGTATATTATGATCTTAACGATATACCAGTATTTGTTTTTCTCGAAAAATTCACTGATGTATAAAAATGTTTAAGTTGCACGAGAAAGTAAGTTCGGCGTTGCCTTATCATTTATTTAGGTATTGTGAATCACAGTTCTTTCTAAAAGGCAATTTATTATTATTAAACACTGATGTATTATATTATAATTTCGATATATAATAAAATAAAAATCCTGTAAAATTATACACTCGTTTTATTTATATACAGCATTTAATCATACATACTTTTACCTACGATCACTACTGTAAATAGTAAAAAACACACTACCTGCCATCTATGTAAGTTGTAAACAAAATGCACTGTAAACAAAACGCAAGGGACACGCAATTATAGGTGGCTTATATCGCTGACGCGGAGTTTAAAAAAACAAATGCTCCTACTTTATTTTCAAACGCTGTCAAAACTGATAATATTTGTTGAATAATATTGTTGACTAGTAAACTAAATCCAGATTTTACTAAATAACTAAATAAATATGATCGTAGGTAAAGTATAGTACATAATTTAAGTTGTAAGGCAATTACCCACTCGCCCAACTTTTCCATTCATGCATAATATGCTTCTTACATCACTCATTACGTAATATACTATTAATAAATAAATACCTATTATTTCTGCTTACATCATTGTTAAAAAATATTATTTTGGGTATTCAGCAGATAACTTTCAAAGAAAACATTCGTTTATTTCATATACCATTGGTGCAAGTCTGACCAAAAAAGGAAGATCGACAAGACTCCCCCCTACGGTGACTTGTCGACTTCTTTCATACACCTACCATATCTAAGATTCAGCATGAAAAGCAATAAAACAACCACTCTTTCTATATATTGATGATTCAAGTCTGATCATGCTAATATATATAATATTAAGCATCTCTAGCCCTACCTAAAGGATACTATATCACAATCAAACGTAGGTAGAGCTAGAGATGCTTAATATTATATATATTAGCATGATCAGACTTAAATCATCAATATATAGAAAGAGTGGTTGTTTTATTGCTTTTCATGCTGAATCTTAGATATGGTAGGTGTATGAAAGAAGTCGACAAGTCACCGTAGGGGGGAGTCTTGTCGATCTTCCTTTTTTGGTCAGACTTGCACCAATGGTATATGAAATAAACGAATGTTTTCTTTGAAAGTTATCTGCTGAATACCCAAAATAATATTTTTTAACAATGATGTAAGCAGAAATAATAGGTATTTATTTATTAATAGTATATTACGTAATGAGTGATGTAAGAAGCATATTATGCATGAATGGAAAAGTTGGGCGAGTGGGTAATTGCCTTACAACTTAAATTATGTACTATACTTTACCTACAAACAAATACTGGTATATCGTTAAGATCATAATATACCATTAACTTACAAAATTTGAGCAAAATCGTTTAAGAGCGATCGTAATTTGTCAAGTCGAATTTTTGGACAATTACAATATTTCTTCACACTAATTTTTATTTAACTTTTTGTAAACAAAATGAATTTTGAAACTTAGTTTTTTGCTTATATCTTCGTTTCTAAAAATCGCAGAAAAACGTTCGACCTGTCAATTTCATCATCATAAGCTCTCCTAAAAGGTAGGTATACGCAAAGAACAAATCTTTGATTATTAATAACATTTTATGGCTAAAAACTGAAAAAATAAAATTTTTCGATCCTCGAATTTGTACTGTAGAAACAAATATAAAATCTGTATGTTGACGATATTATCAGAAATAGTACCATGGTATATCCAATTTAATATTAATTTCGTGGGCAGGCTTAGTTAAACCAGGTCTGGAGGCAAATACTATTGATATTATTCGGTTGACCTGCGTTTAAGCCACAAAAATTATATGTCCAGGTCTGAAAACAGCCTCCCCTTCTCTTAAAGCCCTCACAGGATTTCCCAAATATTCCAAAATATTCGAAATCGATATTTCTATTTTGGGCATTTTGTCTGAAACTGTCAAAACAAATTTCAGAAAATTCACTTGATAAAATTATATTAGGCATTTTTTCATACTTGTCCGTGTTTTTAAATACTTTAAGAAGCTTATAAACACCACCAAACACAATTTTCACTATATTAAACTGTTTATTTAACACCACAAATATCTATTTACGTATATGTCAAAATTTTGTTGTTCACCGTTATCTCCGACATTTTGAAATTGAGAGCGCCACCTATTGCTGGCTGATTTTCGCGAATTAAGGTTTAAGAATGTGATAAACTGTTATAGTCCGGCTGAAAATAAGCCAGCCAATCAAATTGCTGCATTTCTCCCCGGCATAGTATAAATATATTTGTGACACTGGTGACGCTATCAGTCATTCGCAGTGCACTCTCCACGTCACTTCGAGGCTCGATCATTTTCTTTCTGCCACCGAGGGAGCCCACAGCGGTAACCCCAGCGGGCCCATATTCATTTTCACCACCGAGGGAGCTCCTAGCAGTAACCCCAGCTGGTCCAACAACATTTACAACACTTCTAAATCATTGCATACTGATGAACTCTTCAACACACAGCTTCTACAGCTAGACAACGACAATTTGCGAATGACAAGTACTGATTAATTAATTATTTTCTAAACCACGCGAATCGCGAGTTAGGGAAGTTTGGCTACCTTACCAGGTGATATTAATTAATATAAGGTATTATTCGAAATTCGAGTGTCTTAATGAATGAGTGAATCCTCTCTCTTTCCTATCCTACCAGAGCTGGGCTCAAACCCCCTCAGCTCCAAGGAGGACAAGCTGTACAAGAAATAAATAAAATTCTAAACGAGCATAAGGCCTCGCAACGTCTAATTTATTTCCCACAGTGTTTAAATTAAAGTGCTTCTACACCGGACTTTAAGGTAAAGAACCACCACAAACTTTAACCTGGGTAGCGGGGTCATCAGCCTGCAGCCCCAGCTGATCAGACAGTCAGTGCATTGAACTCTCCGAGGAGGTTCAACCCAAAAAACATTGATCTAGGTCAGGGCCATCCGCCTGCCTGCACTTAGTGACATTTTGCCAAATTGAACTCTCTGCTGAGGTTCAGATCAGGACAAAGACTTTCTTACTTTGCTAGCCCTCTTCTAGGGAGTCCTCTAGTAACGTAGAGCCAGTGCATAGACAGTAAGCTACGGAGAAGCCAGCCAGCTGAGCAGAAGTGACTTTATTCTTGTACATTTTTTACAGCCAAGTTGCCGAGTTCCAGCCCTGCAGCAAAGGGGGATCGCTTGTGCCGCGCCGGCTACTCATTAACTTGCATTCACCAGGCCGTCAGGTGCCTCGTTGAAGTTGACTCGCGTAACAAGTAGCACAAGCCGTCTTTCCCAAATGCACCACTAATAATTCACCAATAAGTCTGTAACTTTTGTATTTCGAAAAAATGTAAACTTTTGTGAAGTGATTTTTCCGTTCTGACGAACGCAGAAAGCATCCACCAGGTGCACACGGCGCCGAAATTATTATTAAAGAAAATAAATTTTTTCGGGTCATCTCAAAACGCGTTTCCGTTGGGGGCCAGAAATTCAGCACCGCCTCGGACGTTCACAAATTACGTTTCCGTTGGGGGCCAGAAATTCAGCACCGCTTCGAGCGCTCAACTCACGTTTCCGTTGGGGGCCAGACATTCAGCGCTGCCTCGGACATTTTCAAACAAACAATTTCATTTCAACTACGCTTCGTTGTTTATGAGTACAAGCACTCATATACATCAGGACTAGTCTCCCAACATCAAATCCGCGGGGTGCGAGAGAATTAATTTTCCTCGCAGCCACAAAGACAATCTTCGACGTACTTCCGAATTTTATCAGAGACAAATTTCGTGGTACTTTCGAATTTTTCTCGGCTTCAGTTTCCAAGTGCGGGCCGCGTTTCATCATGTCGCGCGCGAGCAGCAGCACGGACACAGCCCCAATTCACGTAAGAAGAGATTGGCAAAATCTACAGGAAGATCCAGCCCTTCGATTCTTTTTCCGCGATTTGACACCAAGCCCTCAAACTACTGTAGTGACGAGCCCACTCAGGAGGCAACACACGTCAACAACAAACTCCGGACTTGACGTCCAGGACAGGGAACCAGAAGCACGCGTCGGGCGATCTGGGAGGCATGGAAGCCTGACCCACACGGCGAGGCCAGCTCTCTCTCGCCACAGTGCACAAGGAAGCACAGGCCAGGGCCAAGCTGGAGAAATGCAGATGCCGAAAGGTGTAAGCTTTGGCAAGGGGCGTGAAACGGCATCGTCTTCGGGCCACAGCGACACGCCGCCTCAAGAAATGCACAGCCAGATGCGTCGGGACGTCGGGAGCGCAGAATTGCGGAGGCTCACCCCGGCGCTCTCACCATCGAACCGAGAACACCCCCCTACGTTTTCCCCCCGCCGAAGACAAAACATTATGTATAAAAATCAGTGTTGCCAATTGCCGGAGAATTCTCCGCTTTTCGGAGAATTTGCCTGCGGAGAATTTGGCGGATACTGGCTTTTTGACGGAGAATTGGCGGAGAATATAGGGTGACAGAATTTATAATTATTTCTTTATTAAAACAAATAACAAAATAATGTAGCTCTCTATTTTCTTGCAGTTTAGTAGTTTATGTAAATGCTAACAGATGGTGATATGTGCGTATTCAGTTTCATTAAGGGTCATCAAACAGAGGCCCCCAGATAGCATTTATTATTCCACGAATGTACATTTTGCATTCCCAATGTTCTAATTGCATTCTGTACTTGCCATGTATGTTCCCTCAACATTCCCATATAAATAATATTTTCACATATACAATATGATTATACATACGATATAAATGGAATATACAGAAAAGTTTATATTCACAGTCGCATATACTGTGTACACGTATCAGGGAACGTTCTTCGTATATGTGTTCATGTACATCGTATAAATATTCGTCAATGATTTTATCTGTATAATACAGGTATATTTTTTGTAGAAATATTTGCATCGCCCAAGCGCCGCGCCGACAGTAATATCATCAAAAGTTCGGCACTTTTAACGCGAACGCTGATTGGTTCGATTTTTGAACTAATAAAAATAAACCTGCATCACAACTGATGAGACAGCAATGCTAGCTTTATAGTACCTATCTACCTACCTACCTACAAAAATAATAATGATATTTCTCTATCTATATAGATTTGATTTAAGTACATTTATAATCATCCCCTGTGCGGTGTATGACGTTTTATAAATTTTAAATCGTTCGTCAATATTATTGTATATATGAAATATGTTTTAAATTTTGAATCCAGACTTTAGATTTGTGATCGAATATTGAATAATAATGAATATGAAATATTAAATAATAATTAATGAAATATTAAATAATAATGAATAATAACTCTGTTTTAATTTGTGTACTGTGTTCAATTAATTAGTAACTATCTCGGTAACTATCGGCATTTCTTAAGCAGATAGTTCAGACTTAGAATGGGTATTTAATTACTTTTTATCTTTTATATTTAGATTTCCGTTTTCCATGTCATTACAATCCCCTTGTAGAATTTTTTAAATGCGCGCCACGGTTCTTAGGTTAGTGCGCATCCCAGACAGCACCGTATATTCTAAGAATATTCTGTAATTATGCAAAACAGAATGAATATATTCTGATTAATTCTGGAATAATCCTGGAATATATATAAGATAACGGATTATTCTAGTAATATAATTTTAAATATATACCTGGAATATTCAGCATGAATATGATAGTAATATTCATTTTGGAATATATATATTCCCTCCTGGGTCAAGAATATTCTAACACTTTGAGAATGAAACCAAATCAACGTTTTATAAAAGCTTTTATTTTTTTCTGTAAAATGTAACTTAAATATATCCGTGTTATTATTTATTTCAATTAATAAAAAATATTTAATATGATTATAATGATTATATTATACAATGATGTTATTCCCAGTTTTAAACAAAAGCTAAATCCATATTTTTGTTATCAGGTTATCAGGTTTGAGTAGTGCAGCCAAGGCTAGACTTCAGAAATAAAGCCATGCACATGTATATAGTGTTTTAAACTACCCGCGATTTTTTCCTATTTACGTATCTCATAACATAACCTCAATATCAGAATTTACGTGCTTTAATCGTTTGTTATTGTTGAGATACTTAAATGTTTTTTATGTGTAGTATAAGTGATAAGTGACCGATGAACAATAAGTAAGTACATTAATCTTTTTTTGTCGGGAAAATTTAACAGGGCATCACGTCACTTGTATATTTTCTTACTTAAATGAAAAGAAAAAGGGATAGAAATACTACTGGTACTGGCGCAGCTTCATAAAGAACTAATAGAACTCTAAAACTCCATTAGACCATAATACTGATAATATAAATCAGAGACAGTTATTATAGTTGCACCAAAGCTTACCAACAAATTCTTCACATTTACAAGAAAGTACCCTACTTATGATTACATCAGTCAAAATAATTCCCAAACTTTTAATCATAGTACTGCAGGCACCACGATAATTTATCGGAAAGCGATTCACTTGAACGAATTTCATTTGAAAAGGAAAGATTAATAAAAATTATAAATCGACTTAGGCGTACCACTTTTACGGTAATATTTGTTGGCAACGATAGTATCGTTGCCAGCAAATATTACCAGAAAAATTGTACGTCCAAGTCGATTAACTTCAAATTTTCGATTTAAATTCGTTCAACTGAACGTTCGAAACTTCAGGTACATATACTTTCTGAAATATGTAACTAGCAAATGATAACCCTCTGTGCTTAGAGGCAATGGACAAATAATTTGTAGTACTTTTTATTACAAGTTTTCATTTTAATCAATCTTTTCTATTATTTTTTGTAAAAAGATATTAATTACCTGTTTGTATTTTTTTTTCTAGATCGATAGTATGTGTAGATTGGGTGGCGATAATTACAAGGAATGTTCATGCCGCTTTGTGTGAAAAGTAATGAGTGATGACTTGGCCAAGCTTTACAGTTTATACGGACACAAAGACAAAAAGTGTTTTCCAAAACAGCACTTTTCGCAACAGTTACAGGTAATTATTCAACATAATATATTTGTTTGCGGTTCGGATATATACTTGCTTAAATGAGAAACAAGCCTGTAACTCTCTATTTTTTGCACGATTTGAATATTTTTTTTTTATGTAGAGTGACAATATTTCTATGTGTAGGTGACATTAATTTGGTTTTAATTTACATACACGGCCACCTGCGAAGCGTTTTTTCACCAAAAACAGTAAATCATATTAGCAATTTTTTTTTAAACAGATGATATAATATCCTTCTATTTTGATTTTTTAGGAGGTGGAGGATAAAGTAAAAACAAATTTTGAATCCTTTGGTTCTTGTACACACGCTAAATCATGGGGGCGGCTAATGCCAAAAAATGTTTTGATATAATATTAGCTTCTCTTATATGTACTAAATACCAGTTTTATGGGCTCTTGCTTGATTTACCTATGTACTCCTATTTACATAATTTACCCCTCAACCCTTCAACGGAATAAGATCACAATATAATCCTCGTTCCAATATGTTAAACGGTTCCAGAGTAATTGTGCGCATAAAAAAAGTTACAGACCGACGTACATTTTTTTTTGCTCAAACTTAAAATCTCGACGTTTCATGACATTCAAGTCTATTTGAGCAATAAAATTTTTCAATTTTTTTTTTTTTCGCTACTATACTTCCAAGTAATTACAAAATACAAAAATATGAGTTGATTCTTGGTTTTACCATTAGCTTTCTTCAATACACAAGTTTAAATTCTAAATAAAAAAATCCTATAAAATGTTTTCTTTTGTTTTAGAAACAATGAAACCGACAAAGAAG
This sequence comes from Rutpela maculata, assembly GCA_936432065.2. Lineage (NCBI taxonomy): Eukaryota > Metazoa > Arthropoda > Insecta > Coleoptera > Cerambycidae > Rutpela > Rutpela maculata. Next base: position 60,914,228 of record OW386291.2, on the reverse strand, counting down.
ATTAGTCTTAAGATAGATTCAAAATATAAATATATTTATTTAAATACTTAATAAATAATTCTGCAATATTATATTTTCAATATTTTATTTTCCCATATTTTTAGAATTTTTAGGAAGAAGGTACTAATATGCAAGGAGTGGAAAGTTTTCAGGTGATTACTGTTATTATTTTACATTTTAATTTTTACATAATTATTTAAATCGAAAAGTAAGATAATCAGATATCAAGCTGAAGGAGCTGCTGTAAACAATTGCGAGTGTCTTTCCTCATACAGATCGATGTGAAGCTGGCAACGGTCGTTTCCAGCAACGGTACGAAAATCTACCACATCGATAAAGTCGTGGGATCAAATTTTTATAATATAAAGCTACTACGTTCAGCAACGGCAACGAAACATCGAAAACAATGGCGTGACAAAATTTTAATTTGAAATTTTCTAAGTATTTGCCACAGTTTCCTAATTTAAAATTCTGAAAATATTCAAGACAATGTCATTCATAAATGATTTATCATGTAGGTCAGTATCAGGCGCGCGTACGTATACAATTAATAAGAAAATATATACAATTTTTTAAACAGAACTAATACTAATACTACCGTCAAATCTTTTGTAGGCCCGAAACAGTGGCGTGGATCGAGTATGTAAAAATAAATTAGAAAATAAATGGGAAAATATTTACATCTGGAGATGTCGATTAGATATTATTACGTGGAACTACTTATAACAATGCACTGAAACCACTACTAGGGTCAAATTATTTGTAGGTCCGGAACAGTGGCGTAGATAGAATATATAAAAATAAATAGGAAAATATTTACAATTTGTTTATCTGGAGATGTCGATTAGATTTTATTACGTGGAACTACTTATAACAATGCATTGAAACCCCTACTAGGGTCAAATCATTTGTAGGCCCGGAACAGTGGCGTAGATCGAATATATAAAAATAAAGAGGAAAATATTTACAATTTGCTTATCTGGAGATGTCGGTTAGATATTTTTACGTAAAACTACTCATAACGATCCACTGAAAGCGCTACTAGGTTCAAATCATTTGTAGGCCCGGAACAGTGACGTAGATAAAATATATAAAAATAAATAGGGAAATATTTACAATTTGTTTATCTAGAGATGTCGATTAGATATTATTACTTAAAATTACTTATAACAACGCACTGAAACCACCACTAGGGTCAAATCATTTGTAGGCCCGGAACAGTGGCGTAGATAGAATATATTTAAAAATAAGGAGGAAAATATTTACAATTTATTTATCTGGATGAGATGTCGATTAGATATTATTACGTGGAACTAGTTATAACAATGCACTGAAACCACTACTAGGGTCAAATCATTTGTAGGCCCGAAACAGTGGCGTAGATAGAATATATAAAAAATAAAGAGGAAAATATTTACAATTTGTTTATCTGGAGATGTCGATTAGATATGATTACGTGGAACTACTTATAACAATGCACTGAAACCCCTACTAGGGTCAAATCATTTGCAGGCCCGGATCAGTGGCGTAGATCGAATATATAAAAATAAAGAGGAAAATATTTACAATTTGCTTATCTGGAGATGTCGGTTAGATATTTTTACGTAAAACTACTCATAACGATCCACTGAAAGCGCTACTAGGTTCAAATCATTTGTAGGCCCGGAACAGTGACGTAGATAAAATATATAAAAATAAATAGGGAAATATTTACAATTTGTTTATCTAGAGATGTCGATTAGATATTATTACTTGAAATTACTTATAACAACGCACTGAAACCACCACTAGGGTCAAATCATTTGTAGGCCCGGAACAGTGGCGTAGATAGAATATATTTAAAAATAAGGAGGAAAATATTTACAATTTATTTATCTGGAGATGTCGATTAGATATTATTACGTGAAACTACTTATAACAATGCACTGAAACCACTACTAGGATCAAATCATTTGTAGGCCCGAAACAGTGGCGTAGATAGAATATATAAAAAATAAAGAGGAAAATATTTACAATTTGTTTATCTGGAGATGTCGATTAGATATGATTACGTGGAACTACTTATAACAATGCACTGAAACCCCTACTACGGTCAAATCATTTGTAGGCCCTGAACAGTGGTGTAGATAAAATATATAAAAATAAATAGGGAAATATTTACAATTTGTTTATCTGGAGATGTCGATTAGATATTATTACGTGAAACTACTTATAACAATGCACTGAAACCACCACTAGGGTCAAATAATTTGTAGGCCCGGAACATTGGCGTAGATAGAATATATAAAAATAAAGAGGAAAATATTTACAATTTGTTTATCTGGAGATGTCGATTAGATATCATTACGTGAGACTACTTATAACAATGTACTGAAACCACTACTAGGGTCAAATCATTTGTAGGTCCGGAACAGTGGAGTAGATAGAATCTATAAAAATAAATAGGAAAATATTTACAATTTGTTTATCTGGAGATGTCGATTAGATATTATTACGTGAAACTACTTATAACAACGCACTGAAACCACTACTAGGGTCAAATCATTTGTAGGCCCGGAACAGTGGCGTTGATCGAATATTAGAAAATAAATAGGAAAATATTAACAATTTGTTTATCTGGAGATGTCGATTCGATATTATTACGTGGAACTACTTGTAATAATGCACTGAAACCACTACTAGGGTCAAATCATTTGTAAGAGCCTAACAGTGGCGTAGATCGGATATATAAAAATAAATAAGAAAATAAATAGGAAAATATTTGCAACGTGTTTATCTGGATATGTCGATTAGATATTTTTACGTGAAACTACTCATAACGATCCACTGAAACCACTACTAGGGTCAAATCATTTGTAGGTCCGGAACAGTGGCGTTGATCGAATATTTGAAAATAAATAGGAAAATATTTACAATTTGTTTATCTGGAGATGTCGATTCGATATTATTACGTGGAACTATTTGTAATAATGCACTGAAAGTTTCACGTAATAATATCTAATCGACATCTCCAGATAAACAAATTGTAAATATTTTCCTATTTATTTTCAAATATTCGATCAACGCCACTGTTCCGGGCCTACAAATGATTTGACCCTAGTAGTGGTTTCAGTGCATTATTTTAAGTAGTTCCACGTAATAATATCTAATCGACATCTCCAGATAAACAAATTGTAAATATTTTCCTATTTATTTTTATATATTCTATCTACGCCACTGTTCCGGGCCTACAAATGATTTGACCCTAGTAGTGGTTTCAGTGCATTATTATAAGTAGTTCCACGTAATAATATCTAATCGACATCTCCAGATAAACAAATTGTAAATATTTTCCTATTTATTTTCAAATATACGATCAACGCCACTGTTCCGGACCTACAAATGATTTGACCCTAGTAGTGGTTTCAGTGGATCGTTATGAGTAGTTTCACGTAAAAATATCTAATCGACATATCCAGCTAAACAAGTTGCAAATATTTTCCTATTTATTTTCATATTTATTTTTATATATCCGATCTACGCCACTGTTAGGCTCCTACAAATGATTTGACCCTAGCAGTGGTTTCAATGCATTATTACAAGTAGTTCCACGTAATAATATCGAATGGACATCTCCAGATAAACAAATTGTAAATATTTTCCTATTTATTTTCAAATATTCGATCAACGCCACTGTTCCGGGCCTACAAATGATTTGACCCTAGTAGTGGTTTCAGTGCATTATTTTAAGTAGTTCCACGTAATAATATCTAATCGACATCTCCAGATAAACAAATTGTAAATATTTTCCTATTTATTTTTATATATTCTATCTACGCCACTGTTCCGGGCCTACAAATGATTTGACCCTAGTAGTGGTTTCAGTGCATTATTACAAGTAGTTCCACGTAATAATATCGAATGGACATCTCCAGATAAACAAATTGTAAATATTTTCCTATTTATTTTCAAATATTCGATCAACGCCACTGTTCCGGGCCTACAAATGATTTGACCCTAGTAGTGGTTTCAGTGCATTGTTATAAGTAGTTCCACGTAATAATAGCTAATCGATATCTCCAGATAAACAAATTGTAAATATTTTCCTATTTATTTTTATAGATTCTATCTACTCCACTGTTCCGGACCTACAAATGATTTGACCCTAGTAGTGGTTTCAGTGCATTGTTATAAGTAGTCTCACGTAATGATATCTAATCGATATCTCCAGATAAACAAATTGTAAATATTTTCCTCTTTATTTTTATATATTCTATCTACGCCACTGTTCCGGGCCTACAAATTATTTGACCCTAGTGGTGGTTTCGGTGCATTGCTATAAGTAGTTTCACGTAAAAATATTTAATCGACATCTCCAGATAAACAAGTTGCAAATATTTTCCTATTTATTTTTATATATCCGATCTACGCCACTGTTCCGCTCCTACAAATGATTTGACCCTAGTAGTGGTTTCAGTGCAATGTTATAAGTAGTTCGACGTAAAAATATCTAATCGACATCTCTAGATAGACATGTTGCAAAAATTTTCCTATTTATTTACTAATTTATTTGTATATATTCGATCTACGCCACTGTTCCGGGCCTACAAATGATTTGACCCTAGTAGTGGTTTCAGTGTGTTGTTATAAGTAGTTCCACTTAATAATATCTAATCGACATCTCCAGATAAACAAATTGAAAATATTTTCTTATTTATTTTTATATGTTCCATCTACGCCACTGTTCCGGGCCTACAAATGATTTGACCCTAGTAGTGGTTTCAGTGCGTTATTATAAGTAGTTCCACGTAATAATATCTAATCGACATCTCCAGATAAACAAATTGTAAATATTTTCCTATTTATTTTTATATGTTCCATCTACGCCACTGTTCCGGGCCTACAAATGATTTGACCCCAGTAGTGGTTTCAGTGCGTTGTTATAAGTAGTTCCACTTAATAATATCTAATCGACATCTCTTGATAAACAAATTGTAAATCTTTTCCTCTTTATTTTTTATATATTCTATCTACGCCACTGTTCCGGGCCTACAAATAATTTGATCCTAGTAGGGGTTTCAGTGCATTGTTATAAGTAGTTCCACGTAATAATATCTAATCGACATCTCCAGATTAACAAATTGTAAATATTTTCCTCTTTATTTTTTATATATTCTATCTACGTCACTGTTCCGGGCCTACAAATGATTTGACCCTAGTAGTGATTTCAGTGCATTATTATAAGTAGTTCGACGTAAAAATATCTAATCGACATCTCTAGATAGACATGTTGCAAATATTTTCCTATTTATTTTCTAATGTATTTGTATATATTCGATCTACGCCACTGTTCCGGGCCTACAAATGATTTGACCCTAGTAGTGGTTTCAGTGCGTTGTTATAAGTAGTTCCACGTAATAATATCTAATCGACATCTCTTGATAAACAAATTGTAAATATTTTCCTATTTATTTTTATATATTCGATCTACGCCACTGTTCCGGACCTACAAATGATTTGACCCCAGTAGTGGTTTCAGTGCATTGTTATAAGTAGTTCCACGTAATAATATCTAATCGACATCTCCAGATAAACAAATTGTAAATATATTTTCATCTTTATTTTTTGTATATTCTATCTACGCCACTGTTCCGGGCCTACAAATGATTTGGCCCTAGTAGGGGTTTCAGTGCATTGTTATAAGTAGTTCCACGTAATAATATCTAATCGACATCTCCAGATAAACAAACTGTAAATATTTTCCTATTTATTTTTATGTATTCTATCTACGCCACAGTTCCGGACCTACAAATAATTTGACCCTAGTAGTGGTTTCAGTGCATTATTATAAGTAGTTCCCCGTAATAATATCTAATCGACATCTCCTGATAAACAAATTGTAAATATTTTCCTATTTATTTTTATATGTTCCATCTACGCCACTGTTCCGGACCTACAAATGATTTGACCCTAGTAGTGGTTTCAGTGCATTATTATAAGTAGTTCCACGTAATAATATCTAATCGACATCTCCAGATAAACAAATTGTAAATATTTTCCTCTTTATTTTTTATATATTCTATCTACGCCACTGCTCCGGGATTACAAATAATTTGATCCTAGTAGGGGTTTCAGTGCTTTGTTATAAGTAGTTCCACGTAATAATATCTAATCGACATCTCCAGATTAACAAATTGTAAATATTTTCCTCTTTATTTTTATATATTCGATCTACGCCACTGTTCCGGGCCTAAAAATTATTTGACCCTAATAGGGGTTTCAGTGCATTGTTATAAGTAGTTCCACGTAATAAAATCTAATCGACATCTCCAGATAAACAAATTGTAAATATTTTCCTATTTATTTTTATATGTTCCATCTACGCCACTGTTCCGGACCTACAAATGATTTGACCCTAGTAGTGGATTCAGTGCATTAATATAAGTAGTTCCACGTAATAATATCTAATCGACATCTCCAGATAAACAAATTGTAAATATTTTCCTCTTTATTTTTTATATATTCTATCTACGCCACTGCTCCGGGATTACAAATAATTTGATCCTAGTAGGGGTTTCAGTGCTTTGTTATAAGTAGTTCCACGTAATAATATCTAATCGACATCTCCAGATTAACAAATTGTAAATATTTTCCTCTTTATTTTTATATATTCGATCTACGCCACTGTTCCGGGCCTAAAAATTATTTGACCCTAATAGGGGTTTCAGTGCATTGTTATAAGTAGTTCCACGTAATAAAATCTAATCGACATCTCCAGATAAACAAATTGTAAATATTTTCCTATTTATTTTTATATGTTCCATCTACGCCACTGTTCCGGACCTACAAATGATTTGACCCTAGTAGTGGATTCAGTGCATTAATATAAGTAGTTCCACGTAATAATATCTAATCGACATCTCCAGATAAACAAATTGTAAATATTTTCCTATTTATTTTTATATGTTCCATCTACGCCACTGTTCCGGGCCTACAAATGATTTGACCCTAGTAGTGCTTTCAGTGCATTATTATAAGTAGTTCCACGTAATAATATCTAATCGACATCTCTTGATAAACAAATTGTAAATATTTTCCTATTTATTTTTATATATTCGATCTACGCCACTGTTCCGGACCTACAAATGATTTGACCCTAGTAGTGGTTTCAGTGCATTATTATAAGTAGTTCCACGTAATAATGTCTAATCGACATCTCTTGATAAACAAATTGCAAATATTTTCCTATTTATTTTTATATGTTCGATCTACGCCACTGTTCCGGACTTACAAATGATTTGACCACAGTAGGGGTTTCAGTGCATTGTTATAAGTAGTTCCACGTAATAATACCTAATCGACATCTCCAGATAAACAAATTGTAAATATTTTCCTCTTTATTTTTTATATATTCTATCTACGTCACTGTTCCGGGCCTACAAATGATTTGACCCTAGTAGTGATTTCAGTGCATTATTATAAGTAGTTCGACGTAAAAATATCTAATCGACATCTTTAGATAGACATGTTGCAAATATTTTCCTATTTATTTTCTAATGTATTTGTATATATTCGATCTACGCCACTGTTCCGGGCCTACAAATGATTTGACCCTAGTAGTGGTTTCAGTGCGTTGTTATAAGTAGTTCCACGTAATAATATCTAATCGACATCTCTTGATAAACAAATTGTAAATATTTTCCTATTTATTTTTATATATTCGATCTACGCCACTGTTCCGGACCTACAAATGATTTGACCCCAGTAGTGGTTTCAGTGCATTGTTATAAGTAGTTCCACGTAATAATATCTAATCGACATCTCCAGATTAACAAATTGTAAATATTTTCCTCTTTATTTTTATATATTCGATCTACGCCACTGTTCCGGGCCTACTAATGATTTGACCCTAGTAGGGGTTTCAGTGCATTGTTGTAAGTAGTTCCACGTAATAAAATCTAATCGACATCTCCAGATAAACAAATTGTAAATATTTTCTTATTTATTTTTATATGTTCCATCTACGCCACTGTTCCGGACCTGCAAATGATTTGACCCTAGTAGTGGTTTCAGTGCATTATTATAAGTAGTTCCACGTAACAATATCTAATCGACATCTCCAGATTAACAAATTGTAAATATTCTCCTCTTTATTTTTATATATTCGATCTACGCCACAGATTAACAAATTGTAAATATTTTCCTCTTTATTTTTATATATTCGATCTACGCCACTGTTCCGGGCCTAAAAATGATTTGACCCTAGTAGGGGTTTCAGTGCATTGTTATAAGTAGTTCCACGTAATAAAATCTAATCGACATCTCCAGATAAACAAATTGTAAATATTTTCCTATTTATTTTTATATGTTCCATCTACGCCACTGTTCCGGGTTTACAAATTATTTGACCCTAGTAGTAGTTTCAGTGCATTATTATAAGTAGTTCCACGTAATAATATCTAATCGACATATCTTGATAAACAAATTGTAAATATTTTCCTATTTATTTTTATATATTCGATCTACGCCACTATTCCGGACCTACAAATGATTTGACCCCAGTAGTAGTTTCAGTGCATTGTTGTAAGTAGTTCCACGTAATAATGTCTAATCGACATCTCCCGATAAACAAATTGTAAATATTTTCTATTTATTTTTATATATTCGATCTACGCCACTGTTCCGGACCTACAAATGATTTGACCCTAGTAGTGGTTTCAGTGCATTATTATAAGTAGTTCCACGTAATAATATCTAATCGACATCTCTTGATAAACAAATTGTAAATATTTTCCTATTTATTTTTATATATTCGATCTACGCCACTGTTCCGGACCTACAAATGATTTGACCCCAGTAGTAGTTTCAGTGCATTGTTATAAGTAGTTCCACGTAATAATATCTAATCGACATCTCCCGATAAACAAATTGTAAATATTTTCTATTTATTTCTATATATTCGATCTACGCCACTATTCCGGACCTACAAATGATTTGACCCTAGTAGTGGATTCAGTGCATTAATATAAGTAGTTCCACGTAATAATATCTAATCGACATCTCTTGATAAACAAATTGTAAATATTTTCCTATTTATTTTTATATGTTCGATCTACGCCACTGTTCCGGACTTACAAATGATTTGACCCCAGTAGGGGTTTCAGTGCATTATTATAAGTAGTTCGACGTAAAAATATCTAATCGACATCTCTAGATAGACATGTTGCAAATATTTTCCTATTTATTTTCTAATTTTTTTGTATATATTCGATCTACGCCACTAAGTAGTTCCACGTAATAATATCTAATCGACATCTCCAGATAAACAAATTGTAAATATTTTCCTCTTTATTTTTTATATATTCTATCTACGTCACTGTTCCGGGCCTACAAATGATTTGACCCTAGTAGTGGTTTCAGTGCATTATTATAAGTAGTTCGACGTAAAAATATCTAATCGACATCTCTAGATAGACATGTTGCAAATATTTTCCTATTTATTTTCTAATTTATTTGTATATATTCGATCTACGCCACTGTTCCGGGACTACAAATGATTTGACCCTAGTAGTGGTTTCAGTGCGTTGTTATAAGTAGTTCCACGTAATAATATCTAATCGACATCTCTTGATAAACAAATTGTAAATATTTTCCTATATATTTTTATATATTCGATCTACGCCACTGTTCCGGACCTACAAATGATTTGACCCCAGTAGTGGTTTCAGTGCATTGTTATAAGTAGTTCCACGTAATAATATCTAATCGACATCTCCAGATAAACAAATTGTAAATATTTTCCTCTTTATTTTTTATATATTCTATCTACGCCACTGCTCCGGGATTACAAATAATTTGATCCTAGTAGGGGTTTCAGTGCTTTGTTATAAGTAGTTCCACGTAATAATATCTAATCGACATCTCCAGATTAACAAATTGTAAATATTTTCCTCTTTATTTTTATATATTCGATCTACGCCACTGTTCCGGGCCTAAAAATTATTTGACCCTAATAGGGGTTTCAGTGCATTGTTATAAGTAGTTCCACGTAATAAAATCTAATCGACATCTCCAGATAAACAAATTGTAAATATTTTCCTATTTATTTTTATATGTTCCATCTACGCCACTGTTCCGGGCCTACAAATGATTTGACCCTAGTAGTGGATTCAGTGCATTAATATAAGTAGTTCCACGTAATAATATCTAATCGACATCTCCAGATAAACAAATTGTAAATATTTTCCTATTTATTTTTATATATTCCATCTACGCCACTGTTCCGGGCCTACAAATGATTTGACCCTAGTAGTGCTTTCAGTGCATTATTATAAGTAGTTCCACGTAATAATATCTAATCGACATCTCTTGATAAACAAATTGTAAATATTTTCCTATTTATTTTTATATATTCGATCTACGCCACTGTTCCGGACCTACAAATGATTTGACCCTAGTAGTGGTTTCAGTGCATTATTATAAGTAGTTCCACGTAATAATGTCTAATCGACATCTCTTGATAAACAAATTGCAAATATTTTCCTATTTATTTTTATATGTTCGATCTACGCCACTGTTCCGGACTTACAAATGATTTGACCACAGTAGGGGTTTCAGTGCATTGTTATAAGTAGTTCCACGTAATAATACCTAATCGACATCTCCAGATAAACAAATTGTAAATATTTTCCTCTTTATTTTTTATATATTCTATCTACGTCACTGTTCCGGGCCTACAAATGATTTGACCCTAGTAGTGATTTCAGTGCATTATTATAAGTAGTTCGACGTAAAAATATCTAATCGACATCTTTAGATAGACATGTTGCAAATATTTTCCTATTTATTTTCTAATGTATTTGTATATATTCGATCTACGCCACTGTTCCGGGCCTACAAATGATTTGACCCTAGTAGTGGTTTCAGTGCGTTGTTATAAGTAGTTCCACGTAATAATATCTAATCGACATCTCTTGATAAACAAATTGTAAATATTTTCCTATTTATTTTTATATATTCGATCTACGCCACTGTTCCGGACCTACAAATGATTTGACCCTAGTAGTGGTTTCAGTGCATTATTATAAGTAGTTCCACGTAATAATATCTAATCGACATCTCTTGATAAACAAATTGTAAATATTTTCCTATTTATTTTTATATATTCGATCTACGCCACTATTCCGGACCTACAAATGATTTGACCCTAGTAGTGGATTCAGTGCATTAATATAAGTAGTTCCACGTAATCGACATCTCCAGATAAACAAATTGTAAATATTTTCCTATTTATTTTTATATGTTCCATCTACGCCACTGTTCCGGGCCTACAAATGATTTGACCCTAGTAGTGGTTTCAGTGCATTATTATAAGTAGTTCCACGTAATAATATCTAATCGACATCTCTTGATAAACAAATTGTAAATATTTTCCTATTTATTTTTATATATTCGATCTACGCCACTGTTCCGGACCTACAAATGATTTGACCCTAGTAGTGGTTTCAGTGCATTATTATAAGTAGTTCCACGTAATAATGTCTAATCGACATCTCTTGATAAACAAATTGCAAATATTTTCCTATTTATTTTTATATGTTCGATCTACGCCACTGTTCCGGACTTACAAATGATTTGACCACAGTAGGAGTTTCAGTGCATTGTTATAAGTAGTTCCACGTAATAATATCTAATCGACATCTCCAGATAAACAAATTGTAAATATTTTCCTCTTTATTTTTTATATATTCTATCTACGTCACTGTTCCGGGCCTACAAATGATTTGACCCTAGTAGTGATTTCAGTGCATTATTATAAGTAGTTCGACGTAAAAATATCTAATCGACATCTCTAGATAGACATGTTGCAAATATTTTCCTATTTATTTTCTAATGTATTTGTATATATTCGATCTACGCCACTGTTCCGGGCCTACAAATGATTTGACCCTAGTAGTGGTTTCAGTGCGTTGTTATAAGTAGTTCCACGTAATAATATCTAATCGACATCTCTTGATAAACAAATTGTAAATATTTTCCTATTTATTTTTATATATTCGATCTACGCCACTGTTCCGGACCTACAAATGATTTGACCCCAGTAGTGGTTTCAGTGCATTGTTATAAGTAGTTCCACGTAATAATATCTAATCGACATCTCCAGATAAACAAATTGTAAATATTTTCATCTTTATTTTTTGTATATTCTATCTACGCCACTGTTCCGGGCCTACAAATGATTTGGCCCTAGTGGGGGTTTCAGTGCATTGTTATAAGTAGTTCCACGTAATAATATCTAATCGACATCTCCAGATAAACAAACTGTAAATATTTTCCTATTTATTTTTATATATTCTATCTACGCCACAGTTCCGGACCTACAAATAATTTGACCCTAGTAGTGGTTTCAGTGCATTGTTATAAGTAGTTCCACGTAATAATATCTAATCGACATCTCCAGATGTAAATATTTTCCCATTTATTTTCTAATTTATTTTTACATACTCGATCCACGCCACTGTTTCGGGCCTACAAAAGATTTGACGGTAGTATTAGTATTAGTTCTGTTTAAAAAATTGTACATATTTTCTTATTAATTGTATACGTACGCGCGTCTGATACTGACCTACATGATAAATCATTTATGAATGACATTGTCTTGAATATTTTCAGAATTTTAAATTAGGAAACTGTCGCAAATACTTAGAAAATTTCAAATTAAAATTTTGTCACGCCATTGTTTTCGATGTTTCGTTGCCGTTGCTGAACGTAGTAGCTTTATGTTATAAAAATTTGATCCCACGACTTTATCGATGTGGTAGATTTTCGTACCGTTGCTGGAAACGACCGTTGCCAGCTTCACATCGATCTCATACAGGTGCGTTTTGATGATGTATTAGTTTTATTTCTGCTTTTACCAAAAGTGACCCACGTCTACCAGAGGACCTGTATACATTCTCACGGGAATATTCCTGAAACCAGCCTAAGGGAATATCCTATATAAACCTAGATTATTCCAGGAATATAAATATATATTCCAGGCAGAAGCTGTGAATATGTTTGAAACATATAAATATTCCTGGATTATTCTTGGAATAATTTGGTAATATTCTTAAAGGAATAATCTAGGTTTATGTAGGATATTCCCATTGGCCGATTCTAAGAATATTCCCTGGAGAATTTATATATTCACGGCCTATTCTAAGAATGATTCTTTATTCTCAAGAGAATATTCCAGGAATATTCTAAGATTATATTGTGCTGTCTGGGATGCTCCACGGTCAGTCACGGTTCTGATGTCAAATGCAAATGTAATTTTCTTCAATTTGTGTTTTGTTTTTTGTTTTCCCGTGATTTATTAATTAGTCCAAGTATACATTAATTGCATTGCAGTAAGTATTTTACAATTATTGTATACAATATAACTACCACATAGTTTTGTTGTCATTTGCAGATATTTTATCTTTAGACACTAAAGTTTAATGTGTATCCCTTTGTACATATTATACTAAGCATACCACCTATATTAATTATAATAATTACGGCGTTTGTAGGTATCGATTTTTAGAAAAGAAACTGAGGTGTCTTTGTAATGGTCTCGGTCCACGAAAAGGAAGCTTGGTGGTCACCATTCAAACAATTGACTGATCATTGAAAAACAGGTGAAAATGCAGATGAAATGTGAACACTTTACGGGGTGTTTAAATCTTATTTTCAAGAAGGTAGGTTCGATCTATTTCAATATTAAGGAGCTTTTGTTTATTTAAATCACAACCATTGGATTTGATTACAACATACGAGTTGTGATAGGTATATATTTACCTATTTGTAGTAATTTGCTTTATACCTATTTCAGAGGATTATAGAAGAGCTGCAATTAATTGAAAAGGGCAGAGATCTGATGTACAGAGTGAATAAAAACAAATCAAAGGACTATGTACAAAAAGCACGTCAGATGATATCGAAGAACATATTGGAAGCCGTCGACTTCCCAAGAAATTTTGTCTTTACTAGAAGTTGAAAGAAGATAGGTATGTTGTTCTTTTAATAACTCTGGTAGGCATTTAAAATCAAGTACCTGAAATTTCGAACGTTCACTTGAACGAATTTCATATGAAAAAGAAAAATTAATAAAAGCCACACTTCGATTTAGGTGTAAAAACTTAAGTATTGTGGATATTTATTGTCAGCAAATGTGGCAATGAAGTGTTTATGCCTAAATCGATATGTGGTTTTTATTAACTTTTCTTTTTCATCTAAAATTCATTCAAGTGAACGTTCGAAACTTCAGGTACATATAAAATCACACGTTAAACAAATCCTCGTCATAATATGACACTCTCAACTATGACAGCGGGTACCGATATTCCTGATCTTTGACCTTTCATATCTCAAAAACTGGCGATTTTCAGATATTGTGCCCATGAAAACTTTTGATCAGGATATTATGAAGTACAACATACTACATTTTCAGCCCATTTGACTGTACCTTCTTTTCCATTTATTTTGTGCCTGCTGTGTCCTTTCTCGTATATACAAAAAAATGTTGAGTATTCTATAATTAACATTTTTAACAAATTGCCAGACAACATAAAAAATCTCACTTTAAAAACATTAAAACTAGAACTCAAACGGATACTAATAAAAAAGGCTTACTATACGGTGGACGAATATTTCACTGATGTTTTAATACATTAATAAAAAACTTACTTTTGTACTCTCAAACTATAGGCTGTTCTCAAATTTATCATTGTATTGTATTGTTATACCATTTTAATATTTTAACCAAACACATTTTTATCCAAACTAGGCATATTATCTATTTTAAAATTAACTTTAATTACTGTTGTCGTCCATTTATTTTCACTGTTACCATTTGTTAGTGTTTCAATTTTATTATGATATGTATTTTTTACATTAATATTAACTATATTCTTTTTTTCTGTTGTATTCTCTTAATGTTTTGGACGTGTTCTACATCCAATGAGGTATTGTATGTAAAAAGGAACAAATAAATGTATCTATCTATCTATGATAATATCAGTTTGTTTAATTTATGTTTGATCAGTTTTATTTTTTCTGTAAGATCTTTCTAAGATGTTTTTATATTTTTCAACTTTATCATGGCCAGTTTTTAAAGAGAAATAAGTACCTATTCAAATATAATACAATGTATTTTCTTTTGTAGTTGGACTAGCACGTGTATCTCCTCCTCTGGACAGGAAGGAAATACCTTCTTAAAAATTGGAAAAGCCAAAAGAAAGTATTCAGCCAATAGGATCAGTCACAGATGTGTTGAGAATGAAAAGTGGACTTTCGCAATTACAAGTATCACCATCGGCAACACCTGGACACTTGGTTTTGAAAATGTAAGCCCTCCAATTTTTACTATTTTTTACTTACTGACAAAAAATTCGTTATAGTAAAATATGACAGTTCATAAGTTGCAAAGAAAATTTTTTTGTTAAAAAAAATCTGAATTGAAATTTTTGTCACAATTGTTTTTTATTATTACAATTCATTTTTGTAACAAAAAATAAAAATATATTTAAAGTAACACAACTGTTTTATTTGTACCTCTTCATATTTTATAATTTAAGATGCATACTTAATTGTTACAACAATGTAAAGTAATTAATAAAATAAAATCATGTTTTGTTCTTGGCAATTTAAAACACGATTTGAAATAGATAAAACTTTAAGGTAGTGTAATATGATCATTAGATTTTTTCATAAATAACACGTTAAATATGATTTTTAAGCTGAAGTTTTAGAGTGATAAATGTTTGATCCATTTTAAAATGGTTTTTAACAGATCTTATTAACGTAAAACTATTTTTTTTACATATATTCGTGGACCTTTGTAAAGTATTGTTATAGCAAATACAGTTTTATTTAAGTTTATTTAGCATTTGTGTGCTCCATTCAATAAAATTTGATGAATAAAACATTTGACTTTAGTGGAAAACTGATAGTAAAAACAAATTTTCTGTGCATATATTCCACATTTACTTACATAATATTCTTCACAAGGAATATGAAATGTGGAAAATTAGAGTAAGTACCTAATAATTGACTGTAACAATTAAACTTTAAAATTAGATATTGGATTTATTATATGCAAATTCTTCACTCATATCATGTATTCTCTTGAGTTTAATTATTATAATAATTTATTATTTGCTATAATCATAGATGAGTCGCTGCGTCATACTGAACATATTCAGAATGAAGCAGCGACTCATCAATGATTACAATAAGTAATAAATTTTTATAATAATTAAACTTTGAAGAAAATACATGACATGAGTGAAGTACTTATAGCTGCCACTGATACTTAATGTTCATTCCTACAATATACATGCATCATAGATTTATGATCCATGTGTAACATACCAGGCACCTACGGCTTAATTCCTGCGAAGGTAGTACTCATATGCCATGAACATGCAGTGTACATTGTGAATGTAGGATGGACCTTCCTCCTATATACCTCATGTATCTATCAGTATGTCAATATACGTTTCTGGTTCATATCAAGTTCCGTTTTGGTCTATGGGTACGTTGTAGGAATCTTACTCGTATATCAAGAGGCGGTCATCTGTACGTCTCTCTGACATTCAGATTTTCTACACGGAATACAAAATGAATATTCATTCTTAGTTCCATGGGTACATAAAGTACGTTCCGAGCACATGCTCTGAATGTAAAAATGCTATCTGGGCCGGTTGCCGGTTGTCTACCAATGACACAGAAGACTTCTGTGCCAATGATCTCAAGTAGTGATATGGTAGTGATCTCGATGCTATATTGGAGTGAGGACCGATAGGCTGGAGCTGGAAGAAGCTTTAGAAAGAGAAAGCCATATTTGAAGGTTGAAGGTTACCTGTCTCAATTTCCTGAATAATTAGTTTACAAGTGAGAGGGAGCCAGAGTGCCTCAAAATTTAGCTTATCTCTAAAGTTTCTTTGAAAGGGAACAATATGTTCCTATTGTTCTCATACTCATTCCAGTATGTATATAGAGTTCACTAATCTCAATCGTGCTCCAAACCTGGTTGTGGTGATTCATCACAACCAGGTTTTATTAATTCATTACTGATAAATTAAAATATCAATTTGTGCAAATTAGTAATGGACTAATGGATTACATATTGAGAAGCAAATAAAGATCAATCTATTTCTTGTTGTATAGAAGATTTTGATATTTTATTTTTGGCGGAGAATTTCTTCGATTTTCGGAGAATTTTAAGGCAGTAGGCGGAGAATTTCAGAAAGCTCTGTTGGCAACACTGATAAAAATAGTTATAGGTGAGGTGCACGTGACGTCACCCTGGAGGTAAAATACTAGCACATTGTTGATAAGAACACAAAAAGAAGGCCTATTATTATCATTTATTGATTATATTTGACCCACAATATAAACTGTTCACTAGTTTTAAAATAGAAAGTTTTATACAGTTTGAACTTTAACAGTTAACCTTAAAATACAGCTTGTTTCCATGGAAACAATGTCAAAAGTGTCAAAAATAAGTTTTACCTCCAGGGTAGTGCACCTCACCTATTGTATATACCATATATATACTTATACCAAAAATATACCCAGTATACGTATATTATACCATAAATATACTACTGTGTGTGTTGCTTGGGCTTGAAAATAAACCCTAGTATACCGGGAAGTGGAAGCGACTCACTCACTTTGTTATCTCACGCCACATGCTTGGTAACTGAGTAGGATTCCATTTTTTGCTTGCATATTACCTATGTCTAGTAGACGAATTGATTTGTTAATTGAAAACCTCTCATATTAGTATTGGTCATAGGGTGATTACAGCACAAAAATAAATCTAATTATCTACCTAT
The DNA here is from genome assembly GCA_936432065.2 of Rutpela maculata. NCBI lineage: Eukaryota > Metazoa > Arthropoda > Insecta > Coleoptera > Cerambycidae > Rutpela > Rutpela maculata. The sequence continues at coordinate 60,896,385 of OW386291.2, read as the reverse complement.
ATCTTGTCCTATCTAAAATAAAAAACTTTATTATTTACCTAAAATTATTTATTGAGTCCGGAAGACTACAGTAAAATAAATATATAAATAATTATTTCTTTCTTTGGGTGAGAGAATATTTCTTTCAAAATAAAATGCCTAATTAATTTTTTGTTTGGGAGATTTATTAATTATTACAATAATAAAAATATATTTTTTTATTAAATCTCTGGCAGATTTACTGTCGCTTACTTAATAATTAGGCATATAAAATAGGTATATGAATCCTTGTTATTTTTTTTATCCCGATTTAATAAGAAATCATAAAGTTTTTTTGATTTTCTAAATTTATTGACTCGAACCATATCCAGGTTTTGTTTAGCTAAAACATAACTTTATTCCTTTTGCTTATTACCTAATTAAAATTGAATAATAATATTACCTGTCATTTTCTTTAGTAATTTTTTTAAATACCAAATAAAGTTTGTGAAATTTTCTTTTTCTTTTCATAAAAGTCCTTTCATTTGGTATAATAATTCCTTTGTAATTCTGATGTTACCTTGTGTTTGATAATTTATTGAACACTAATAATAATTTCTGGAGTATATTTTTTGCTCAGATTATTTTCTCTTAGTAGAGTCTTTTAATGATACATTGAGCTCTCATATTTATATTTACTGTTTTCCCGGCTAGTAAGCTAAGCCTTACATAACATTTTTTATTATTGTATTGTATCTATAACACTGGTAATTTCTGTTTATGAACGAGACCAAGAGGAGAGTTCCCTTGCTGTGTTATCCAGAGAAGGTTACATAACCAGAAATCCAGAAATCGAAAGCTGTGTCACAAGTTCCAGTATATCTTACCCTAACCTGAAGAATATCGAGGACTTCGAGGATCCATTTATTATTGTCCTTTGGCAGAAACTTTAGCCATCATCCAGATAGTCCAAGGGTTGTATATATAAAGATGTTTCGAGGAACTGAGATATTGTGCCAGCTCTGATTACTTATTTCAACCACAACTCACCAGATTTTATTTTACGTCACTGAATAAGTACCAGTTTTATTTTCTAGTTCATGTAAATGTAAAGATTTCATTTACTTATTATTTCGGGAATAGTGAATATAACCTCAAGTGAATTTGCTACATTTTTTGTTTTTTAGCCCTTCTGGCATGTAAATTTTAACAGTTCTTATTAGATCATTTGACTATTTTTATTTACCATAATTTTCTTCCGCCCTTCAGGCAAACTAATTTTATTTTAAACTCTGTGATATTAGGTAATAATGTGACGTGTTTCCACCCTTAGGAAACTACCCCTTGCAAAATCCGTGGGTTCCAAAAATTATAACAAGAGATTGTCCACTAACAAACTTTATTAAATATTTACTGGATACTTCACAATACTATTATTAATTTAAATACACTTTACTGACTAAAATCACAATGTTTATTACTTTGTTTATCTTTGAACTCTTAACCTCACTTTCTATACTTTCTGAACTTTCTGAACTCTTTCGCCGAGAATGCGGTTGGTCTTTTATACCTAAAAATGACAGATCTCGATTGTTCTGTGATGACGCCACCATTCTCTAGAGAATTCCAGATGCCACTTTAGAATCTTCTGGTAGGTTCTTTTTCGAGTAGGTGCAAATACACTACATTCATTCAGACATTCGATCTGTTGAAGTCTGCCTACTTTTTAGTAACATAACCTTAAATTTTAAGGGGTGCAACATATTACACTGCCCCCTCCTTAAGCCTGAACGTCCCGGTCAGGCAATTCAGCCTCTTTCACATACTTCGCCAGTCTATCCAAGTGTACGATCTTCATCTTGGACTTTTTGTTTCGTTGAATACGATAGACGACATCATTAATCCGGGTAATAACAGTATAAGGTCCTTCCCAAGGAGGTTGAAGTTTCGGTGACTTCCCTTTCTTCCGCTGTGGGTTGTACAGCCAAACCAAATCTCCTGCCTTTTTTCGGTCCAAGTTGTCAATCAGTGTGGACGCGCGAAAATCGTTAGTGATTAAAAAGTGTTGGAAAAGGGTTTCTATACCGGTAACTGTTGGTTTTTAACACCATTAACTCTCACCCCTTCCTATATTACTAATATACCATATAAATTTTGTATAATCCCTGTTTGTTTACCTGTTTCATTGCTAATTCAAACATTTACAACCTAACCTAACTTTTGATTTCGCCCATGGGCGACTCGTCGGGAGGGGGGGAAGGAAATTCCCCCCCGGAACCTAATAGAAATCGCGTAAGAAAGGCAGTATTTTATTCAGAAACAGATATTGGCCCTTTTGAAGTTATGGTACAAAGTGCTGAAGATTCAGGGAAAAACGTAGGTAACTTACACCCTATGGACTTTGGAAAAATTCTAGTCAATCTAAAAATACAAAATATCAAAGAAATCAAGCGTAAAGGAGCCAATAGAGTAGGTGTATCATTTAATTCAGCAGTAGCAGCCAATGAATTTGTGAAGAATAAAGAAATAGCAGAGATGGGTTATGAAGTCTTTATCCCAGTCAGTCTTATCACATGCAGAGGACTGATTAGAGGAGTGGGGAAAAGCATTACAGAAGAGGATATTTTAAACAATATTGACACGAAATACAAAGTTGTTTCAGTAAGACGTCTAAATAGACGATATGAGGAAGGGAATGAAGTTAAGTATTTGCCAACAGGAACTGTCTTACTAACTTTTGAGGGGAAAATTCTCCCTGCACGCATATATATTTTTCATAATAAACAGGAAATTTACACTTATATCAAACCAGTAGTTTTGTGTTATAAATGCTTCAGATATGGACATACAAAAACCCAGTGTAGAGGGACAGCAAAATGCGAAAAATGTGGAAACAAAGAACATGAAAAGAAAAGTTGCGATAAGGACAGACCAATATGTATACAGTGCAACAATGAGCATTTAGTCACAGATAAAAGCTGCCCAGAATACTCTAGGCAAAAGAAAATAAATGAAGTAATGGCATGTGACAATTTATCCTTTTTTGAAGCAGCAAAAAGGTATCCTAAAGAAAATCCAGATAAGGAAAGATCAAATGTGCAGAATGAAGAATCTTTAAGGTTAAAAAACTTTCCCTCTCTCAGGCCTAGAGTGACTCAGCATGAATTAGAAGAAGGGATAACAATCAGAGAAAGGCGCAATAACATTTACCGAACTCCAGAGACACAAAGCCAACAGAAGTACTCGACAGTCGCACGAGGCAAGAAAAGGAAAACAATTCCTACTTCTCCAAACTATGACGCTGCTGCTCACTCCCAATGTCTTTTCGCTTCTAGCTCTAGAACCCCTAATTATTCTCGCCTTAACAATCCTACCAGATCGAACGATGAATCAATCGCTGGACACCTACAACTTTCACTACCTAGAAATCGAACTCCAAACTACAGTCAACACAATATGCCTAGTACTACAAATAGACAAGAAACATCAAAAGATAGCAATAGAAAAGAAGCAAACAATGCGATTGCAGAAGTCTTGACCAACGAACCGTTTACCGAATTAGAAGTAATAAAATTAGTAAAAATTCTTTTGGATAAAACACCCAATTTGTACTCATTTTTCCCTAGCTTCGCTGCTAAATCCCCGAATGATAACTTAGACCAATCTTCTGATAATATGGAAACATGTTCGCAGATATCACAAGAATATTTTTAAACCCCCAGTACAAAATTATACAATGGAATATAAGAAGTATAAATTCAAACAAAGAAAATTTACTGATATTAATAAAGGAAGAAAATCCAGACATAATATCTCTCTCAGAAACTTGGCTAAGAGACAGTACAAGTCTTAAAATTCATGGATACAGAATTGTCCGCAACGACAGACCAGATGGCAAAGGAGGCATAGCAATCCTTATTAAAAACGCTATTCCACACAAAATTTTAACCGTCAAAACTCCCAGAGACTTCCCAGAGAAACTTCAAATCCAGGCAATAGAAACTAAAAAATTTACATTATTCAATATGTACGTACCACCAAATATTCACATCCCAGTGAACCCTGTAAAAAATATTTTAGCTAATTATAACAATCTTGTTATAACCGGAGATTTTAATGCTCAACACCCATCATGGGGGTCAGGCATAGAGAATCGTAATGGAAAATTAATTTGTGATATTATTGAGGATCTAGATTTAGTAATTCTTAACAACGGAACTAATACACGTATTACCCCCCCTCATCAACATAAAAGTGCACCAGACCTAACCTTGTGTTCCCCTCTGTTAGCTCCATGTAACACATGGAATACCATTAAAGATCCAGGAATGAGTGATCACTATCCAATTAAGATCACACTTCATTTTAATCAAAACCCAGGTGATATAACTAGGAAAACTGAACATAAATCCTTCAACTGTAACAGAGCTCAATGGTCAAAGTACAGGGATGTTATTGATACATACATGGAGACTAACATAGAACTAAGTTATGAAGAATTTACTAACATAATTATTCACTCGGCGGAGGAGACTATCCCCCGGAAAAAAACAGCACCGTATCCCAAACCCCCCACCCCTTGGTGGGACCAAGAGTGCGATGGAGCCATCCAAAAGCGCAGAGATGCCATTACCTTGTTTACTAGAGATGCGACACTATTCAATTATATACAGGCAAAAAAAACGATAGCAAAAACAAGAAAAATACTCAGATTGAAAAAAAAAGAAGGATTTAAAAATTTTTGTGAAACACTAAATAGAGAAACGCCCACTAAAGCAGTGTGGAGAGCTGTCAGATGCTATAATAACAACAAAACGCCTCCGCAGGCGGTAACTCCAATTGATTCAAACTGGATATATGATTTTCTTGACTCACTCACCCCACCCTATGCTACAGAAAAATTACCAATCATAAAAAGTGATCCTGAAGAAGAAATAGATCTTCTTACAATAGAAGAACTCGAGACAGCATTACTCAACAAAAAAAAAGACACAGCTCCAGGTTTAGATGAAATTACTTATTCAATGATTAAAAACCTTCCTGTTCGCGCAATAGAATATCTTGTTGCTTTCTTCAATAAACTAATTATAGAAGAAGAAATCCCAAAAGAATGGATAATACAAATAGCCTGCCCTATACTTAAACCTGGAAAAGATCCCACCGTATTCTCCAATTACCGGCCTATCATTTTATCATCTTGTTTCGGTAAGCTGCTGGAACTAATAATCAAAAATAGAATTGAATACTACTTAGAAAGTAAAGACCTATTATCACCAAATCAATCCGGTTTCCGGCGAGGTAAAGGAGTAATGGACAATCTTACCCATCTCACGGTAAAAATTAATAACTGCTTTGACAGTAAACAGAAGACGGTGGCAGTTTTCTTAGATATAACTTCTGCATATGACAATGTAATTCCAGCTATCCTTATAGAAAAGTTACAAAACTGCTTTATCCCAAAGAGTACAGTTAACCTCATTCAGCAATTCCTATCGAACAGAAGTATATACATCAGAGATCCTACGAACAGAAATCTCATTGGCCCGCAAGTAACGAATGTAGGATTACCTCAAGGATCTCCACTGAGTCCTTTACTTTTTAACATATACACAAATTCATTATATAGTGAAATGACTGAAAAGACAACCCTTTTGGGATATGCAGACGATTTGGTCATATTTAGCTCTGGCAGTAACATTTCCGATATAATCAGAGAAATAAATGGTTCTCTAGGTAATCTCTCTGTTGCTTTTACAAGGCTAGGATTTAATCTTTCTCTTAACAAATCAAAAGCGATCTTATTTCAGAAACGTAATACACATCAGGATCTTCCAAATATTTATTGGGGAGATAATCTCATACCATGGACAACAAACATCAAATATCTGGGTGTGGTATTAGACTCGAACCTGAAATGGAAATCACACATAGAAAACACAGCAAAAAAAGCTTTAGGGGGGATCAATGCAATGAGAGCTGTATCTCGAATTTGGTGGGGGGCTCACCCTTCAACACTAAGTATGATATACAAGGGAATCGTAAGGTCACACTTAGACTATGGAAGTATTTTGATGGTAAATTGTAGTAAAAAATCGTTGGAAAAATTAGACAAAATACAATTTCAAGCCCTACGGATCATTATCGGGGCAATGAAATCAGCTCCTACTAATGCTCTTCTCGCGGAAACTTGCGAATGGCCTCTGAGATATAGACGAACATGGCTAGCCTGCAAATACATATTCAAATCACTCATTTTCGAAAACAGCCCCCTGACTCCCCTGATTTATACGCAGTACGCCAACTATAATCAGAAACTAATACTACCACCACCTACGCCTCTGATAGAAGCAACCGATCTATTTATGTATTTCATGGACATAATCCAGAAACAAAATATACTCCCATGTTATAGATATGGCCATTATTTACAAACGGGAGAAAAGATATCATATGTAGATTTAGGACTCGATAAATCTTCCTCTAATAATCATCCGGATTTCATCAGGTTGACGAAAGATAAATGGCCTTCAGCAACATATATATTTACAGATGGATCCCTGGACCCAGATCGAAAAAAGGTAGGCATAGGAGTACATATTCCAGAAAAAAATATATCTCTAGCACTAAGGGCGCAAGATTATTACTCAATTTGCTCGGCAGAAGTCATGGCTATCCAAATTGCCATAAAAAAAGCCTTATTGTTAGATCTAAAAGACTTTGTAATATTTTCAGACTCTAAAAGTGCGCTGGACAGATTATCAAGGAACGGACTAGTAACAGACAATGACTGGATAACATTAAGCACCAGGAAGTCATACTTTACAGCCAAAGCTCAAAACAGAAGGGTACAACTAGTCTGGATTCCTAGTCATACAAATATTCAGGGTAATGACAAAGCAGACCTCATAGCAAAAATAGGTACAGACCTCAACAGCATTAACTTAACGAAAGTAGATTTTAGAGATATTCTACCCCACATTAAAGAAAAAATACATAAAGACTGGAATATCGAATGGACAAATATATCGATAAACAAAGGGGCTCACTACGCTAGTATCTCTGGAGGAATAAAAATAAAAACATGGTTTCATGACTTGAACCTCACCAGAAAAGAAATCACAACATTTTCAAGAATGAGAATCGGACACTGCCTAACCCCAAATCACCTTCATAAAATTGGAATCCAAGAGAGTCCTAATTGTGACTGTGGAGAATTAGGTTCACTAAATCATGTCATATTTGAATGTGCACTACACTACCAAAACTCTGACAGGTTGTATAATCTATTAAATCAATACAATGAAGCTCCAATGAATATCAATTCAGTCTTAGCAAATCCTAACGTAGACAACGCTAAAAATATCTCGAAATTCTTAGAAGCTGCGCATCTCAAAATCTAAAACCTTGTATTATGAGATCAATAAAACCACAATCCCTCATGAATTGACCCAACAAAATCCCAAACCCCCTCTTTTAAAACCCTAGGGTGCTTGATCCGAGGCGTCATTTTCGGTTGTGTTAATGGCTCTGCCGACGCTCCAGAGACAGAAGAGTTTTTTCTTTTCTTTTCTTTATGTTATGAAACCTATCAACCCACCCGTTCCCTCACCAAGTACTCGGTATAGAAACAGAAGATAAAAACAAATAGCTCAGTGGAGAAAAAGGAAAAAAGAAAAACAAAATAATAAAATCAAGAAAACTAGAAACTGGCTAAATAGCCTTGTAGCTAAGGCCAAGATCGTAAAGAAGAAGAAGAAGAAATCTCCTGCCTTGAACCCTTCTGAACTACCCTTACGGTCGTATCGAGCCTTCATTCGGTCACTGGCTATGGTGATTTGGTCTCTAACCAGCTCATGAACATTTCTTAGCCATTCACTCATTTCATCCACATAGCTGTTCACAGGAAGCTGTTCTCCGCCTGGCGTTCCGAAAATCAAATCACACGGCAGTCTGATCTCATGTCCAAATACTACACGGGCTGGTGTTTGTTTCGTAGACTCGTGGATAGCAGCTCTGTATGCCATGAGGAAGAACGGTATGTGGAGATCCCAATCGCGTTGATTCTTATGAACCACTTTAGAGAGATGTTCTTTCATGGTCTTGTTATGTCGTTCCACCATTCCATCTGATTGCGGGTGAAGGGCTGTTGTCCGTGTTTTGTGTATACCCAATAACTTGCAGATTTGCTGAAACACCCCTGACTCAAAGTTCCTCCCTTGATCGGAGTGCAGCTCCAGGGGTACACCAAACCGACATATCAAATTATCTACCAAGACTTTGGCAACAGTGACTGCTTCTTGGTTTGGAATTGCATAAGCCTCTGGCCACTTACTAAAATAGTCCATGGCAACCAGTATATACTTGTTACCGTCCTTGGTTACTGGGAATGGGCCGGCTATATCGATCGCAATCCTCTCGAAAGGAGCTCCGACGTTATATTGTTTCATTGCACCCCTACTTCTAGTCTGCAGTCCCTTACTTGCTGCACAAATTTTGCAATTGCGACACCAAGCTTCCACATCCTGACGACTATTTACCCAATAAAATCGTTCTCGTACTTTATTCAGGGTCTTATTAACGCCGAAGTGTCCACCGGATGCTCCATTATGCACTTCCTGAAGTACTTTCGGTACTCGACACCTGGGAATCACTAGACGCATAACAACTTCCTTGCCATCAGGGCTTTCCCAAGCTCTCTTTAGCAGCCCGTTCATAACTTTGAGTGAATCCCATTGGGCCCACAAAGCCTTCAATCCAACTGCCTTGTCCGAAACATCCTTCCACGCTGGACGAATTCCTTTCTCTTTTGCTCTCAATATAGCCCCAATCTCTGTGTCATTCAGTTGTTCTTGTCTAAGGGCTTCAGTTGTCCAATCATCCGGAACCTCTATTTTAATATTGTTGACGGCCACCGTACCCTGCAATTTCTCAACGTGGCGGCAGTGCTTGCAATCTTCCTTGCATGGTCTTCTAGATAAAGCGTCTGCGTTCTTATGAGATCTTCCAGGTCGATGTTCTATTTTGAAATCATACTGTTGCAACCGTTCTATCCAACGAGCCAGTTGACCTTCAGGGGTTTTCAACTGCAACAGCCATTTTAATGCAGCATGGTCGGTCCGAATCTTGAAATGTCTTCCATAAAGATATTTATGAAAATGGTCCACTGATTTTACGATGGCCAGTAACTCTTTCCGGGTTACACAATAATTTCTTTCTGGTTTGGACAGCACCTTGCTGAAGTACTCGATCACTCTTTCCTGCCCATTCTGGATTTGAGACAGCACAGATCCGACCGAAGAATTGCTGGCATCAGTGTCTAAAATAAAAAGTCCTTCCCGTTGTGGGTACGCTAGCACAGGACCAGTGCATAGAGCTGCCTTCAATTTTCTCCATGCCGTTTCACATTCCGGTGTCCATTGGTACTGCACTTTCTCTTCTGTCAGCCGGTGTAATGGCTTCGCAATTTCTGCAAACCCTTCCACAAAGCGCCTATAATAAGTGCAGAGGCCAAGGAAGCTCCTTACTTCATGAACGTTACATGGTCTTGGCCAATCTCGTACAGCAGAAATTTTGTCGGGGTCTGTTTGTATTCCATCCGAAGAGACCACGTGACCAAGAAATTTGACTTCTTTCTGGAATAGCAGGCACTTCTTCGGGTTCAACTTCAGATGGGCATTCCTGACTCGCCCAAATACTTCTTGAAGATTTTTCAAATGTTCTGTAAAGTCCTGACCCATAACAAGCACGTCGTCAAGGTAAACCAGGCACGTCCTCCAGGTCAGCCCTCGCAGCACGAATTCCATCAGTCTTTCAAAGGTAGCTGGCGCATTGCAAAGTCCAAAAGGCATCACGGTAAATTGATAAAGACCACTGCCTGCTGAAAACGCTGTCTTCTCCTTATCATCAGGATGAAGCCCCACTTGCCAGTATCCACTCCTAAGGTCTAACGTAGAAAACCATCGTGAGCCTGCCAACGTGCTTAACGTGTCGTCAATTCGTGGTAATGGGTAACTGTCTTTCTTCGTGACATCGTTTAATTTTCGATAATCGACACAAAATCTTAATGTTCCATCCTTCTTGGCAACCAAAACTACTGGCGATGACCAGGGACTCGTCGACTCCTCAATGACTCCATCTTGTAGCATCTTGTCTATCATTGCCGAGGCATCTTCTTGTTTTGCTAATGGAAGCCTCCTAGGTGGTTGTCGAATAGCGGGTGAGTTGCCAGTATTTATCCGATGCTGGACTATGTCTGTTTTTGTAAGGGCCTCTGTATTCTTGGCAAATACTGAACTTTCCTTTTCTAGGAACTTGATTGCCTCCCTTCGTTCATCCTCAGATAAATGCTCCAACTGGGTACTCAGCAAGGTCAAAACTTCCTGGTCTATTTTCGTAGACGAACTTCTCTCTGTTTGTTCCTCGCACCTCGCTACCCATGTGACCGGTTCATAGGAGCCAATCGGTTTGCCTTCCTTAATTGTCACCGAGTGGGAATTTAAATTAACAACTCTAATTGGGATTTTGTCTTTAGTCCGGGTTAAAGTTCTCGCCACAATAATATTGGATAGGGACTTAATCGATTCGTCATCTTCAACTAGGCCAACACGGTACCCTCCAGGATTTCCTTCTAAGGCAGCATCGATCATTTGTTCTGAATGAGCAGGAATCTTGATCGTCTGTGTTGTTAACAATCTCGCTTTATGGAATTGGTCGTCTGCGGTTGCCAGAATAAATTCCTCATTTCCAATTTTTAAGACTCGCTCCCCTACGTCAACAATGAATCCCTGCTCTCCCATGATGTCTAGACCCAAAATGAAATCATCCATAATGTCAGCCACAATGACCTTGTAATTGAACCTCAACCGTCCAACCTGCAGTTCCAAGTTGACCTCTCCATGGACCGCAGCCCTGTCCCCCGTGGCTGTCCGAATGATTACTCCATTTTGCTTCTTGTTAATCTGCAAGCCTGATATAAACCCTGGCCGCACTATTGAAGACGTAGCACCGGTGTCAATCGTAAACACGCATTTTCTTCCATTCACATATCCTTGCAACAACAGACTACTTGGAATTCTTTGGAGCTGGGAAATCTTTATTTCTCTGGGGGCACCGCATTCCCTAGCCAGCACAGCCCCCTTGGTGCTGGCTATCTTTAGTTTTCCTGCTTCTCTTCAACATTCACAGCATTTACTGGACTCTCCGAGTTCTGCTGTCGACAGTCTCGTTTCATATGTCCCACCTTGCCGCAGTTGAAACATTTAATACCTCCGCTCGGCTTTCCTTTATTTTGTTGTTTCTCCTGCTTTCCGAGGCCATCCAATTTATCGCATAATTTGGTGAATATTTTCTGCATCTCAGTCAGCAAGGGGTTCTGGTTCATTTCTGGTTGCGATTCTTCGAGAGTCACAGCTCGAACTCTCGACCTTGGAGTATCCCTGTAAGCGGCTTCTACTTCGAGTGCACGCACCAAAGCTTCGCTACTACTTTGGTGTCTCGTCAGCCTCAGAACTCGCCTGACCTCTTCGTCCCTTATACCATCTAAAAAGGCCTCCACGGCTAATTGTTCCTGGAATTCTTTAGGTGCACTCGGATACGCCAGGTGTGCCAGTCTCTCTATCGCAGCTTCAAATTCTTGTAAACTTTCCCCAGCTTTTTGCATCCGGGATTTCAGCTGAGTCTGGTATAATTGGGCAAGGTGTTGATCGCCATACCTCAAGTCTAATGCAGCCTCCAAGACTTTAAAGTCCCTTTGTTTCTCAACTGGGATGGTTTGGAGCAACTCTGAAGCTTGGCCCCTTAATGCTAGAACTAATGCCATGGCCTTTTCCTCATTATCCCAATTGTTCGCACACGCTGCTGCCTCAAACTGCCTCTTGTACGTCGTCCAGGAACTTTGGCCATCAAAAGAAGGAGGTTTTAGTCGCTGTCCTGATGATACCACTTGCTGGCTTCCTCTATCTCTCAACTGTCGTTTAAGCCGGTCTATTTCTCCTTTGACTTCTTCTTCGAACTTGTTTACTTTCTCTTTAACTTCAGTTACTTCTCCTTTTACTTGACTGACTTCTGTCTCGACTTCACCTACTTTTTCTTCTACCTTGTTTATCTCTTCTTTGACTTGACTCTTTAATTCTTCGTTGGCAGAAATGATCGCGTCCTGCTGTATTTTCATTTGTTCATTCAGAATTTTCTTTAATTCTTCTTGGCGTCTTTCTTGTTCCTCTTTTTCCTCTTGACGTCTTCTTTCTTGTTCCTCTTTTTCTTTCTGACGTCTTATTTCCTGATCTTCCATCATTTTCTTTAATTCGTTCCTTTCTTCTTTTTCTTCATGACGTTTTTTCTCCTGTTCTTCTTTGTCTTCCTGGCGTTGCTGCGCCATCATTTTTTGGAATTGTTCGAATAAGTCCTGTATTTGTTTATCGGATGCCATACTTCTAGTTTTTATAGGCATAAGATAAAATAAATTTAACTGTCACGTCAATATCGGTAATGGAACTTTCCAGACAAATCTCGAAATAGCACGAAAAAGTCTTATCCAGAGTCTTTTGTCACTATCCAGTTCAGAGAATTTAATAATCTCCACTAATGTCCAAATAGAAAAGTTCTAGAAATTTTTCACGCACTAACACAAATAAATGAGTCTTTTTCAGTGTCTCTATCACTTCTCAGTTCAAAGGATTTAATTATCACACTAATGTCCTAATAAAATGTTCTACAATGTCTCAAAAATGCACTATTTTCCTGTTCGAAAATAACCCTCGAACAATGTCCAGTAAATTAGTCCTGTGTTAGCACTAACCCTCGAGAATCCTTCTCGAACACTCCAGCACAACTTCAGAGCTCCTCTTGTCATAAAATTCCGCTTCTGACACCAATTGTGACGTGTTTCCACCCTTAGGAAACTACCCCTTGCAAAATCCGTGGGTTCCAAAAATTATAACAAGAGATTGTCCACTAACAAACTTTATTAAATATTTACTGGATACTTCACAATACTATTATTAATTTAAATACACTTTACTGACTAAAATCACAATGTTTATTACTTTGTTTATCTTTGAACTCTTAACCTCACTTTCTATACTTTCTGAACTTTCTGAACTCTTTCGCCGAGAATGCGGTTGGTCTTTTATACCTAAAAATGACAGATCTCGATTGTTCTGTGATGACGCCACCATTCTCTAGAGAATTCCAGATGCCACTTTAGAATCTTCTGGTAGGTTCTTTTTCGAGTAGGTGCAAATACACTACATTCATTCAGACATTCGATCTGTTGAAGTCTGCCTACTTTTTAGTAACATAACCTTAAATTTTAAGGGGTGCAACATATTACAATAATAATAAATTAAATATTTGAAGTGCTTTGTTTTTATTTCTTAGTTCAGATACTTCCAAAGCCAAAATTTATAACAATTATAATTCTTTTAGTACTTATCTTTTCTAAATTAATGCATATAAATTTGTTGTTGGTGGAATGTTGAGGTCATTGTTAATCTGCGTTAATGAGTCCTCAGTATTCTTATTATCAGCTGGCGCCCCGCATTAATTGTTGTTATTTATAAATAAATTCTCTTTCACTGGTTAAAGTACCTTTTATCTAAATTTACATTGCTAGACAGCCTATCAGCTGATTTCCATATCAATAGTGCTCCAAGGAAATATAATTGATAAATCACAATTTGTTATAACAAATTCTTCTGTGGAGTATTTATCAATTTAATTTAACATCTAGACTTACCCACCACCCACCGAAAACACTGAGCAGCTGACAGACAAAAGAAAAAAAAAATAATAAGTGGAAACCAAGAGGCCTAAACAGGTAAATATAATCCCCTCGTGGAGATCATCTCTTTGGTCACACACCATCGTATTCTCCACTCTTGCAACGGGGGTATACCGCCTTCCAGCTGATTTTCACTGTTTTCGTGGCCTTTCAAGATTAGGAGCGGGGGTAGTTTCAACCCTCAGAGGTGGGTTAGGTCACCTGTGATCAATATTTACTTATTTTATTCAAATTGACCAAAAAAAACCCGATCCGACAAGCCCTCGCAAGCCTAGTACTGGAAAATCGGAAAAAGTTTTTTCGGTGTAGGTAGTGGTTGGAGGGTAGGTCAGAAAATATTGTCACCATTGTGTTCCCCGCCCTCGAAAACGGGGGAGGTACATGTTTTGCGATCCAGTCACAGAACTTTTGGGGTAAAAGTTTTACCTCGAGGGACTGTTCTGCTTAAATATTATTTCAATCAATAGAAGGATAAATAAAATAAATAAACATTATTTTTCAATTATATTAAAAATTTACTTTTTTTATCCATATTATTTTATAAAAAATACGGTGTAACATTTCTACTGGGGATAACTCTCTCAGAATCGGGAACCGCATGAAAAAGTTTTGCTTCAATTTTATCGGTAGAAGCAAATTCTAAAATGCTTGCAATGTTCCCACATCTGTAGCAATAATTTGGTGCAGACCAAACTGTAACTAACTTATCATCAAACATATATTTGTAACCTAAAACACAAAAGTCAATTAACAATAATTTTGAATAAATGACAGAAAATTATACTATTTGGTAAAAAAAAAGAAATTAAATATTTGATAATAATACATTAACAAATTGCCAATGTTGCGCATTAACTTTATTTTGTAGTGTACTATGATGAGAGGAAAAAACTAATGTTAGAACATACAACGTGTGGCTATTTAAAAATCGAACTGCATACACTGTAAACAGAGTTGTTAATCTTAAACCTTTCCACAATGGATAAAATCGGTTATGTAAAAATCATAAAGCCATAAATGAAATAAAAGGAATTACATAAGTATGTACAAGAACGTGTGAATTCAGAGTTAAAATTTTGTTAGAGTAATGGAGCTCAAGTCATTAGACAGTGGTTCATTTTTTAAATGTTTTAAAAGATGCAGCATTTGTCTGAAACATAGCTGATGTTAACTGATCATATACGTATGAGGCTAAATAAGAAAATGACGTTTCAAATGCAGCAGTATTGTGTTTGTATATAGCGATATTAATGTTTCGTATTGCTCGATTGTGAGTGTTTTGCAGGAATTATATTTTATCACATAAGTAGCTAGGTGTTTGATTCTCAATTATCTTGGTTATTAGGCAGGCATAATGAAGAAATCTACGTTCGTTTAACTGTAACGTTTTAATCTTACTATAATATGAAGATATATGATTCCTAAGAGGCACTTTACATGCGAACACTGTGAACACAACAGTTTTGCATGATTTGGAGTCTTGTTTTATCAGTTGCGTTGAGGCGAGGTCCATATATAGTCTCCATAGTTAAATACAGATAAAATTCTCTAGTCTCTACAAGCATAATTTCAGTTGTTATGGGCAATAGGTCTTTAAAGTGATAAAGATATCGGATATTTTTGATACCTGGCTACTAAAGGACAATTGGGTTGTTGACGAATTTTCAAAAATGGTGAAATATGATAGTGGAGGACTTAATTTAGTTATATATTTAATTTGGAAGAAAAATTCTTAGCGCAACATATTTTAAAAAATTGTTAAACTTCGACTATTTGAATGTGCAGCGAAAACGGTAGTGACATCATAACGGCAGTTAGATGTGAACTTATAAGCAGAACA
The DNA here is from genome assembly GCA_936432065.2 of Rutpela maculata. Lineage (NCBI taxonomy): Eukaryota > Metazoa > Arthropoda > Insecta > Coleoptera > Cerambycidae > Rutpela > Rutpela maculata. The sequence goes on along the minus strand of OW386291.2, from coordinate 60,880,807 downwards.
GATGAAGACGAATAAGTTGACATTGCTGACAAGAAAGAAAATAACCTCATATGTCAAAAGTAAATTTGACGTTTAGCTAGCAGTGATTGATGTTTTCAGTTATTATTAATATTTTTTTTACAAAATGACTAAGGCAGTATATCTGTAAAAGCTAATTCTGACATTCTACTTGCGGTAGATATATTTATGGTCAGCGAATTTTTAAAAAGAGACGATCGTTTTGACATTGCAATGGTTGGAAGTGCAAAAGCTGCAAGGTACTTACGTTACAGCTGCTATAGACAGTACAAACTATTGTAATTTCTGCAAGAACTTCCTTTATCTTATCTTATTAATATTACATAATATGTTTAATATCTATTTTATTATTTAATTTAGACGAATTTGTTAACTATACTTTGTATTTTATTAAATATTTCCTTTTCACTGTTTTATTTCCTATTAACTATATACATGCGTATCTAACTGAAAACAACAAAATAAGTTTATCTACTAAAGAAATTATTTATTATCCATTAATACTCACTTCTAAGAAGAGTCAGAATGAGACTTACGAAGATATCAAGAAAGGTCTGTATTATACCAAAAAATAATAAATAGGTAAGTACTTTATGCTAGTATCTATCTAAGCAATAAACAATGATATGTATTAATAACACACATAATTCAAAGGGCATTTATAACTACAATCCAACGCATTCGTAGCCATTTCCGACTGATTGTGTTCACCGACTTTAGACGACTTTCACAGTTTGTTGTTTGTTTCATATAGTTTTTCAACCGCGAGTTTTTAAATTTCCTTTCTTAATTTATTAATCATCCTAGTATTATGGGGCGTCTAGGGAGCTTCATAAATAATCAATAGCTAACAAAAACAACTGCACTTTATTCCAACATAAACTAGATAAAATACATAAAAGCAGATTAAAGCTATTTCCCTCCTTTTAGGAAGTCAAAGCATGAATAACATTCTAATCTAGAGCCGTTAAGAATACAGTAATACACCCTGTTTTATCCACCAGTTTGGCGGGTAATTTAAATTTGTAACAGCTAGAACGCCACACAAGTCTTGTAATGCGGCCGTTTTCCCTACAACATAAACCCATATTAAAAATCAAATTCCTACATTAAGATACAACTTACCACAAATAAAACGCTTAGAATACATTGTAATTTGTTGCTTTACTTGACATTGAAATGGTCTCCATAATAAGACTTGGTGCTTCTCTGGGGGGCTTTGAATCATTCATTATTACGTTCAGCGTTTATTATTGGAACACAACAGTTTTTCTGGTGAATTGGTGGTATTATTTACACAGTACGGCAGAAAACACTATCTGTACTTATATTTATCCATAACTAGATGCTGTTAAACTATACCGAATTGTAACCTATGAACGTCAGTTGAATTTGACGTTAAATATAATGTCAGATTAAACTGTCGTGATTGTCTTTTTTCTCCGACGCTATCAGCGAGTTTCTAAATTAACGTTTCTCGTCGTTTTATAACTAACTTCTCTACAGACTGCCGTTATTACGTCATCTCCGTTTTAAATGCATGTATTTTTGTAATTAATATTATAATATTATAAGACTTTATTTTCAACTTCTACACGTTTCTAATGATTTTTTATGAATAATTGTTATTGTTTAACATAGATTCTCCTCAAATTTTAACTTAGTGCAACAACCCAATTGTGAATCAAATAGAATATCTAAAAGTCACCAAGAATCTTGGATTAAGCTGTTTTACACTATTTACTCTGAATTGTGAACCTAGCAATATCACGTGACTGTTGGGGTTCATAAGACCCTTATTTTGGGACCAGAGGATGTTATTGAGATCTGAGTTGAGGTTTTCAATTTTTTGCCAAATATCATTAGTGGAAAGTGCTACAGATAATTGCATATAAGCATGTTGATAGTTTAAATTTCCTTCTTCCTTTTCAAGTCATTAAACCACTGACATATTACAAACATCAATTAGCAGTAGGACTGTAATGACTTGCAATGTTGTCACGGTTATTTCGGCAGCAAGAATACATAAATTACTATATTAATCAATGCAATTCAGGGCCGCGCCGTCCATAAGGGCAAGTCGTGCGGCGCACGACGGCGCTACCTAAGCGAAAGCACCGTAAGGTGCCGCGAGTTTTGAAATTTAAAATTAAAAAAATATATGAAAGGTTTGGTTACTATCTAGCATGAACCAGGGGCGTATTATCCAGTAGACAAACTAGGCAATTGCCTAAGGACCCCAACGCGGGAGGGGGCACTCCAGCAGTTCAAAACTAACTAATTTTGCCTCCCGACACCGAGTGTCGGGAGACGTTTATTGTTTATCATTGATCTGTTGGAAAATAAAATGTACAAGGAAATTAATTATTTGTTATATGATTATTTTATTTTGATAGAGTTGTCGCAATTATTACCTCTGCTCTGTAGCAACATTTTACAGACTTATTTATAGGATTATATCATAGCGGAGTTCGCAAGCAAGAAGTCACGAAAGAGGATATGTTTTTCAATATATTATTTTTTCATGTAATGTTTATATTTAATTTTAGTTCAGAAGAAAATACCGTGCGTGTAATTTCCCATTAGGCATGTACATCCACGTAGCGCGATAGATATGACAACATAGCTGCCGTAAATTCCTCCGTCGAGCGGAGCATTCCAGCCTGTTATTTCATTTTAGCCAGCTGGCACGCGCGATGTTGTAATTTTACTCCCTATGCCTAGCGTTTGGCTACAGGCACGGTATAAATACTGCAATTTTTTTATAATAAAAATTTTTGTATTGGTATTTCATATTTTTGTCTTGCGCCCGGGACCGAAACCGAAATTTATTTCGGTTTCGGTTACGGTTAGAAAAAAAATCGTAATTACGGTGTGGTTTTCGGTTCAGTTAAGGTCCCTGTCTTGCGCCCACAATACCTACTTTTCGATTACAATATAATCTTAAGTCAAATTTCTAACTTTTAATTTGAAGCTGTTTGACCCTGAAAAATTCGATAATTTCGCCTGTGGCGCATTTTGCAATTCCATAATCCGTCTGTAAATAAGAGGACGTAAATATTTCATTTGCCTAAAGGCGCGCAATACTTAATTCAGCCCTGGCATGAGCTGAAAAATTTTAAATTTTTATATTCAATTGTTTAGCGTGATTTATTTGAGATACTTTTTTCCTCAACCTCCCTTTTCCAGCTGAATTCTAGATATGCTGCTGAAGGGAGCATGTTCGAATTTGCACGACTGCACTCAAAAGGCTAGGCGCGGCCCTGGTGCAATTGGTTAGCAACAAGTGCAGTATAACAGAAATTTTTGCTGCATATGAAGTATTTCACGAATTCCATCGTGTCTCTATATAACTTTTTCGTTTAAACAGTATCAACAAAATTACACACACACACACCTCGCATTTTGTAACTTCTGAAGAATATAAATCATCTAATTTTTAAGTATTTAAATGTAAAAATAATAGCTGCTTCCCTTTTATCGTCCAACTTAGCTTACTTAATTTGTAGTTCCTTAGCTAACCTAAGATGTAAAAGGAACATGATTTATGTTAAATTAGACTCAATCGTATTCAGAGACAAATTTAGTATTAAGTGAAGGTTTAAATATCATCTGTCACCTTTTGAGGCCTAAACTAGTACAAACTGCTATGTACAATCACTAATATAAAAAATTAATTTGGGCCCAATGTTGACAGACCTGCGACAAACTTGTGCTAGCCAATATTAAATTTGTCTCTGAATGACTGAATAATTTTATTTATTTACTAGCTGACCCAGCAAACGTTGTTTTGCCATATAAATTATAAATTTTTGTCCAAAAAATAAAAATAAAATTTCTGGATAGGGCCACCCTTAACACCTAGGGGTATAAAAAATAGCCTACGACCTATTCTCAAATATACACAAAAAATTTCATAAAAATCGGTCAAGCCGTTTCGGAGGAGTTCGATAACAAACACTGTGACACGAGATTTTTATATATTAGATAGATTTATAAAACACGCTTTATTGCATTTATGGCATGTTCAACTGTAACTTTTTCTAGTTTCACCTAAAGTAACATTTACTTTGGAATGATACATGTTTTAGGTTTGTACTCAAACTTTAATATTACACAGTTGAACTGAAAAATTCATTTAAGGGTGGCGGTGCCATGCTTAAGAAAATGATTTCGTAATTCGACAATTTCTCCTATATTTATGAACTGATCGAAAAAAATTTGTGATAAGCTTTTACAGAAAACTTAATAGAATGATACCAGACTATTGACACCAACAAAAAAAAATATATTTTTTTTGATTTTTGCAAGAGAAAAATTTTTTTCTCCTTTAGTTTTCAATAGCCTAGTACCATTCTATAAAAGCCCATCAAAAAATTTTTTGAATTGGTTCAGTGATGTAGGCGAAATTGTCGAATTACTTTTACCAAATCGCCCACTTTAAATGTTACAGTTTCTTTGCCAATTACTAATGAAATCTGCTTATGTTGTTAACATATTAGCATAATCATATCATATACACTGCTCTAGCTGTCATGTCAAACATGACAGTTTATTGTTTATGTATTTCCATAGTGTTTCTAACTATTCTATAGATTTCTGTACCAGCTGGTTGCCGATCCTCAGTAACGAAGTAAAAATAAAATAAATATAACTTAATGCTTCGCGTGACTATGGAAATACATAAACAACAAACTGTCATGTTTGACATGATTAAAAGTGAAAGTTTTGACAACGGAAAATGAAATATTTTCCATAACGTTAACTATAAATAGCATCAGTTAAGCGTACAATAAAATTACGAGATGCAAGCTAAGCCGAATTATTC